>VYXD01013973.1:156977-234102 GCA_013397195.1 Hylia prasina
GCAAGCTAAAATTGTTAATGACTCTGCAAACTTTTTAGCTGTAGAATTATAAAATATGAATAGCTGTAGAATTATAAAATATGAATATCTTCTACTTTCAACTATAGAATTGTAAAATTTGAATGTTTTGTCCTGTTTTACCAATTTGACTCATAGCTTGGGTTGGCTTCTGTAATGTAGTCTCAAATTTGATGGTTTGGTGCTTGTTTTCAGAAAGGTGAAAATACTGAGCTGTGGTTGAGAGAGCTGGTCAGGATTTCTTAGCAAGACATGAAGACCAGGTATTTAGCATGATTGACTTAATGTAATTGTTTTACCACAAATTCAAGAGAAAATACCCCAAAGGGGAAAATTTACCACAGCTTGTTTATGTAGTTTTCAGATAAACATTCCTATTGCCTCTCTCAGTGCAGTGCTATATAACTTTTAGAGAAAGGGTTGTGTATTGGTACTTTAAAAATCAGTTAATTGTAAATTAATTTTTTAATCTCTATACATCAATGTCAGGTACATGAAGTGAGATAGTTGTGTAAATAAATTTTGCTAGACATTTTTGAAAAGCTGTAGTAGTTATGTCTTGTTATTCCTGAAATACTGTTTGTGAAGAAAAATAGTTTACTTCACTGGAAGATCTCTGTGTGTTTTACTTGAGAAGATCTCCAGCATCTGCTTTCTCTTAAAGGGTTACAACATGACTATATTTCTAACACTGCACTGCAAAAGCAATGGTAGAAGAAAAAGCTAGGTAAAAGAAAAGGTCTGTTGGGAGGATCTTGGAATGGTGCAGGACTGCTCATTAAAACCTTATTTACTTTTAGTTCTGCTGTAGTAGCTTTCATTTGACTACATTCTAGCTTCTTATGCAGTGAAGAATGCTTTCATATGATCAAGAGAATATAAGTTGTTTGTGAATACTCACAAACTTATTTTAGTTCTCTTGATTTCCTGGGCAGTCTTGAAGTTTAGACCCAAGTTCTTACAATTGTGCTATAGTAAAGAAAAATCCCTGACTTGTATTGGTCTTTAGTTTTCTTTTTCAGGTTGCTTCTTTGTTGAGAAGCCTTGGGCTGAAGAAACAAAAGGTGGATTTGATAGGGTTGTATTGAAGGTGATCTGTGAAATTCCTTTATTTCATTTGATTGCCTTTGAAAACAATTGGAGCAGTAGAATCAGCCAGCAGATACTAACCTACCTTGTAAGGTCGTGTTCATCTGGTTATGTGATGATTATAGTTGTATCTCCCTAAATGCTGCTTTTATTTCAAATGATGTAGTAGTGAAACAGATTATACTTAGATATACTGGCATAAAATCAGGAAAATGGGTGATACAATTTAACAAAGCAATAATTGTATTTAAACATTAAACTTCTTTTTGAAACTGAAAATGTGTATTGCCATGTGAGAAAGCTTTGAAGCGAGTACATTCATGCTAATTTTGTTTTACATTCACTACGTGAAGTTACCATGGTGAATATATGCCTTTTCAAAGACAGATATAAGTGAATGTGTGTAAAAGCAGATAATTTTTTTACATTATATACTTAAAAAACCAACCAAAACACACAAGCCCAAAAAATATCTCAACCCTAAAATCATCTCATACAATGATGTTAAGGTTGAAAGTTATGACTACACAGAAATTAAGGAATAAGATGTCTGAAGATAATGTCCAAGTGTTTTGTCCCCAAGTCTGTAGCTAACTGATTGTCTAATGTGAAGTTGTCTGGTGCTATTCCTGGTTCCATGCGTTTCTTTCCAAGTCCTTAATTACTTTTCTAGGATGTATGGTAGTTGCATTGCATGATTCTTTTTTAAACTTATAAGTTTTCTCCAACTTTTAAACAATGTGTCTTTTGAAAAATTTTAATAGAAACACTTTCTTAGCTTTTGAGAGCTTTGGATATGTTTCATATTGATTTGGCACTATCAGCATAAGCAGTGACAGAAGTCATCATGTACAGATCTTGACCATAAAAAGGTCAAGTTGAAGCAAGCTGCAAGAATTTTCTGATTTCTACAGTAGAAATTGTAGAGGGTGTAATTTTGATTCTATTAATGGAGAGTCTGCAGTACAGTTGAAGAATCAGACTGTCTGGATGCAGTGATGTGTTGCTTGTCTCCTTGCCCAGTCTCTCTTCCCTCTTTACACGTTTTATGTTTTTATATGAATCAGTCAAAAATATTAGAAACCCCATGGAGGTCATAATAGGAATTTATTTCATAATGGCAATGATGTCTAGTTTTTGTGAATTTGGGCACACACATTACCTGTTAATGACTGTTTAAATGTTTCAGTGCAGTTTAACCCTTGTTTTGTTTAGAACTTACTGTCAGTGTTATGGCATTAACTGATTCAGGTCAAAAGGGTTTCTTCCTGCAAGTTGTCAATCAAGCAGAGACTACTGAGTTGCAATTGGATTTTTCTGTGTGCTCTTGCTCCTTCAGAGGGCTGGTTGTTGACTGTCCTTTATTTTTAGCTTTAAGTGGACACTTCATTACAGGCAGTTCCTATGCTATGGTTACTTATGTCTGTGTATCTTAACGTTTTTCCTGCCCCATCTTCTGAAGTCTGCTCTTCCACTGATCTGTGTAGTGTGATTTCTTATTTTCTAATTCTACTTCTACTTTCAATGCAAACTGGCAAACTCTAAAGCCATAATAGCATTATCATATCACCTACAACATTGTTTCCTTTCCTTTAAACAGTAAACCTATCAGACCTACCTAGTTCTTTGTTAGCAACTACTTGATTCGTTTTAGGCTAAATGGCATACTAAAAGATTGGAAGTCCCTGTCAAAAGAACAGTGTGAAACATCAGGTTCCATTTAGAATACCTTAGCAGAATGCTCTGTGTGTAGATTTTCTGCCACACAAGGTGATTTTTTTTTTGACTGTTGTCCAAAAGGCACATCTCTTGCTTATATGAACAATGTACTGTAATTTCCAGTGGAAACTAGAGATGTGAAAACAGTATTTCTTGTGCTGTGGCCTTCACAAAGTCTTTCAAATTGAGTGGAATTATGTGGGATTGTATTTTTAGGTCAGGTTTTGTAGCTATGTGAAACACAGAACGACCTAAGTAAGGTTATGAATGCATTATTTTGTATCAGTTTGTCTATAGTCCTACTGAAATGTTTTGAAATTTTGGGGAGATTCCACCTTTGAATAGTACATAAGAGCACATCCTGAGAAAGAGATTCTGGAGCACAAAACCAGCATAATGCTCTAATTGTTCATGTAGAAGAAGCCAGTACTGCGTTTGCAGGGTGTACATTAAGAAAAATCTTTAACAACAAAAAAGCTGTAAATAATTTATATATGTAGTCTTTATAAAACTTCAGGCATCCACAGGGTGGGTGACCTATCAAGACCCTTTGTCTGATAGATTTATTTTTCAAGACATATGCAGCATTCCTGAATGAATGAATGACTTGGCTGGTAGGAAGATAGAAACATTTTTAGTAAATAGCTTAATCTGAATTTAATTACTTGTCTTCTTCCTATCATTTCATCTCTTGTTACTGCTCTGGAAGCAGTGCAGAAGATCTGCAGTTTTTATAAATTTTTCTTTTTATAAACTGGCTTAAAAAGTTAGTCTGCTTGCCACTCCTCCACATGAGTAGCAACCTCCTCTAATTTTGCAGAAAGTCTGTAGATATTTTTTTAGCTTATGGCAGCATGCTGTGATTGAAGATTGTTCCTTAAAGCAAAAGAGAGTACAAACCTGCAAAAAAACTTCCAGATACTTGGAGGCTGATTTGACTTGAACAGTATGATGTAGTTTCATCACTTATAAAAGAGGTTTTAATAACAATTAGTGTTGCTTTTTTGCTAGTTTTAGAAATTTTTTTCTAGCATGCCATTGTTGTGATCATTAGAATTTGAATTTAAGTTTAAAGTTTGAATGTTGCTTGTGACTAATATTTATTTGTTCCTATGCATGTAAGTAGAGAAGTTCTCATCATCTTTAAGGTCTTAAAGTACAGCAGTTCTCTTCCTGCTGAAGTTCTTTTAGTACAGTCATACAAAACAGTCCTCTTTTCTTAGTGTTCATATAAAGAAGCTGAGCTCTTTGGTTTTGTGTTATCATGATGAGTGGCTCTGTAACTGTTCCTCCTAGAATTTACTTATCTTGAACAATACAAGCGAAAAATACGTGTACTGCTTTGGAAGATTTTGTTCTTAGCATTGTCTATTTGTCTAGCACATATGCACTTTCCTTTTCTTTTCTGGATGCACTTCTGGTCTGGTTTCAAATTGCAGTTTTCTTTTTGTTGCTGCATTATATATGATATATTGCAAAGAATACACAGTGATCCTTTTCCCTGTGTTTCCATCTAATTGCTTCAATTCCTTAACATGAAGGATGGATTCTACCTCAGGCTAGTAGAGGCTTTAGTTAATTTATTTTTTGGATTTTTTTTTAAATTTTTTTTAACTGTTCTGGTGACTTGTCTTAGAGGATGGTATAGAAATGTGTACTGTTATTTTATGTAGACTGAGTTTCATTTTTTTTCTCCTGACATTAAATGTGTTAATAAGTTATTTATAATAATCTTATTAGGTTCATGCTCTGTTGCATTTTGTCCTGTTGGCTTTTAATTGCTTCAGTTGATATCATTTATGCTGTCCCAAATCTGTTCTCAGTGGATGATTTCCTAATGTTCATTTCATCAAAGGGCTCTTATTTTTTCTTTAGTCAATAACAGAAAGGCCTGACTTGAGAAACTTTAGTGATGACATCCTTTTAGCTCTGTATGTCTTTCCAAAATCAGTAACTGTTATCCTTTCTTTATAAAGGATATCCTCTTGACCTACTCTGCATTTCTCCTACTAATCACAATCATTTGAATCAAGTTTAAATATTGTATTATGCCTTTGGAAGCTAGCTAGGTTGAATGAGTTATATTTTCTTGGCATTAAAAAATCAGTTATTTTTCTGAACAAAGTCTGTTAAATTTCTCTGGTACTCTCTACTCCTTATTAATTTTCATCTTTTTTGAATTTTTTAACTTTGTTTTTCTCCTATGTCTTATACTCCTTGAAAAGCAGGGTTTAGCTGTCTCATACCATCTATTGATAACAGGTCAAAAAGACTCATTACTGAGCTCACTATGTAGGTGTATTATTCTGTTTTCATACAACAATTTTTGTGCATTTAAGACATTGTGTTGTGTACAAGCTTGACAGCTCTATTCTCCCTGATTTGGGGCAAATGATAAGCTTTCCTCAAAACTGGGAGGAAAAGTCTTCCATTTTTCATTTTCTTATTTCATCAGCATTCTTCCCTTCGGGATATACCAATGTCCACATGTTTCCTTGCTAGTGAAAATATGGTCAAATTGGACTCTTAATTCTTGGAGCTGAGACTGAAAATAATCTTTACTTAGTCCTCATTGTATAGTATCACTGGTTCTTCCCCATTTGTAGCTGAAAAATCCTTGCTACTTGCTTTGCTACCAGGCGTGTCTTAACACATTCACTTTTCATGACCTTTTGTGACACAGCCTTTGTTGAAGCCCTGGAACAAGATGTCAAGAGAAACTGGGGGCTCCCCATCCCTCAAAGTGTTTGAGGCCAGGTTGGATGGAGCTCTTAGCAACCTGGTCTAGAAGGTGTCCTTGCCTGTGGCAGGGGGTCAGAACTATGTGGTCCTAAGGGTCTTTTCCAGCCCAAACAATGCTGTGATTCTGTGACAGGTCTTAATTAAGCAGTGCTTTTTCTGTATTTGTGAGCAGTCTCTTCCCTTCACAACTGATACACTTATATGCAGCAGGAGAAGGTTCCAGACAGAATAGGCACTTTATATCTTCTTAGGATTCAGTCTTTATGTAGTTCTTTGATTTAAAAGGGATGGAGAGGGGAAGGCAGCTTCCTTCTTGCTGAAATTCTTTATCTAGCCTGCTGAAGTAACAGCTTCACTGATTTACTATAGCTTCCCTTTTTGAAACTTAACGTTTAGTTTCTGTTCCAAATGACTAGCTCCTCTATGTTAGCTTTATTATGGAAAAAGTTCTATTGTAAGTTGTCACTTATTAATCCTGAAATAGTTTTATTGAAAAGAAAAATTCTACTGGGTAGTGCACTCTGGTTGACTTTGTTCTTTAATTTAGAATAGTAATTATATCTTGGAAGGTTATCCTCAACAGTAGGGTTTTTTTCTTATAAGAATCTTTATTTCCAGGTATTTGTACTTCAGACTTGAAGGGTTGTACTGAAAGGTCTTAGAGTTGCCCTTTCCAGAATCACTTTTAAAAATCAGATTCTGGGCACGTTTAGATGAAAACTATTTGCACTGCACTTGTCCCCAAACAGTAGAACACTTTTATTTTCCTTTGCAGAAGAAGGGAATGTTTTCCAATTAACACTCTAATTTCCAGAGGTTTCTTGAAAAGGTCCATCCAAAAAATTTCTTGATAGAAAAGATGAAAGCCCATCATCTTAGTAGTTGGATTTTTTTCCTTCTGTTTCTCATTTTTCCTCTCAGCATGGTTAGCAAATAGTTCTTCCCACATGTATTGTTTTCCTTGTAAAACAAAAGGTATTCAAAACTAGGTTGAACCCTGAAATTCTATTTATGAAGGACTTGAACATTAGGAAGCTTGACACTGATGTTTCCTTTGTTGGAGGAAGGGTAAGGGAACAGAAATCTCTATGTATAAAATATTTCTTTTGCAATTTTTAACTTTATTTCTGCAAAGCTTATTATTGTGGTGAAATCCTGTCTGCTTTCCACCTGCTTTCCCAAACTGTCTCCCTTTAATACAGTGAGCTTTCTATATGCAAAAAGCAGCACAAAGTTTTAACTTTGCTGTGGTAGTTGGATCTTGCTTAGACTAAATTAATTCTGCATTCCTGACTGTTGTGATGTTAGTGTCACTTGCTTGAAGTTCTGTTTTTATTTTCCATCTCTTTCTGTGAGATACTTCTGTTCATTTCTTCTGGAATAATGGGCAAAATAGAACGTAAAACTTGCACTGGTTTATGTTCCTCTTTCTCTAGTCGAGCAACTCACTTGACTTTTAGGGAAACTACCTATAGTAAGAAAGACCTGAAAGCAATAGATGTAGCAGCCTCTCTCACTGGGGGGATGTGCAGGGGTATGGATGTGTTGTAAGACTGGGGAAAAGATTTAGAATTCTTGCCTTTGTCTCAGCCTGTAAGAGAGTGAAAACAGTACCTAACTCACAGGATTTTTGAGGCTTGATTTGTTAACTTTTTAAAGTAATGCTGATGGCCTCTGGAAGGTGCTGCAGAAGTGCACAGGGTTACTGTCTGAAGGCTGAATATCATTGTTTTTTGTTTTGTTTTGTTTTGCTTTCCCCTTTCCTGGCAATATATAGGCCTACAACAGTTAGGGAAAGAATTTTGTTTGGTGTCTCATTAAAGAAAATGCAAAAGTGCTTTGCTGGGGAGAATAGAAAGGGGCTTTCTGAAGAGGTGCTGAAGACATGAAAATTCAGAGTGGTGATTGGTCACCTCTGCTTGATTGACAGGTTGCAGGGAAAAACAAAAACCCATTTGTTCTGGCTTAATGGAACTGGAAAACAGAAAATGAGTATCAGGTAAAAATTCCTTTTTTAAAATCTTTGCAGTTCTCCTATAAAAGGT
Source organism: Hylia prasina (assembly GCA_013397195.1). NCBI lineage: Eukaryota > Metazoa > Chordata > Aves > Passeriformes > Sylviidae > Hylia > Hylia prasina. Next base: position 164,591 of record VYXD01013973.1, read on the forward strand.
GGAGTTTTTACGCAAATTTACTCCTTCCCCACCCCAATAAATTAGGAGAAGGAATTCCAGAAACAGGTAGTTGCTAAGCTGTGTAATGTGGGTTGTCTATGTCAGTGCGTTTTCCAGGGGGCAGGTGCTGTGGAACACCGCGGCAGCCACTGCTACTGGGGTAGCTTAGCAAGGAGGCAGAGGATGGAAAGGGTGCAGTGACTAAGCCCTGAACTGGGCCCAGCTCTCTGGTTAGGCTCATTAGCAGGACGTTCAAGGGGAAGGTTTTATTTGCACTTCCTATACTGTGCCTGCTTTGTGGATAAAGTCTGTCAGTTTCTACTGCTATCAATTTGGAATCTTTCATGAGCATTATTGCAAAATTCACTGGAAAGTGAATAGCTAAAAAAATAAGCTTTGTTTTAAAGTAACTTCCATCTAGCAATATACTGTCATACAGATTTTATAATAAATTTCAATGTCAGCTCCACAGTTTTGAGAATCATAATTGAAAATTATTAATTTCTGTTAATTATTTTGTATGTTGATGTATTTCAGATTGAAGGACAAGGACATGGTGCAGTTTTTGACTGCAAGTGCTCTCCTGATGGACAGCATTTTGCATGTACTGATTCTCACGGTCACCTTCTGATTTTTGGCTTTGGTTCCAGTAGCAAATATGACAAGGTACAGTGTGAGATGTTAATAAAAATGTTTGTCTGTGTTGAATGCATTTGTTCAAACTTTTGTTCAGAGCTTCATTTCAAGAGGGCATGTCTTGACACAATTTTGCACCATTAATATCAGATGTTTTGGAGGCCTGTTGTTGACAATGAGATTTCTTTCGTATTTTTTTAAAGTATGGAAACATTCTGTTAAGCTACTGTTTACATGGGAAGTTCAAAATTATAATAATTATTTTAAAACAGATTTCAAAATTACCCAGTCACTGTCTATTCTCTTAAGTGACAAAGTTACAAATATCTACTAATGGTTCCACAGGGATAATGGGAATAAGCTGCAGTGGAACTGATAATAGTTACACACTTTACTTGAAATATTTTTTCTGGTTCCTAAATAAGCCCTCCCCCCATGTGTGTGTAATAGAAATATTTCCTGCTATTTGTATTTAAATATGGCACAGCCTGTGAGAGAATTATTTACAAAAACTGTGCTGTTTTAGCAATGCAATTTTATGTCTGTTAATGAAATACCATCATGGATGCCTTTACACTTACACAGCAACATTGCACCATTAGTGTGATTAAAATATTAGACCTTTATTCTAATGTCATAGTCTACACTGTGTATTCTGAGCGTGGGTGTCCTGCCACAGACCCTCTTGACTGTAAAGATATGTGGTGTTATTTTTTTCCTTTGTGAAGGAGCATGCTCTGGGAACCATACAGGTTTGGAGTGTCCACAAGATCTTAATTCTTCTTTAACCACCCAGGAAAGAAATTAGGTGTGTCTCTTCTCCTTTTTCCTAAGACTTAAGTAGACCTATCTGCTCCATTTTCATCTCTGCTTCTGGTAGCTGACATTTGAATGCTGGTGGTGAAATGCTGTTTTTTGGATCTTGCCTCCTTTGGATCTTTGGAGTCAAGCTTGTTTTGAAAACATTTTGCAAACAGCAATGCAGAGGGACCTGAAGGAGGGAGAGCAAAAGGAATTTTAAGCTTTGTCTTGTAAGCTACGGGATTTCTTTCTTACAGAAGGATTTGCATTTGGGGATTTATTTTTTCTCCTTGTTTTTCAACTATGATTTGAAGTCCTCAGTACTAAGCTGCTGTTGGTATCCCTCACTTATTACTATCTGTGCATTTCCCCTTCCATTCCAAATAAGACAAAGAAGTAGAGATATCACAAGCAAATTAAGATTACCAGATAATTTTCATTGTGTTTCAAGATTCTTACCATTCCAGACTTTAAAGCTTGTTGTAATAGGAACATTTTTCTTACTATGTCCATGGATTGTTTCAGGTCTCTTTTTCTCTTCAATTATTTTGGAAGTATGTAGTTCTCTGCTACTTTGAAATACTGGAAATTAAATTGAAACTGTGAGTCTTTTGGTCTTTGCTGTGATAGATCAGAAATTTTCCTTATACTGCCGTTTGAGAATTTACCTGTGAGGAATTAAACCTGTTAGTAGAATGAATACAGTTGCTTTTCCCTGCTTGAATTCTACAGATCCTTGGCTGTCTTGGGGTTTTTGCTGCAGCCCCTGGGAAAAGATTATGTTTTAAATTTTTCCCTTATTGAATGATTTAAAATAATCCTCTACAGCTGTTGCTGTGCCAATGGTACTCTTGGCATTCTTGATCATAGAAGAAATGGGAGCAAACAGGACTTAAATTTGTTACCACTTTAATCTCAGTCTTCCACTCACAGAAAGCTCAGCTTGGAAGTGTCTGGTGTCTTCCATGTGTGGTTTCATCAGCTCCATTTTTGTCTGACCTGATTTATGGGAAAATGTAACTACAGGTAGGTGCGTGCTGGAGATGGTGGGACTTTGTTCAGTCTTTCTCCCTTCAGATACCAGGGATGGTTTCAGACATCTTGTCAGACTATTTTCTAGTGGGATATGTGTTTTTTGGCCTTTAAAGTTTTCCCGTCTCTCTGGGGAAATGAATTTTACAGAAGAAAGAAGTGTGGTGACCTGTCCTGTATTCCTGCATTTTTGAATTGACAGTAATTATAGCTGTAATAGTGTTAACTCTACTGAGAGAACAAGCTCTTGTTTTTCTACATCTTTGCTTTTTCATGTTATTTTCAGATAGTGTCTACATTTCCTAGTTCACTGGAACCAATGCCTAGGCTTTCTTTCCCCTGAAGTGTGATCTTGGCCACAATGAAGATGAATGGGGGGTGGAGTGTTTGTTTTTTGTTTGGTGTTTATGGGGGTTTTGTGTTTTGTTTTTTTTGTTTGTTTTTTTTTGTTTTGTTTGCTTTTTGAACTCTGGCAGGCTTGGTGCCATGACCACTTTTTGTGAAGTAATTATTTTGTGGGGGAAAATAAAAATACATGTGCTGCTTGTTTGGGGTTCCTTGAGACAATCTTAGCTGAAATTTTGAGTGTGTCATCACCAGAGTTGAGCTGAGTTCACTGTCAATGGGGCATGTGCACTTCAGAAGTTCTTGGTTAGGTGGAAACTTGTCCAGGAATGCCTAGCAGTTCTAAAGTGTAAGGTACTATTCTGTTGACTTTAAATCATAGAATATTCTGAGTTGAAAAGGATAGAGACCAACTCCTAGCTCTGCATGAAGTACATTATATGCCTGAGGGCATTGTCCAAAAGCTTTTTGAACTCTGGCAGGCTTGGTGCCATGACCACTTTCCCAGGGAGCCTGATCTCTGAGCTTTCTAATGCATTTGTTTCTGCAGACTGCCCAAACCACAGTACTTAGCAAGTTGACAGTTCATGTATGATGGATTGGTGCAGTACTGAGGAAAACCTCTTTGTGTAACTCTGCCCATTTTGAGAAACTGAAATTTTGAATGTGTGATTGGAGAAGAATAGAGCTCAGACCCTGTGGAAAGCTTTTGTGCTCATTCCTAAGCTGGGTTTGTGAAGTTATATAAATAGAACTCATATGCAGATGGTGGTGATGTGATATCATCTTATTGTCATGAATTTGATCTCTAATAATATATAAATAAATAAGTCTCATTGTTAGTACTTCTGGACGGTTTTCTGATGGAATGTCTAATTCTTTTGATTTTTCTCAGGATATTTTCCTGGATTCCAGTAGGGATGTTCTATCTGAGAGTTGTCCTGAGCCTGTGTTCTCCTAGAAATGCCACATTATCTTATGGAATAGAAAATTGTTATTTACTCTCTTCATTATGCTTGATTGCAATATAGGGTACACAGAAGTGAAATTGCAACCAAGTCCCTTGTGATCTTGTACCAGGTCTTCCCTTTGCTTGCAAAAGCTGGGATGCAGGCTACACTGTACAGCCAAGACACAACATAATACAACTCACAGATTGTATGACTTTGCCATTGGAAAGTCTTTTTTTCTCAGTGTGGGAAGTACTTAGTAGGGAGACTTATACTAGGCGTGAATAATGCATATTCTATTATGGTTTTCGGAGACATTGTAAGTCCTCCTAGGGGACCTGTCTCTATCATATTGAGCTATTGTAGGATGAAGAAACAAAGGTGTTAATCAGGCCTTGATTCTGTCAGTCAGACACATGAAAGAAATTTTATCTTTCTCATTCAGCCTCTGTTAACAAAGAATCTGGCAGCAAGATTTTATCCAGTTGGCTTTTAACTGCAGTGGGATATCCCTTGTCCATATGCATTTTTTAAGAGTAGTCTTGTGAATCTCTGAAGTGAATCCTTTTCCATTGCATCTTTCTTTGTATCCTTCCAATTTCTTCCTGTTGTTATTTTTCTGAGTTTTTGTAACATGATTCTTATGATTTTTTTCACAGTTCTTCTTTTTTTCATCCTCTTCATATGGATGCACTTTCTGATGATGTAATTGACAAATGTCTGTTGTCATATTTGTTTCCTGGTCTTCTTGCTTATGGGATGGGAGACATTTTTCAGAGAGATCAGACCTCTGAGTAGCTGCTATAATCTCTGCCTTACTGATTTCTACATAACAAGTTACTGGAAGCTGTGTTATGGATTGGTCATGATAGAGCATACTCTCCAGAAATCAGAGGATGTTTGATGACAACTTGGACATTCCTCTCTCCATGCTCAAAAGACAAGATTTTTTTTGAGATCTCTATGTATCGAGTCAATCATGTAACTGTTTTATACTGCACTGGAAGTCTTAATTTGTGTGATTGATGATTTTATGATTTGATTTTCACTTGTTCATAGTTCAGCTGAATACATGAGCTGCCACAGTTTGCTTGCCAGTAGGTAGTCTTGGGACGTGTAGTATATGCATCAGCTTCTCTTCTATTCACTTTTTCTTTTCAACCTGTACTTCAGTATCTTTCTTATTACACAATACTGAGATACACGTGCCAGTGAGGGATGGAGCATACATTTTTTTGTATTTATTTGGACAAAAAATTCTTCAGTCTTGAGGGTCTGTGGAAAGTCATCTATAATAAATTAGGAGCAGATGGACAGAAATAAAAAAGAAAATTTACTGAAAAAATCAATTTTTATCTTGGCTTTATTTTATTGACTGAAATTTTTCTTAATATCTAGCATTATAGTAAGGATATATATATTTTGATGGTGTTAACATATTTGGCAATGCCCTGATATAATAAATATTTTCCCTAGTCTTCTGCCTGCACCATATCTCAAGTCTGTGACACGTTTTTTTATTATCAGAAAATTTATTTGTATATTCAGACTATAGAGGAACGTTTATAAGCTAATATATTAATGCTGTATTTGGTCAGATGTCTTCTAGTAGTTAAATATTATCCCATTCCCCTATTCTTTAAATGCTTCCCACCCTCAAACATGTGGATAATTCTCTTTGCAGCATAATATAGAAGAGAGTATTTTGAAACAAAATAATAGTGGAGTCATTAAATGTTCCCCTTTAAACTGAAATAAACACATCAGCTTATAGCCCTGTTTTTTGCAAAAGTGACCATGAGTACCACTGTTAAAAATACTTTTGGCAGTTCTCTTCTGTATGCTTTTGTAATAGGTTCTTTAAAAAAATTACAAAATGACTTTGTTTACAGATAGCAGATCAGATGTTCTTTCATAGTGATTATCGGCCCCTTATCCGTGATGCCAACAACTTTGTCCTGGATGAACAGACACAGCAGGCTCCACACCTTATGCCTCCCCCATTTTTGGTTGATGTGGATGGCAACCCTCATCCTGCAAGGTATCAAAGACTAGTTCCTGGTCGTGAGAACTGCAGGGAGGAACAGCTTATTCCTCAGATGGGAGTGACATCTTCAGGTATGGAAAATTTTGCTTCACTGAACAGTAGTCTATCTAGTTACCTTCAGTTGTTCTACACTTTCACTTTGTCCTTTTCCTTCATTTATGGGCACAGTAGTTCGTGTAGTATGGAAGAATTACAATGTCTTTGGCGCTGATTGCTTGTGACAATTTCATTTACAGTATTGTCATCAATCAAGTTGGCACTAGTTGATGCTACAACACCAGTTAGCTCAGAGTTCTCTTCATTACTGGAGCAATGTATAATGCTGTGTGAGCTCTCTGTTATCTCTTTGGGATAAGATTTCCTGCTTTAGAAGACCTAGGAAATAGACTGATCTTCCACAGATCGGTTAAAAAAGGTAACAGAAGAGCAGAAAAATGAGAAGACATCTGAAAGACGCAAAATTATCTTCCTCTTTAGTTGAAGACAGTCATTTATTTTAAGCTTTGGTGATTTGGTTAAAGAACTGAAGACTTGATAAAGATAGAAAATCTAGGAAGTTTATTGGAAGTTTTATTCTCATGTACATGGCATCAGAAGAACATGCATATATTGGGCCAATGGGTGGCTGTTGGAAGCTGCCTAAAGGTCTTTCATGTGGGTATGAATGGAAAAACAGTGCCTACTTATTAGGTGTCACTAGTTTGATATTAGTATGAATAAGCAAACAGTGACTGGTGAAAGTGGCTTTAAATGTTTTCAAAATAAGCATTGTTAACTATTTGGATATTTTCAAAAATATGAGAAAACTGTTCCTGTAAATTGTAGTTTATATGTTCATGATACTTAAGCCTGTGGTGTGTCAGACATTCCAGGAAGGGTAACTGACAGTGTTTTTACCAAAAAATCTCTTTATCCTTATTTGTAGACATCAGGATTATAGGGCAGTGAATATTTAAATATTTTTAGGTGAGGATTTCCATATTTCCTCCAAAATTACAGAAAGAAATGCTACCTGAGAAGCAGGTAGAAAAAATATCCTTCCTGGTGAATGTGAATTTCTTAGCTAGTGGCTTTGAAACAAAATTTGATTTTTAGGGAAGGATGCTACTTTACTTCATTGTTAAAGTGTGAATCCATTGTATTGTGAAATTCTCCAAATTTGAAAATGTCCTGGGCACATTCTTCAATATATTTTGAAACAAGTCAGACTCTGCACACAGACCCAACAAAATTAAATTTAGTGGTCTGTCTGCATGACACATGAATGCCTTTGGGAAGATTATGTCCTTGGTGCTTTGTTTAATAGCAGGGAGAGCCCTCTGCCAGATTGACAGGTGACAGAGAGACAGAAGATATTTTTCTACCTTTTTACAATATAGCAACAATGCAGTTATGTGTAGACCTAAACAGCGTTTATATATTTTATATGTTCCCTTTCACTAAGTAAGTTCCTTTTCTTTCTGAAGCTTTGTTGTGTGATTTGATGCATCTCACTCTGAGCAATGACCATTTATTTCTTTTTAAATTTTCTGTAAGAACTTCTAAGAGTAGGGGGAATTCAGATAGTCATACTTGATTTACTGCCTTGATGAAGATGAAGTTTCTTTAAACCAGATGTTTTGTAAAAATCAAGTATACACCAATGTCTTTATTATTTCATTTAAAAANAGGAGAGGAATGCGTGGGAGTCCGGCAGTATTTTCAAAACAAAAACTTCACGTATTTTTCTTCTCCTCGTTCACGGTCAGACTGTTTTAAAGGTACAGAACTCAATATACATCACAAGCAGGACAGACGATTGGGGATACAGGCATCATAAAGTCACCCTAGGACAAAAAAGAAACCACTTGCTGTTTATTGCTAAGGCATTGTCTCACAAACTAGATACATTCATTTTGTTTAGATAGCAGTTTCCTTATTTAAGATCATTCTTGGGTTATTAGTAGAATTTCCCATTGTTCTCAGTAGACAATATGTCTGCTCACGAGATCGACAAATTAATCTGCTTCACTTACATGAGTCAGAAAACATCCATCTGTGGTTATACCAGAGCTCATTCCATTATTCCAATGTTCTGCTGCTTTAGGGAAGTTGACTTCAATAACCTTTAAAGCCTGAGACCACTCTCTTAAATATTTTTATCTGCATACTGTTAAGAGATAACAGCTTCTGTGCAGCCACATAATCAAAGCTCTTCATTTCATAGCACAATTGCTGCAATATCTAGTCTTTGATCTCACAAAGTGCAGTTTATACTGTGATATTTCTTTGGAATCGTGCTAGAAAAATAATTTCTATATCTTGTTTCTTTGAACATTGTTATTCCTCATTACAAAGTTTAGCAAGTTCTGCTTCTCTTGACTACAGCTTCCCACCATTACACTCCACCATCTCACTATTCTGTGTGGAGATGTCTGACTTCTTTTTCCATCAGCACTGTAACCCTTGTCTTTTCCTCTATACCTCTCTAACTGTTGTTTGTTACCACTGTAAGTATAAAAACAGGTTTTGTGTTCATGCTTATGTATGGTGTATTTTGCTTGCTGCTCAGAAACAGTATTATCACCTTGTAATCACTTCTTTGGAACTGTTTCCCATCTTGAGGTTTCTTGGCTGTTTTACATACCAAAGAAAATTACCATTGCTTGATCTGTGTGGCCATTATGTCCATGTCGAGCTCAACTAAACATTTTTACTGCTTGGTAGATAATTATTTTCTAATTCAGTTAGACCTTCTTGATGTAGTTCTTTCATTGAAGCTTATGAAGTGTTTTTTAATGCATTTGAGGCAGGCTAATTTTGCATTTGAACAATTTGCATTGACTGAGCTGACAAACAACAGTTGGGTTAAGCTTCTGTGGCTTGCTGGCACTTGATCAAATTCAACCTTTTTTAGAAGTGAAATGTGGTCATCTTGACCTTGGTCCAGAAAATAATAATGTTCTCAAATACATTAAGAAAAGAAGTTGTCCTGTTTTAAGAAATGGCTGTTAGAAAAATAAGCATTAGCCCATAGTTACATGTATGATAATTTACTGTACTTGTTTCAAAGCTAAAACTTAGATGTCTGTAACATTAATTTCCTAAAAATTTACATTTGTGTGTTGTTCTCCTGTATATTTTACTTCACAGGATTGAATCAAGTTCTTAGTCAGCAAGTAAATCAAGAAATTAGTCCATTGGATAGCATGATTCAAAGGCTTCAGCAAGAGCAGGACCAGAGACGTTCTGGGGAGGCAGGAACCAGTAGTACCAGCCGGATAAGCAGAGGTAGATCACTGTGGGATGGGTGCTGAGGTTGGGAGTTGGAAAACATAAATCCCTTCATATTGTCCATGATCTGTGCATTTTGTTGAACTAGTAGAAAGGTATGGAGCTGTAGAAAATAGTACAACTTTCCCATAGGTGGATTTTTTTGTGTGTGGTTTTTTTTTTTCCTTTTGCAAAATGTTGGGGTTCTTAACATTACAGATTTATTTTTGTTACTGTCTCCTCACTCAGGGAATTGCAGCAGCTCTGTTCCCCTAGAAGTAACTACCCTGCTGTTTAATCTGGAATTGGCCATCTAGTTGTTTGAAATCTGACTTCTTTCAAATAAGAGCACAGGAGGAAGAAAAGTGGAAGGAGCTACTTATTTCTCTGCTAAGTTGTTACACGTTTCAGTGTCTTGCATTAGAGTACACAGTAGTTTTCAACACTTAAAAAATTATGGTTAGCAATCCACTAGAGTAAGCAGGATTACCTTGTGTGTGTAAGGGTATGGAAAAATGTTGATGTTTTTCCTACCGTGTAGGTGTTTGCAGGCTCTTGCGTGTGTGTGCGTTTTTTTGGGTTGGTTTCGTTATTTTTAACCTCTTTACCATTTCTTATTTCTTGTCTGTAAATTTTACAGCTTGATTCCTAATTTCCGGTGTTGAGACTTTCTTTTTTTGGAAGGTAGAAGACTGTTTAAGGAGCACACTGATTCAGTGAGATAGCTCACTGTTCTATAACACAGACCTAGAGTGCAGTAGCATTAGTCAGCTTTGCATAAATGTTTTCAAAGGTATTTTTAAAGAAGCAAACATTTGCTTCACTTAAGATTTTTGGTACATCTGCTTCTTTTCAATGTGAATTTTTAAACAGTGCTGCAGCCCAGTAGGTGTTTGTGCTGTGTTGTGCTGACTGTAGAAACTGCTGAAATACTTACACTCAGTTAATATGATTTATTTTGAAGTAATAGATCAAGTGACGTTATTTTGTTATTTTTTCCGTTTCATTCCAAGTTTTTCTTTTCAAATGCTTCTCTAAGAATTTCAGACCAAGAACTATTGCTTTTTGCCTTTTTAGGGTCTGTAAGCTCTACCTCAGAAGTACATTCCCCACCAAATATAGGGTTGAGGCGCAGTGGACAAATTGAAGGTGTACGTCAGATGCACAGCAATGCGCCAAGAAGTGAAATAGCCACTGAGCGGGACCTTGTGGCTTGGAGTCGCAGGGTGGTAGTGCCTGAACTGTCTTCTGGTGTGGCCAGGTAAACATACATAGAGAATTTTACTGTGCTGAACTTAACTAAATGGAACGGTCTGGGAATTCCTATCGCCATTGGCATTGTCGTTTGTTTTCTCTTTTGTCATCTCCAATTTGTTTTAAAATCAGTTTCAGTTTGAAATCACTTGTTTGCGTATCACTTGAAAAATCTTGGAATTCCAGGAGGATTGGGAATAAAAATTGTCCATTTAATGAATGACACAGTAATTGAACTTGTATAAGCAACGGAATCTAGTTGCCTCAATATCTTCTGAATTGTAGCATAAGATTACATGTTTTAATTGCTGTCATTTGGCATTTTATGGCTGGAATACTGACCTAATCTATTAAGTGCCTGAGATGAATTTTGGTTTCCAAACTGGAACTTTAATTTTTTCAGTAATTACCTCTTGTGATGAAATCAGTAAATCAAAAAAACCTACACTTGCCATAGTCAAGCATAAACTGCTCTGTTTAATGAAATAAAATGAAAATCTTTCTTTGTTTGAAAAAAGCTAATTTAAGGCCATATGCTAACTGTAAAGAGAACTGCTGTTCAAAGAACGTTATAGATGTTGAATGTCTCTATTCCTTGGTTTGGAATAGATTGTCTAGTAGTAATGTCCTTTAAAAATAACATCTCATTTTTATTTCTTCAGTAGGCAGGAAGAGTGGAGAACAGCAAAGGGAGAAGAAGAAATAAGGGTGTATCGATCAGAAGAGAAAAGAAAACATGTAATAAGTCACATTCCAAGAGAAAACAAAATACCTACTTTCTCTAAGGTAAGCAGTTCAACTGTAACTTATCACAGAATGAAGCATAAAATTTAATTCAATTAGTTGGGTCACATAAATTTGCGTTCCTCTTCTCAGTTTTAAATTTACAAACCAGGGTGCAGGAGTTTGTTTACCTCCCCAGAATGAGGAAACTTGTCTGTACTGATGTTTCAGTATGTTCTTAATAATAAACAACATGGATTGCTTTCAGAAGTGGGGGAAATCCCTACAAATCTGGTGTTAGGGGCATGATCTGCTGTAGGGAGTTTGTCACTGTTAATGCACCCTGCTGCTGTTGTCTGTTTGACATACCGTTCTGTGGAAAGCTATTAAAACACAAGTCACAGTTCTTAACCTTAACACATTAAATACCACTCCAAATAGAGAATTAGGTATTTTCTCTCATGGTACTCTAAAAATCATATTGTGGGTCATTATGGGATATATCTAAGTCATGCTTTTTGCTAGAGCTGGGAGTACATTTTCAGAAAAGATGAAAACAGGATAGATTAAGTAGAAGGAAATAAGTTGTATTAAGAATTAAAATGTCATAAGTGACTTGTTTTTTTTTAATATAACTTGCAAAAATTTTTAATCTTACATCTTTTTGCTGGTTAAAAAATTGAAGGATATATATTCTATGTTTACAGAAAGCTTTTGTCTTCTTTGTTTAAAATTAGTTTTAACTAGGAATTGCACATGCTTATTTATGCTTTTCTAGCTAAATAACCAGCTTTGTTTTTGTAATAAACGAAGTAAATTTTAGCAACTGTAAAGGAGAACCCATGCTTTGGGTTTTGTAGTATCCTTAATATAGAGGAGACTGTTTTCAGCCTCAATCAAAAGCTTGTAAAGTAGAGCCATCAGGAACACCTGCAAATGGGGACAATTGCAATTGAAAAGTAAAAATCACTTATGGGATCTAAGGTGGAAAAATGAATAAATGAAATAAAAAGAATATGTATGCAAGGACTGTAGCTCTTAACTTCATTAGACTACCATACTTAATGCCTGTGCTGTTTATTGCTTGCTTTCTTGTGAAGAAAGGAACTGAGATTGAAAGCAATCTGAAAATAAACAAATTCCAGATGCTTTGTAGTGATTCTGTGATTTTTAATAATGATGAATTAATTTTATAGGTAGTAGAGTAAATTTGAGATTAGCAAGTTTATATTTGATGTGAAAATTAAGTATTGTTTTGCTACTTTTTTCATACTCCACCTAAGTAAAGATTTTAGAAGAAGTGATGTGAAGGCTCCCCTACCCACAGTCCTCACAGCATTTAAGTTTAAATTTCTTTATTAAATGTATTTCTTACTTTTTCCTTAAATTTTTTTTGTTTGTTTTAAAATTGAATGCATTGCTATCTTAAGAAATAGTACTGATGCACTCTTTTCAGTTTAACAGTCAACAACACTGAGTGTTTTCGCAGGTACACTGAAAAAAAATTGTTCACCTTTGTTTCCAGTTTTTGTACATTGAGGGGGAAGCTTTATGCCACATGACAGGACTCATACTCATAGTGAAATACCAGAACATCAGAAATCCTTGTAACTCTTATTTTTCTTTTGGGAGTAATAGAAAATGGGCCTGACAAATTCAGATTTTAAGAAAGTTTTTTCCTGTCTTGAGGGGATGTATTTTGGTGCTGAACGATACACTTTCTTGTAGTTTAATTAAACAGTTGCACTGCTCAAGGGTTTCTAGTTTTTTTCCTTGTCTTTAGCTACAGTCTAGTCAAAAGATCCTTCCTGATAATGTGAATTCATACCAAATTACCATTAAATTTCTAACTGGATTACAGTTTTCTTCTAAAATATCACTAGGACATACATGAAAGTTTAGCAGAAGAGGCTAGCTGGTCCAGCATTTTGGTTTTTACTTTTATGATCTCTTTGAAACAAAGAAACTTATGGCAAATGTTTTTTAAAATCCTGGTTAAAATTTTTTTTTTTAGTCTCCAAACCGTAACAGTAGCACTGAATCTTTTGAGCCCTATATTTTTATTGCAGATATTTATGTCCTGGAAATCCTTCAGAGCAACTGCTACTTAGAAATAACAGTTTCATATATTTACACCTGGTAGGTTCTGTGATCTGGATTCTGAGAATGTGAGGAAGAGAACTTGGTAAATCCTTTAGACACTTTCCACCTTTCTTCTGAGGAAATAATGAAAAACCCCAGGCAATCATGGTATTCTCATTGGAGTATGTCAGTAAATTCTCTCTATAAAAATTGCTGGTATACTTAGTAATACTTTCAGAACACTTAAAGCCTTCATAAACCTTACTGAATAATTTTTATGGCATCCTGGAATAAAAAGGTCGTATTCTTCAATAGCTGATTCTTCATCAAATACGTCTCTTTTTGGAGGACTCAGACTGCTGAGAAGCGCACTAATTCAAGTCTCTTGAGTAAAATCTCAGAGGGATTCAGAAATAAGTGGATATCCCATGGACGTTAAATAAGCATGTTTCAAGAAGAAAAGGGTGTTTGATCTTGAGTGATTGAGTATCACAATTAAATTAACTGCTCAGATTTTCATGATTTTCGTTGTTGCTTAAGGTTAACATAAGGAGCCCTTCTGCTCAGGATTGCCTGAGCAACAGGAATAGTGAATTGGAATTGTCATCTTCTGTAGTGTTCACAATAAATCCAAATAAACACCTGGGAAGAGAAGCAAGATTGACTGCAATCCAACAACTGTTGTGCAATATTTTTAGGGTTGTTTTAAATAGAAATTAATAACTTCTTTACAGTTGCTCTTCTGTTGCTGTTCTTTACAGTGATGGTGTGACTTTAAATACAAGCTGTGTTAGGTTGAAGACAGAACTGGAAAGCACAGTGTGAATCTTTCTTTTCCTTGAGAACATCCAGTAGGTTTTGATACTGGTTCCTTGTAAGTTGTATTACAATACTGTAAGACTGTAGTCCTTACTGCATAGTGAATTCTTACAGGTTTAAAGAGAAAATTTATGATCTAAAGGAGGTGCGGAACATCTCAAACAAAATACAGGGCAAAACATCCTCTTCCAGTAGTCTCTAGACCTAAGAACTCCAGCATCAAGAGTTATAGAAAATGTCTCACTCTATAGTACTGTCAGTTTCTCTGGGAGCAGAGTAAAACAAGGCTTGCATTTAAAACATTTTATTCATAGGAAAACTCATTTGTACTCATACCAGTAGGAAATACTGATTTTTATATCAACTTTTGAAATTTATCAGGTCTGTTCATATAATAATGATAACGATAAAATAGTATTTTCTTCTGTTCCCTTCTTCCCTTCTAACTGAAAGAAGTCAAAAACACAGAAGTAAAATGAAAAGATGGGCAGGAATAATTATTATTAGCATTTTGGTTTGCAAGCTAAAGTGTAGGTCAATAAGGAAGGACATAGAGCAGCTATAATTACACTTTGAGGAGATTCCAAAGTCCTATTGCTAATTTTTAATCCAGGGTCATTATAGGGTGTGTTGAAAGTACGTAATTATAGCTCAGTCTTTCTTCTTTAACAATATCTGCAATTTAAATGGAAGTCATGTAAGTATTTTGCTATTGAAAGCCCACATTTCTTTGACACAGGTCATATGGAAAAGTGTTTGTAGGTGATTGTTTAAGGGACTGATGTAGTTGTGGGGGAGAAACTAAAAACTTGGGTATTTTGACCTGAATAGTACTTAGTAAATAGTATTTAGTATCATTGACCTGCAGCCTGAATGATGAACTTGGTTTGACTTTCACCTTGATTGGTGAGGAATAGGGTTTTTCTATTATTAAACAAACAAAAAAAAAAACCTTGAAAAAGCAAACAGCAAAAACTTGAACCCCGATACATTAATGAAAGAGGACAGAATGGAATTTTTGCATCTTCAAAATGGAATTGTATTCCAGATTACTTGTTTTCAGGAGCAGATGAAAGTTGAGATAAATAACGAGCTTAGGTAAATATTCCCAGTCTAAGTAATTAAGATCATTAGTTTATTAAACTACTGGGATTAGAGCATTTTGGTAAATATTTAAGAGCGTGAAATTTCTGTACACTAGAGGGTTGATGTGATGTGTGTCCTAGTGAAATGTGACAAAAATGAAAATATTCCTCATTATCATTAAGTGGAAATGTAATGCCAAAATTTCAAGGAATTAACATGGCAAATTGTTATGGATGGACAAAAGTAGGCATTGGCCTCTGTTGTGGTGGGTGCAAATGACCATACTGTAAACTAACAGAACCCAGGGAAGAGAAACATGTGCTGGAAGTGACTTGTTGGTGTTCCACAGAAATAAGTTTTTCTAATTATATGTTATTTAAACAATGCTTCCAATTAAATCAACAGGATGTTAAGAGGAAAATAATCTAAAACTCCAGAGCCTAGCACTTAGTGCCTAATGCTTAGTCTGTTATCTTCACTGCTTTTGGAAGAGTTCTTACTAATTTTTTACATGCAGGAGATGTGGTAAGAGTAAAAACTAAGTAATTACAGACACTGATTCAGACTTGAGGAGACTGTGGAAGGGTGCTCTTTAGCCAAAGAGAAAATGCCAGGCAAGACCTATTTAATGTTGGGGTTCTGATATTGGACATGTGCTTGTGCCTTGCCTCTATTAAACTTTTGAGTAGAAGTTAATTCCTGTTGGCTTAAGGAAGGAGGAATCATTTCCATATCAAAAAATAGATGCTGCTGCTTAAGAAATTCCATGAAATTCCTACAGCCAAAGCTTCCCAAATTGCTTCAGCCCTGTATGAGACAGCAGCAAAGCTGTGCTTCCCAGTGCTGTCAGAGTCACAAGGACTGTAGCATGCAGTGTGGTCTGAGTTGTCAGGACACCACTGGGTTTCCACTGTATCTCTCACAAATGATATTACGAAGACCCCCAGCAGTGTCCAGTATCCCTCTCAAATACAGGAAATGCCATAATTTTTATTTCACAGAAAAGCTGTTCTGACAGGAGCTGTAATTTCTGGTGTGTCCATACACATGGTGCTCTGATACTGACTGGAAGCCTTGGACAAGGTACAAGGTACTTGTCAGCGTATATGACTGTGCATCAAAGTGTTGAGAGAAAAAGTGATGATTGAACCTCAAATCATAGGTTATCTTGGCTTTATTTCCCAGCCTACCTTTAGAGCTGAGAGTACAATTTCAAGCTCTTGCTTTAGATTATATATTGAGGGAGAGGAGGCATCAGCTGTGTTTCCTCAGTTATAGTTGAACATGCTGATGTTAATTACATTTTGTTAGAAAAAAACCTGTAGTACATTATAGTCAAACTTCCACATTCAACTCCACCCCTCCCCCAAATAAGTAAGGTCTGCATTACACTTTCTCTTCAGAATTTGAAAAGCTAAGCTGAATAGGAATGATGTTAAAATACAATTTTTTGGCAAGATGAGGCAATGGTGTACCTTATGGCCCCTTTTCTCATCCCTGCTGGAGCAATGGGTTTAGCCAAGGTGACATCTAGAGAGCCTTTCCAACTTCATTCTATCATTCTGTTACTCATGGATAAGTACTTGTGGTTTTGTTTTCCTGGGGTTTTTTTCTGTTCTTGTTTTGGCATTGTATCTTTCCCAAAACTGTTTGTTACCCTTCAGCATCACTGTGACCCAATATTTATACAGTGGTATTACATTTTTCCATGAAGGAATGATTGGGGTGGAGGGGCTGGGGTGTTGGTTTTTCCCTCAAGCTGCCTAAAGAAGAGAGTTCTTTTCAAAACCAAAGAGTAATGCAAAGTGCTTCAGTTTTCCAAGCATCTGTAATTCTGCTTGAGTAGAGAAAATCTGTATTTATGATAACTGAGAAACTTAATGTCTGAAGAGAAATGGGGAGGTAAGGTTTTAGGACTTTTGTTTCTTGAGAGAAGACATGATCATTGCAGTGAAGCTGTAAGGTAGCTTCTGCAAAATATGTCCCCCTTATTGTAACAGATACTTGAGTAATTTGTTTAACTGGGGTTATGTGATTCCATTCTGTTGTCCCTGCTTTCTCTGCTATGTTTCATGGTGAAAATTTCACCATTCAGTAGCAGAAACAAGTTACTGTAACACTGGCGTTTGTGACTTCTTTGCTTCAGTAATGAATCTTGAGAGCTTGATGAGAAGTGAGCAGCCCCAGAAGGCTGAAGGACAGAAGTCTGTGTGATGGGCTTGGCCACTGGATTTAGGGCTGTCTTGGAGCTGTTCTGGGTCAGGTCAGAGCAGCTTGAGGAGATCTGGTGTGTGCTGCCAGTTTGAATCCAGGAGGAGGAATGAGTGCCCCAGGTCTCAAAAGTCTCGGGCAATGTTAGAATGCTGATTGATGAGCAGTACCATTAGAAATGTCTCTGGTAGCTGTGCTGTCAGTGATAACTTGCCCAACTAGACAGAAGGACAGAACAACAGAAGCACAGTACTTGCTGTAAAGAGCATAGAGCAGTTTGTGTTGGTCCTCTGTGCTTTGATAAAAACTGCAACACAGCTGTACAGAGTGGTGTGCTGGCTTACTTTACTGAAATGTTGCAGTCATGGTTGCAGAAGGTATCTTCTAACAGGGAGCGTGGGAGAAAAACTAATTACTAGACTTCTGCACTTTAATGATGACTGTTGTGGCTAAGTAAAACTAACTCTTAGCTGCTCTTGATTAACCATGTTTTTATACAACTTTTACTATAAAAAATTGGAGTTATTTTCCTCAACAAGAAAATTTTATCTCATGAACCAGCTTTTATCATACATGATAGAAAAGACCTTCTCTTTCCTACAAAAGAAAAACAATCAAGAAAAATAGGTATAAGCAGTCTGCTCTACTAGAAGACTGTCAAAATATTGGTACCTTTCTTTGTTTTGTGGCAGTTCTGCTTTCTTCATCTCTGGGACTGGTTTTTTTTTTTTTTTNCAAGGTTTTCTTTATTGCAGAAGGAGATAAGACTGGGGAAGTGTACTTCTTTTTGTGGCACCTAGAAATGTGCCCAGAAATTGTTTTGTTGGATCTGAGCTAAGATGAAGTTTGATTATACATGCCAAAAAAAAAAAAAATTAGCATAGAACTCTTGAAATTTAGATCATAACTCCTGGGTTTTTTTTCCCAGTGACTGGGGACTAACACAAGATTGCACACTTGGTGTTGAGAGCACGGGTTTGCATTATATTTATTCTACAGGAGGAACAAAATCTCTTAATCCTGGAGCATAGAATGTTTCTAAATTACAGCTTTATTTCATTCTTTTAAGCTTCAAAAGAACTCATATTCTTTCAAACTGACTCATTCATTTGAACTCTTCAATACATCATCATACTATTTAAAGGTCTGTATTTGCTAACAGTTGTCTCTCTACACTAAGGGATGTATTCCTGTATGGGTTTCTTTTCTAACACATCTGACCCCTTGACTACAAAATAACACTCTGGACTTCTGTTTAAGAGCCTCCTTTCCTTAGCCACTTTTAGTGTAATTCTAAGCTTTTACAAGCCCTTAGCAGCCTATCAGTAATTATGTTTTAGCCTTTGTTTTAGTCCTTATTAACTGATGTGTACTTTGCAGAGAATGAATATTTTTAATAATTACAGATTTAAAAATTCTTTTGTGTCTGGGAAGAAATTTATTTCCATAATACACGGTTTGGTGCTTGTATTCATTCAACTACACATGTGGAGTGTTCTCTTCAGCAGCTCTTTAGTTTTTAACCTCTTGCCAATGCAAAAATTGCTTCCTGGAATACTGTTATCAAAGAAAATGCTATGTATTAATAAAATGTATATGCAAAAAATATGTATTTTGACTTTTGTATTTCCACAGAACCATTCTCATGATAATTTACTAGATGCTAGTGACTCAAAGAAACAAGCAGCTAATCAGCACAACTACCGTACGAGATACGCAGTAGAAGAAACTGCAAGGCCTGCAGAAGAGCTGGAAAATGGACACAGTTCTTCAGATGTAAGATCTTATTCATGAGGCAATCTTACCTATTCCATTTCTGCTCATTAAGCTCCTGATTCAGCTAATGAAACATTGTTTTTAGTGGAAACTGAAGTTACATTTTTCATTGTGCATTTCTTTTCACCTCTTTAAAAAATATGTTGTGTTAGGTTTTCACATGCTTTTGTATATGTTTAGCTTTGACTTAAAAAGTAATTGACAAAGGACAAAAATGCTCATTTGTAAGGGTATTTTGCAAAGTATATGTGCAATTTGTAAGCCTAGTCAGTACTGCCTGTGTGGCCTAGCAGTGTGGCCAGCAACTTTAGGTGAACCTGCTTGAACAGATATTATGACTTCCAGCAGCCCCTTCCAGCCTCAATTATTCTGTGCTTCTGTAGGTATGGTAGAGAATGAGTGAGGAATACATAAAATTCATATTTGGTTTTTGTTTGATATTGAAAAAATGTGGAAATATGACCTTAAAAACACTTGAAATAATTTTTGAGAAGGTAATCTAGCCTTGTCAAATGGTGATGAAAAATGTTGCTCTACACTGCATCTGTCCAGGCACAGATATCTTCATTCCTCTTTATATAAGTCCTCTAAAGTAAAGGAACTGTCTGCAGACTAAAATGTCTTTTTAATATAAAGCTTCTAGAACGCAAGGTGTTTATAACACATATAAAGCCTAGAAAAGTTTTTATTATATTGTCATATATTATAACTTGAGCTTTAAAGAAAATGTTTCTTTTTCTCTGCCTCTCCCTCTGCCCCTTCCCAATGCCCTCTGCTCTCCTTATTAGGAAGGGGAAGTAGCTGTTGCCAGCGGTGGAACATCAGAAGATGATGAAAGAGCATGGCACAGTGATGGCAGTTCCAGGTAAAAGACAATGTATATAACCTACAGAGAAAATTCTTGCCAAGAAATCTGTAATAATTTTTGTTGTAAACAATTAAAGAGTTAATAACTAACACGTGCAGATTTAGAAGAAAAAGTGAGCAAGAACATGAAACTTCCAGGATTTAATTTTCAGTCATATTGCTAACTAAAATTTAGGGAAGGTTTTTCATTGTTTGCTAGAAGCAGAATTGTTTTGCAGGAAGATATTTCTTTTCAGGCACACAAACACTTCAGGCAGGTAGTAGCAGTTTCCTGTGGCTCTCAGTCTGCACCGTGATCCTTGGTTTGAATTTAGAGAGCAAATAAAGCATCCTGTATTTTTTCATTCAATGCTATTCAAAACCAGAAGTCTTGAAAACAATATCCAGACTTCAGTGTTTATCATCTTGAATTGAAGTAAACACAGTGTTTACTTTGAGGGATGCTATAAGTTAAGCTTCTTGCAAGACCCAATGATGTCAGGGCTTTTGGTTTACTACCATTTAAACTGTAGATAGAACATAAGATTTTAAGCATTAAGGTTTTAACTATTAAAATATTGTAGTTAGATAGACTGTTGACTGTAATATTTTATTGGGTTATATTATGTAATCCAATGCACTTTTTAACTTTGGGTTTTTAAATTTTTTTTTCTTTGTTATATCATATATAGTGATTATTCTAGTGATTATTCTGACTGGACGGCAGATGCAGGAATCAATTTGCAACCACCAAAGAAAATTCCTAAAATTAAAACAAAGAAAGCAGAAAGTAGTTCGGAGGATGAAGAAGGACCTGAAAAACAAAGAAAGCAAATTAAAAAGGAAAGGAAAAAGGGTATTGAAGAGAAAGATGGACCGTCAACATCACCAAAGAAGAGGAAACCCAAAGAGAGAAAACAAAAGGTTAGATGTTCTTTGTGTATTACAGGTTGCTCATTTCTGCAAGTATTTGCAGGAAATAATTGGATGAATGATTCAGTTACAAATACAACTCAATATTGTCTAATTTTAAAACACATCATGACTTTTACTCTTAACAAATGATAATTAAAGACTCTTGCATGTCAAATGATAGATGGCTATAATGAAATGCTTTCTGAATATGATATGTTTGACTTAAGGAGCACTTCTAATGTCCTTATCAATATCCTTGCTCACACCAGAAACTTCCTTTCTGTGGAAGTAGATCATTCAACTTCCAATATAATTGAGTATTGGTATAACATGCCAATGTTTTTTACAGTTGTGCTGACTTGTCTCCGTATATAATTGCAATTTCTTTTATATTTGCACAACCATGTCATTTTTTTCCTGTCAATTCTATGATATATGATATTGCATTATGCTTGCCACTATTGACTCCATCAAGGGAAATATGACTTGATCAGGATTTTGTTGTCTGTATTTTGTTTACTTTCTAATATAATGTAATTACAATATAAATCAGCACATGGAAATTTCAGTGCCTTCAGTTATTTTCAGTGTGTTTTTTGAGAGGTTGTTTTGGTTTTAATTGTTAGGTCTGAAAACTTCACTCTTCTTTCTTTACAGAGACCAGAAGCGATCTATCTGGTAGCTGCTAATTGTTTTTGTAAGCTTATAGCTTCAATATTTGCTGTACCCAAGGAAGCTAACTGTATCATCTAAACTAAATACCTGTATTTTGTTTATTTATTAGATAAGGAGTCCTCAGCTTTCTTAAAGATCATTATTTCAGTGTTTTAGCCCTCATTAGAAGGTAGACTGAGAAAACAGCTGTTTGAACACAGAGGTTGGCACAGTGTCAGATTAGCTGTGGATCTCTGGCATGGCATACAGTATGTCAGGTGGTAGTTTTTATTCTTTGTTTAGCCTACATTTTGTGTATTGTACACAGTCACTAGTTGCACTGTCAATACTAATATATTAGCATTTCCACAGTCTGAAACCAAAAGAAGGTGTCAGAATGAATAAGAAAGCAGATGAGAAAAATAGGTGGTGGGGGACATTTAAAATTATTGAAACCTCTAGTTTAGCTTCTTCTAAAATGACAAACTGGTTGACAGCCTAGTATTTCCACTTAGATTAAAATTAAACAGAATGTTCTGGGAATCCTGCATTCATTTTAGTCCCAGTTATTGAGATATATGATATCTAATTCAAAAAGTATCAGGCCTAGATATTTCAGACTTCAACAGCTGACCTGCTTATTTCTTGAGTTACAAGGAAATATGAGGCTGGAAGTAATTGCAGAAAATCACCTCTCTTTCCTCTATCCCTGGGTAGCATAAATTATGCCTGTCTTTCCTGAAAGATGTTAGTCTTTAAGTTTCTTGTGGTGGACATTTGACCTCCTTACTGAGCAGAGTTCACAGGCCTTTCTGGCAGAAAATTCCTCCTCATTCTGATCCTGATTCAAAATTAGGTCTTTTCAGTGAGGAAAAGACATTTGACTGTCTTTGTAGCCACATGCAGAATCTTAAAAATTGAAAGATGAGTAGAGAAAAATTAACATTCATCTCTGTTAATGCATGGGTTTCATGATCTTGAATGGTGCTTACACTTCTAATCCCCCTCTACCAAAAATCAATCTAAAACATGATACAGCAGTGAAGAAGGACAAGGAAGGATCACCCAGGAAGATCAAAAGTACAGAACATTTTTTTTTTCTTTAGGTCAGACACAGAGACTGACTCTTAGAATGAAGAGAGTTTGGAAGAGATATGATGAAAAAGCTTGTATAAAACTATCATGGTTTAGAAAGGAATACATGTAGAATGATTTCCTTCCTTATTTTGTTAGTGAGGTGTAGCACCTGATGTCACAGACATAAACCCCAAAAATGAGCCGCTTTCCCCTTCAACATCCCCTTCACACCCCAAACCCACCTGAGCGTGTAGTCAGGTAGTGAAACTAATTACTAAAGGACTTAGGAGAGTTTCAGAAATTATTTAATAAAGTCACTGGGAATAGTCCCTTCCTAATGAGCAACTAAGATCAGGCTTGGCTTCCAGAAAGTTTTAAACTGATGATTAATGTGTAAAGTTATAACAAGGGAAGTTTCTCTGGTTAAAGGCTGTTTCTTACCTTTGCATAATTCACCAGTTCACTAGATACTTTGCTGTGATGCAGTGTATCAGTTTTTTTGCAAGACAGACCTGCTTGAACCTCAGAATTCACAAAGTGCTTCTGTTATTGACTTACTACAATAGAGAGGTTCTATTGTGATTTTTTTTTTTGGTCAGCTTTTGTTTTTTATTCTATGTATGCTTTTTCCTGTGATACTCACTGGTGCAATCATCACAGTACGAAACCACGTTTGAATTGGTGTAATGGAATTACATGTGGCATATCCTATTTGCAGTCTGGAGATGCAGAGGCCTCCAGCAGTGTCTGTATGAAGTGGATTTCTGTACAGCCGTCCAGGGTTGCTTTCTGTACACACACAAGATCCTGTTAGGAATTTTAAAGCAGCCTTGCTTGAATGGTTGTACAAACCTCTGCTTTATCTAACCTATTAGATACAGACAAGCAGTGTGCACCTAGGACCTGCAACTGCCCTGACTGTCATTGCTTACAAGTATGTGGTGTGGAAATAAATTCTGAAAATGCAGTTCCACAGCACTTTTAGTAAGTATGCCAGTAGGTAATGTGGATGCACCCAAACCAGGTAATTTTCACATGATTTACCTCATAAATCTCTTCCTCCTTGTTTTGTGCAAGGTTCCTTAATTGGAGGCAGCTGTATAATTTTAGTGCCTTTTTGGCCAAGGCAACCATGTGAATTTGGTTCAAGAGAATGACATGCTTCCATTTTATCCTTTTGGGCATGAGATATAGTTACTGGTCTATTATTATATTCAGTTTTTGTTGGAGTTCATTCCCACACACCGCCCCAGAAAACTCAAAAGGCACTTAGGATTAATCCTCACACTAGCAATAATTTCATACTAATCTTCTGTGTACATTTTCTTCAGAGGCTGGCTGTGGGAGTTCTGGCAGAAAATGGTTTGACGCTGGAAGAATGGCTGCCTTCAGCATGGATTACAGACACTGTTCCTCGGCGGTGCCCATTTGTCCCACAGATGGGGGATGAGGTATTGCAGTTTTTCCCTCTGTGTCCTTGATTATTTTTGCATTTTGTATTTTCATCTGCGCATTTTTTTCCCCAGAGACTTATAATAAAAACGTTTTGGATTTTCTTAAAAACATTCTTTGATCTGGCTAAAATTTGCTCTTGCATCTTTGTACTTAGAAAATATTCTGCATAGTGTTGCTTTGACTTTTTATTATTATTCCATGCTGTTGCAGTTGTGTTCCTTCTTGTATGGTATTCAGTGTGTTGATTTCCTTATGACACCTGTAGACAAGCTGTGTGAGGTGCTTTATGTTGTGAAAGTATTCCTTAATTGTAAAGCATTTGGTATCCTGAAGAACAGATAAGAAATCAGATATGAAACTAATTCTGGAAAACATACTTCAGTTTGAGGCTTGAAATAAAAACCAGGAATTAAGCCTCCTGGAGAAGGTTCTGGGTTTTTTTGTTTGGTATGATTGTTTTGATGTAATTTTTTTTAAAAATTGTTTATTATGAAGAAAAACTCTGGTATTGTCCTTACCACTTGTGTTCCTGATATCAAACGCTGCTAGTCTCTTACAGCAGAAAACCACGAGAAAAGTTTTGTATATATGTATTTTCTACAAACCAGAGTGTAAATACTTTGTAAACATGACCCAGATGTCTCAAAATATGGAGGCAAAAGCATACTCACCAGTTTCTACTTTGGAATATGTAGCAGGTGAACACTACACTACAGTGAATTCTATGAATAAGTAGTATTAGGTAGAATGCCATCTTGAAAGCCAGAATCTGTGCATGTTTAATAAAACCCCCAGAGGTTAAAATAAGAGGAAATAGCTGGCTTATGCTGTAATGGGCAGTGTGTTGTCTCTTTGGGGAGCGGCATGTTTTCTGAGTTACTCAACAGAGTTGTTGTATAGCTCACACCTCCTGAATGCTGTTGGAGAAATACTTGATGTGGTGGCAAATTTGATTAACTTTGTTCCCAAGCTAAAGCTTTTTGTAGGCACCACCTTAGAAACTGAATTAGGAGCAGCGGTTGCATGTGCAAGCAGTTTTGTTTTTACTGGATCACTTCACTGATCCAGTTCACAGCACAGCTATGAAAAATTACATCAGCAAAGCTAGTGAGAGAGGGAAGGAACATTTCAAGTTGAGAGTTGCAGCTAGAGAAAATGCTTATGGATTGATGCCCTCCAGTAAGCATGTTTTGGAGACTCTGCTCTTCAAAAGATCAAGTCCAAATAAATATATTTGGTGCGTGATACCATCTGGATACAGTGAAGCAGCCAAGGATTTATCAGTACCATACTGCTCAGGAGACTTTAACATCGTATTGGTTTAGTAAGATAAACAGTTGTGTTTGATTTGGCACCTGCTGAATAGCATGTACAGTGTGTACTAGGAATATCTAAGTAGGGTATATCCTTTTGCTGAAAATCCTTTATATGGGAGAACAGGACGCTTTGTGTTCTGTGCCTAGAAAGTAGGAATAATTGCACCAGAAGAGTATGTTTGTAGTTGAACTGCTCTGTCTGAAATTCCATCTCTGATACTTGCCATCCCCAGATTTACTTAACGTGTGAAAAGAAATTATTCCTCTAGAAAGCTACTTTTGAGATTCAGAGAAATAAAGGATTGGTTTAATTAGAGAAATGTTGTGAGAAGAGATATTGTGTGGTCTTCCAACATCTTCTTGGATGGTAGCTATGTTTTATAAGATTTGGGGGGAGATATATTTCAAATTTGTTTTCAAGCTGTACAAGCAAGTAAGAAAAAAAACAGTAGTGCTATATTTAGTTACTCTTAGTGTATAAGTATAGCACATACCATCCCATTTCCCTTTCTGAATAGTGCTGTTTATAGATCTCTGCTCTGTGTCTTAAGGAATGGTGGAAACCCACCAGAGACATGGGGTTGCAACTTTGCTGTCTGAATATCCAAATAAAAGGCATGTTTGTTGTTTGTTCTGCCTTTAACACAATAAACCCCAGTTTTGTCTGGGTACTACAACAAACATGCATAAGCAGGAATTCATTGAATAAAAATATTATTTCCTGGGAAAAGACATGAATTATTTTTTTTCACAGTTACCTTCCCATTTTGTTTTTCTGACAGAAGATACAATGCTCAGAGCCATTTGCAAAATAAAGAGTATTTCACTTCTGTAAACAGTGTGTTGTGGTTTAGCAGAAACACTAAGTGTAGCAGAGATTGTTTGTAGCCTGTGCACTTTTTTTGGTTTTGATTTGATTCATTGGAATGTATGGGAAACAATCATCACAATGTTGGAGGTGTAATGTAAATTTGCCTTCAGATGTGTCTCAGCAACCTCTGTTCCTTTTCCTGACAGACAGATTCTGACAGTGCCTAGGAGATCTCACTGTTTTCATGCCTTTTGTAGCTGCTGTGTGTTTTGTTCCTATGAGGATATTACACATATTGAATACTCTAAAAACAGGGATTTTAAAAAAATGTGGTGCTGAGTCCTTCTCCATTTAAAAAAGTTAAAAATCGCCACGTGATGCTAAGAGTTCAGTACCTGTTAATATAGAAACCTGGCAAAGATTTCTTTATAATGTTTTATGATACAAGAGTTTTGGAAAGCAGATAGAAATACAAATATTACTGTGTTTATTTGTATATTTCAAAATTTAAAGGGATTTCTACTCTGCTTTTTTTTTGGTGGTTGTTGTTGTATTGGACCTTTACATTAAAGCTGTCTTTCCTTTGTGCTATTAAATGGAAATCTCATGTTGAGACACTTGAAGAAGATATTTTATCTGGCATACATTGTACCAAGAATAAAGCCATTTATCAGATCTTTGTTCTAACTAGTTTGTGGAACCTCTGTTTCACATTCCAAATACATTCCTTGAATACATGTTTATGGGTTTCAGCTTACTACCTCATTACAGTGATGGCTTTTATTAAAGCATTCATCCGTGTGGTATGATATGCAACAAGATCAAAGTAGAACTGTTAGACTCTGGATGTCTGAACCATGGAAATTTATACTGGAAGGATTAAAAAAAATACTGAGCGCTGGAAATGTCTATTTTAGTTTATTCAGGCCTTTGTTAGGCTATTTTTTCAGTGATATGGAAGCATACACCAAAATCTTACCAGAGCAATAACAAAATTTTCCTTCTAGAATATGTTTCTTGTTCAAAAAAGATAAGTTATATAGTGAATTTAGTGATACTTGATTGCCAATTTATGGCTGTTCTGCAGTGATGTATAACCAGGTGGATTAGTGGAATTCTTGTTGCTGTTGTTGAATTTCTCTGTGGTGCAATGATTAATGGATGGTTTTTTTACTGATTTTGTCAGTCTCACTCGTGTAATTTAGGGTATTTTGTTCAAGCAGAAAATAATGTTCTAAGTCTTTCCTGCTTTTTTTTGTAAATGTTTCTATAGTAGCTTTTAAATTTTCCTCCCCATAATTTTGAGAACCCATGACGTTGGCAGGAAAACAGACTGAAAAGCTGATGAAATAGAAAGTACACACATTGTATGGCAGTGACTTGTTAGCATTTCAGCTCTTCAGAGTCTTTGTAGGATAACTGTCACATTTCACTTTTAGGTTTACTATTTCCGACAAGGTCATGAAGCATACGTTGTAATGGCCAAGAAGAACAAAATATATAATATTAATCCCAAGAAACAACCGTGGCATAAAATGGAATTGCGGGTATGACTTATTTTTCTTTTTTGTTTATACCTTAATATAAAAAAAAAAAAATAGAAACTAAGTGGAAGTAAAGTCCCTGATACAAATAAATTTAATGCTCTTTATATGGCAAGATAAGGGGAAAAATTTAACTTAATAGTCAAATTAAATCAGACACTTAACCTGTCCTACTTTTTGTATCAGCTTGAGTAGATGAGATGTTATACTTCATAGCAAAATATTTTTCAAACTATTGCATTGTGAAATAATAACTTGTTGTGGAAGACTAAATTTCAGACTTTTGATTTTTATGCGACCTGGTACAGTTATAGTACATTTAAATACCCATGTTTTCATGTTTCAGAAAGCTATTTCAATTAACTTTGGTGCTGATACAAAATATTTTGTTTGTTCTAGGAGCAAGAGCTGATGAAAATAGTTGGGATTAAGTATGAAGTGGGATTGCCTACCCTCTGCTGTCTTAAACTAGCTTTTCTTGACCCTGATACGGGTAAACTGACAGGAGGAGCCTTCACCATGAAGTAAGGAAAGGAATATTATGTGCAAATTGGGGGTTTTCTTGGATGGGGATGGCCAGGGCAGTGTTGAGGTTGAAAGTTATATGATGACGCTAATGTTGACCTTAGGCTTTTCAGCTATTGAATTTGAAGTGTTAATTTTTTTAAAGTGCTTTATGTTATGCTTTTGCTGTTTTATCACTTAATAGTTATGTGTTCTATTGTAATTAGGTACCATGACATGCCAGATGTCATAGATTTCCTAGTTTTGAGGCAACAATTTGATGATGCAAAGCATAGGCGATGGAATATAGGTGAGTTGTGGGGAAAGTTGTGTGCTGTGGTTGTTTTTGTTTGTTTTTCTAGATGTCTACCTATTTTCGTGATAACTTTCTTAAAAGTAGGTTATGGTGAAGAAATCCTAATACTGTGCTGAAGTCAGAGCGTAAGCTCTGCCTATAGTTAACTGGGGAGTTCTGCTTAGTCCTTGACCAAAGTGGCAGCAAGCAAGCAAGAGTGAAGGTGATCTTTAAAAAAAAGTGCAAAGAAAATTTCAATTGTATACATGCGGAGAGAATAGTTAGGGATAGGAATTAGGAATATGGTGTTTTTTGCTAGCTGATAACTTCTTGTGGCCTATATATTGTTTGTATCTCTTTTTTTTTTTTTTGTAATTGAAGGCTCCCCCACAACTGCATTGCTATTAGGATTATTTTTTTCTGATTTTGTGAAATTTCTGCTGAAAACATGGGCATACTTCTTCAAAAATTGCAAATTAATGTCTAGATTGTACAACAAGAATGCTCTTTCCATCTCCTTATACTTTTTGAATACTCTTCTGAACTCTGTGGTTTAGCTTCACTGAAGCATATATAGTTATAATTTGCTGCCAAGTGCCAAGGGAATGACTTGGATTCTTTTTGCTTTGCCTGTGCCCGGTTATTTTGGAGTACTGGATACTGGAACAATGCCCTTGAATGTTAGGTCCTCCAGCCAGATCTATTTCCTAATCGTCTTTTCCATACGATGACAAAGATCACCTTTCAGCAATGGAATGAATTAATCACCAGTCCTTTGATATCCTTAGGTTGTGTGCCTTAGCAGTAGATGTATAAATTGCATGATGCCATAGAAATAAGTTCCATATCATCTCATACTTCAATACTATGTTGTCTGAAAAGACAGCTCATCTTCAGTTCTATAGGGAATTTGGTAAAAACCCTAGACGTCTGATCCTATAAGGAGTGTAAACCTTGATTTCCTCTTCAAAGATCATTTCAGTTTAAAGATCTCATGAGTAATGAGGTTGATGATGATCTTCTAGTAGGTCACTAAGCTTTGCTCTTTCCCCATGGTTATGGATCTGTGATCTTGTCCTCCTCTGCCATGCCATGTTTTGCACAAAATCATGGCAGCAGCAGCAGAATGATTGCCATAGGTTTTTTTGTGAACAGCCTAGCCAGGCTTCCTGAGCTGGTACTGTATTTCAGGAAATTTGCAATCTGGAATAAATTGCAGCCACACAAAAAGTATTGGAAGTACCAGGACCTTTTATCAAGCTTCCAATGCAAATAATGTGAATTTTTGTTGTTGTTTAGGCTTTGTTTGTTTCAGGGAAGAATATTTGTTTATCTATTATATTTTTTAATATTAAATTGATATTAACATATGCATCCTTTTAGAAGGAACAAACAAAATTTGAAATTACAGGTCCTTGTTTGCATTCAGATTCTATTTCTTGCATATTTTTATCTTAGTATAGTTTAACTTCAAATTCAATACTTGGGCTAAAAGCTATTCCAGTAGTATTCCTGCAACTTCAGCTGCATGTCTTAGGTGTGCATAGCTGACTCTTACATAGCAGTCACCGTGAGTTCCACATACAATTTTTGTTATCTTCAAGCAAGCATTTTCCAGGGATACTCAGTTCTGGAAAACTGCACTAGAGCTGCCTTCTGAGAGATTTTGGACTGCTTTCTGCATAGATGAGGTAGCACAGAGACAAAGGGGAAAGTAGGGATTCAAGAGATGTTTCTTTCAATCATGTTGTTTTCTGCTTTAGCATTCTCTCTGTAGGGAAGCTGTGGCTCTTGAGAACTTAGAAGCAGCAGCCAGTATATGCCCCTTTAAGTGGTTTTGATCTGCCTGATGTTCAGCTCAGTGAAGTCACTCCTAGTTGTACCTACGCACGTGTCTTTGTAAAACTGATCACCAGGGAGGGCCATTAATGTGGAAAACTGTAATTTTATAGCTCTTCAGAAAAGAAATTATTCTTTTAAAATAAGGCATCAGCTCTTATTTACATTTTTGATCTTGCATTTCAGATATTTTCTGTTTACTTGGTTCTGTTTGGCACAATTAGGACTATTAATAGAAGCTTTATAATTGTCCTGAATTACTTGTGATCCATTAAAATTAAAATTTAAAAAACGTCAATAAAGAAAGCAGACCATTTTTGAGAATATATTTACTTCCTATTATATCAGACAACTTCAGCAAGCACTTGGGCAGAGGGTGGATGTATTGAAATGGAACAAAAACTGCAGCAGTTGAGAGTGTGTATATATTCAAATTCCATGAACATAAAAATGTGTAGTTCTTGGAATCTCAGGCTTAAATTACATTTTTTTCTTGTATTGAACAGAATATTATGCTAAAATTGTTTCTTAATTTTGTGGCATGTGTTGTAGAAAATGTTAGCAGTTATGATGGTGTATAATACATGCATTCTCATGTGTAATTTTTTTTTAATAATGCTGCTGACCTTTTTTCTCAGCTGCATGAATGCTTTGTGGTAGTGAAAGCATTGCAAGTCATAGTAAATTACTTTACTAACCTTTTGAGCAAGCTTTAATAAATTTTATTCTATTATCAGTCAGATTGCCTGCATAGTAAAAAGAATGAACCTCTTGAGTTACATTTGCATTGCTGAAAAAGCACTTCAGAAACTAAGGAGGACGAGCTCAGCAGCTTGTGAAATATTCCCCATGCAGAAGTGTCATAGTGCTGAGTTATTTTAAGGTAGCATGTAATATTTAATGCAAATAGATTTGAGTCTTAAAGCATTAATATGTCTTATCTTTTATATGAAATGAAGAAATAAATTCATAAGTAAAGAATATGCAGGTAGATTTGCACATCGTTATTTTTCTAAAATGCCATATTAACTTTCATTTTGGTTTAAAAACAATCTTCAGAAAGAATTTAGTAGTTTTCTTGGTTTTTAACTGAGCATTGACTCATGCTTGCCTACTGAGGCTGTAAATGTTCACAAGTATTTCCGTATTCAAGATCAAGCCGGATAAATCTAAACCTGCTTTTCTGGGAGGGTAACATGCCTTATATTGATGAAATTATTTTGTGTTCTTACCTAGGTGATCGTTTCAGGTCAGTGATAGATGATGCTTGGTGGTTTGGAACAATTGAAAGCCAGGAACCTCTTCAGCCTGATTATCCTGATAGCTTATTTCAGTGCTACAATGTCTGGTTAGCAAATTTATCTTCAATCTTTTTTATGATAATTAGTTACTTCGTTTGAAGTAGTGACTGAGAAACTTCTATTAAATTCAGTCATGCATCTTGTTGTGCCAGTTTATTATAATATTCTGTGGTGTATAAAATTAAAGTTTTGTTACAAACATTAAATAATTACATTGTTGAAGCAATATTAGTAGATAATTTAAGTGTGGTTATTTTTAAGCTGGGACAATGGTGATACTGAGAAGATGAGCCCATGGGACATGGAGCTGATACCAAGTAATGGTATGTTACCTTAATAATATAATTTGCTTTACCAAGTGTATTTTAAGAAGAAAAAGAATGTTATATGGTTTTATATAAAACAATCCTGGCTTTTGGGGGGAGTGGGAGGAAGGCCCACAAACCAGTTTAAAATATCTTTAAATCAATTACTAAACTAGAGGTGACTCAATATAAAAGAACTGTGAAAAAACAGCCATGCTAGATAAACTGAGTGATGTTGAAAATAGAAATAATTCAAAAATTGCTATAGATAATGTACAGTTAAACTTAACTCTTTCTAGAATTAGGAAGATAAACCCATGCCTTAGGTCAGCTTGAGGAAACTGGCTGCTCTAAGATATGTCAGCATTCCTGCAGACATTCAGTGCATTGCAGATACAACCTGTGCCTGTGAGAGAGTTTGGTAATAACAGGATTTTTCTCCCCCCTCTGGCCCAGCACATGTAGCAGATACACCTGCTGCAGAGTGGACAGCATGGCATGGGCACTGTTCACATGTTCACAGAGAAGAATGTAGTATTTCTTCTTCCATAGTTTTTTAGTTGGTTGGTTGGGTTTTTCTAAGACATCATAGAACTCTTGTTAAAAATCCAAGTAGAATCAGCATTTTTTGCTTGTGTGTTCTATGAAACATTTGATAATGTTGTCTCTCAAAAGGAAGCATAAATAATTCTTAATTATTTAAAGTTGTAATTGTGTTCAACTTTTTATTTTGGTTCAGTCCTTCTTTTAATAGGTACCTCTTCGTCATAAGCAAAATACAGGTGTTAGAGTGATAACATGACTAAACAAATAATTAAAATAGACCACCCCAGTTTACTTTTTAGTAGAGGACAATTCCTGTTGTCTTAAGAAAGGAGAAACCATTTTCAGAAAATGAATAGGTACTGCTTAAGATAACTAAACCTGAACCTGATTTTTTTGCTATGTTCAAGATATAGACATTTGTTATACCTTCTTAACAGTTGTTAAGAGGACTGCTCAACATCATTAAAAATCTGCTCTTACAGTCTAAATTGTCAAAATTGGTAGGTCCTCAAGGATGCTAAGGTGATAACATATTAATTTGCATACTCAGGAGCTGTGGCTTTAGCATTTGAACTCAGAACTGTGACAATGTAGAACCACTACCTGGAGAATGTTTTAGCAGCAATGTCAAAATTATCTTAAACTCCATCTGGAAATCATCTGCCATTCCTTACCAAAATAACTTATTTCCAAGAATACTGCCTTTTAAACACAGAATAACTCCAAAACCAAACCACAAGTTTTAACTTTGATAAATGGGTGTCTTAGTTGGTTCTAAAATAAATTTTGCAATTAGCTATTTGGAAGAGCATAAGTATTCAGGTAGGACCTCTACACCAAACTGCATTGTAAGGATTGAAATGTAACACAGAATAATATACAGAAAGGATACTGGATACATGCAAAATGTCTTTGAGCAAATCAAGAGCTATAAATTTGTAAAAATGATTTCATGTTATCTTTGATTTACACACGATACAAACATTCATGTTTTATTTAATTTTCATATTCATTCCAGCTGTATTTCCAGAAGAACTGGGAACTAGTGTTCCTTTAACTGACGACGAACGTAGAACACTGCTCTACAAACCTTTGGATGGAGAGTGGGGTTCCAGGACCCGAGATGAGGAGTGTGATAGAATTATTGCAGGGATAAACCAACTTATGACTCTAGGTAAATTCTGAATAATATGGGAAATGGTTTTGGTTTATATTTTTCAGACTATGATCATGTGCACTTCTGAAATTACCAAAATGAATGTAATAAAATATACGTTTTACCTCTTGATTAACTGGAACAAAACTTTCTCATTAAACATTTTTAAAGTTTATTTTTATAGTGAATACTTATGAAACCTAAATTTTTCCCTGTTTCCCAAGGTAACTTTTGCTTTTTGGTGGATAATTTGACATATGCTGGGGATAGGAGTTTGGGTTTTATATGTTAAAAGCAAGTATTTTATTTTTTAACTTTAGCTAACAGAATCTCATGTTGGGGTTAAAATTTATACCCTTACGAGTGAGTGAATATTAACTAAATTACGGATAGATGGGGGGAAGAAAAAACCCCATAAATTTAC
This sequence comes from Hylia prasina, assembly GCA_013397195.1. NCBI lineage: Eukaryota > Metazoa > Chordata > Aves > Passeriformes > Sylviidae > Hylia > Hylia prasina. The sequence goes on from VYXD01013973.1 coordinate 198,593, forward strand.
TTAGATAATTAATATCTATTTGTGGGTTTTCCCTGTATTAGCCTTTCCTAATTCCTGATTTCTTCCCCACATTTCTTTAATTGCCCAAAATGTTGAAGGAAAAGTAATTGATTTACCTTAGGAAAGCTACTTGCTATTTGGAGCAATTATTCTTTACAGGCAGCTTCTGAAAAAGTAATTGTTAAAATGCTTAATGCGTCGCTGCAAAATTAGGATGGAGATCTGTCAGTAAATACAGGCTGAATTATAAGTCTTCTGTATGTCTTAATGGGGATCAAAAGGTGTTCAATCAGCAGTCTTAGGTTTTGGGCTAACAGTGGTCATACATTAAATTTAAAAGTTACAGATGCTTTGTTTAACTGATTTTTGAAGCACTTAATGCAAGGTAAGATTTATGTTTCAAAAAAGCGAAAACCTCTTAACTCTTGAAATAATTCTGATTACCTGTGTATCCCATATGGTTTCTTTGACATACTGCGTAAGAAGCCTCCCTTTGCTCCCTAAACAAAGGAGTTATCTTCACAGTGTAGTAGAACAAATTAGAGATTTATGTTAAAAAAAAAAAGGTGAGGAAATGAAATTTGAGCTGTTTTTGCTGTGCCATCTAAGAGTAATGTTTTTACATTTTGCATTATGGTGTATGGCAGACCACTTAGTTTGGGATTTGGCTATAGCGGGTCTGGTGCATATTGGTACAAAGTAGCCATTGCTAGAACATTCCAAAAAGTAAGTAAACAGCATTTACAAGAAGAGCAATCTTTTTAGCAGCACCATATTTTCTGTTTTTAAAGACTTTTGAGACTTTTAAAAGTGATTTTTTTGTTTTGTATTGCAGTATTTTTCCTTGAGGTATAAGATGTTAGAATGATGTGTCTAAGCCCTCATGATGATTCTAAGTACAGGAGGGAAAAAGCAAGGTTGTTTAGGTGCACAGACTGCTCAGCAGTCCTCTAGCACAATATTTGATGGGTTTTGGAAGGATTCTTTGCTTTTAGGTAGGGACAGGAGAGAGTGATTTTGTTTTACTTTGAGCATGGATTTTACCCGCATCATACAGAGGCTGAAATAGCCTGTAACTTTTATGGCAGGAATTTAATGTATTGCTTTGTTTGAAGATATAAGAGTGGCAATATAAAGTGAAATGAAACGAGCCTGTGCTGTAAATAACGATACTGAATTGCATGCCTTCATCTGTGTATAATTTTTATACTTTTCAAATGTGTATTTTCAAATGTGCTCTTGCTGTGCCTTTGGGGAGTGTGGTGCTTCAGGCATAACAGAATGGGCACCCAGTCACTGCAGCAATGTACAGCACATACCTCAGCAAGCAGTCTAAACAGAATATCAGAAATCATTTGGAATATCTAGAGTAGTTACTGTTATTTTTGGGAAACTGCTGTGCTTTTCAAACATGAAGGAATAACTTATGTTGCAGGGGGGTGAATCTTGAAAGTGCTATGGAACTTTGTGGTACATAACACTGGGGGTTTTGTGGTTTGTTTTGTTTTCTTTTTTTATCTAGATATTGCTTCTGCATTTGTGGCACCAGTGGATCTTCAAGCTTACCCAATGTATTGCACTGTTGTGGCATATCCCACAGACCTCAGTACCATTAAGCAAAGACTGGAAAGCAGATTTTACAGGTTAGACCCAAGTCTCAGTTCTGCTGTGATCGATCTACCAGCAGCTGTATTTTTGGTAGCTCTTTGTCTTGTCATACCAAACTAGAAGGTGGGCACAAATGTGTGCTTTTACTTTCTTTCATCTTCTATCCTTGATCTGGGTTTCCATTTTTTAAAACTCAAAATAGGATTGGACGTCTCCAAAATGTATATTAGAACTACATGGCATTCAAATTCCTGATTATGCAAATGACTTGTTCCATGTGAGATTCAAATTGCTGGGTTAGTAAAGTGACTTTTGGTCCAAAGGATTAAGTTTCCACTTAATAGTTTTTTTAAAGTACTTTTAAAATAATTTTAATAAGAGAAACCTTAAAAATATCTCAAGGTTTTTTTTGTCCTAATATGCTTTAAAAAATATTCTTGCATCACTTAAGCAGCTACACAGAATCTGACTTCTTAAATTATTGGTGTTGAAATTCTGAGTTGTACAGCAACAAAAAAAGTTTGTATTTTTTGATATTGTTTTGATGTTTTCCTATAATGAGATTGCAATTGCTGTGGTGGGGTTTTTTTTGTTTGGTGGGTTGGTTTTTTTTCCTTTGTAAATATCTGTATAGGAGTATAGTTCTTTAAATTACTTCAGTTTCCTTGAGCTCTTGTTCTATTTCTCATTTTAAAATCAGTGTCACTTTAGTTTCTTTTGAATAAATATGGATAAGATTTTCTTTTGGGCCAAATTTCAAAATTAATATTTAGTGCTTTATACATGCTAAATGAAGATTGAGTTCTAAACTCAATTTGCTTTTTCATTTTCAGAAAGGCACCTCTGCTTTTTATGATTCTATTGTAATATTGACTGTTTATTGTGTAATATGAGATAATTCAGCTTTCTCTTCTGTAATGCGCTGCTTTGCTGTCAGATGGAGAGTACTTTTTGCTGGATTTTGTTTTTCTTGTCAAAAGAGTAAGGAGTCATTTTTGGTAATCAACACAGCTTTAATAAATTGGGCTTTTTTAGTTTGTAATATTGCTGAGGCCTAGTTAGGTAATAAGCAACCACACTGTGTTGTGCTTTTCAGTGATTTTATTTTTTTTTTTTTTTTTACATTTAGTTGATTGTTCAGATCACTTTTGATTTTTGGTAGTTTTTCATGAGACTTACCTTAAAACTGTAACTTTTATACTGTCAGGGTCTTTACTATCCTTTTATTTTATCTTTTTTAGATTTGGATCTATTGTTTCAATTATTCTCCTTTTTGTGCATAATTTTTTTATAATGTGGCTATTGTATGGTTAGGTTATTAAATCTGGGGAAATCTGATTGTTATCTGTCCGAAAAAGGTATACTCTAAAACATTTTTATTACTATTTTGTTAATCCTCAACTGAGTTCAAAGGCAATATAGGATGGGTTATATATATATATCATAAAGGAATAATAAAAGTTGAAGTGTCTTTTCCTGAGGGGTGTCAGCTGTGTGTTCTTAAAGCTATTTGTATGGATTACCACAGAACATAACATGAGAATAGGAAGCCAGAGGAAGCTGCCTGCTGCTGGTCACTTAGGGCAGCACATCCGATGTGCACGTTTTCTGATGTAAGGGAAAACAACGGTGAATGAGAAGAAGGATGGTAACGATTTTTTCTTCTGTTCATATACATTGCTAGAAATTGTCTTTATTTCTTTTTCCTTTTCTTTTCCTCCCACTGTTGTGATACAGGCGCCTTTCTTCGTTGATGTGGGAAGTCCGGTACATCGAACACAATACTCGCACTTTCAACGAACCTGGAAGTCCTATTGTCAAATCTGCCAAATTTGTCACAGATCTTCTGCTACACTTCATAAAGTGAGTTGCTTAGTAGGTCTGTTGTTATTCCTATCTCTTACCAAGGTAAGAGTCTTTTTAGATCTGAATTTTAAAGTAAGATAGTTGTGCACTTTAAATAAACCTGTTGTCTGTTGTTGGGGCAGAAAAGAATAGAGCTTATGTTGACAAAAAATTCAGAAGTTTGAAAAACAACTTCTGTAATACCTTGAGTAGCATAGATTGGCATGGCATTTCATTTTGAGAGACTTTCTTCTAAATGATGAAAATGGGTTTGAGTATCTTCATGGAGTTACAGATATATTAATTGGTAAGTTAGGAGTTCTAATTTTGAGTTTGAATACTGTCTATGTTAACATAGTTCTAAACTCTAGATTGTAATTTATAATAAGTTTGAAAATGATGTTTTATATGTATGCAAAGTAAAAATTAAAGGCTTTATAGTTGACTGAAGCTGTAGCTGTCTCCCAAACATTCTGTTATCTATAGACAAACTCAGTGACAAATATGTAAGACTTTTCAGTCAGTTAACACATCTACAGATCTGAAGTTTGTAAGGACTTACTGTGCCCACTGCCTTGGTTTGCTTGTACACAATGAGTGCCGCTGTTTCCACCTTGTAGACACAGCAAGATACTTTATTAGTTTAACAGAAATTGTGCCATTTTTAACATGCTAGTTTGTCAGCATTAAATTGAATCTAGTTATTTTTTATTTTATGTATTCTTAGAAAACATTATAAGTGTTTAGTATTTAGAAATCTAGGATTTTGACTCCATAAATAAATCTTCAATTTCTTCAGTGCCTGTGATTTCTGATATTTGCTGCAGAGTGTAAAACACTTAACTGCTTTAGATGTTAAATGTTTTAGTGAAATATACATCATTAGGAACAGATATATATCTAAAGGGCTTTTCTGTTACTAATTTTATTCTTTAACATCTTTGTCCTACATGATTTTTTTCTGAGTAATTAAGCAGCTCAGGGTTTTTCAAAGTGTATGTAGCACAGAGTTTTTCGAAGTGTATATTTTTAATTGGCTTAGCTAAATTAGTGGATATTCTTGGATATTCTTGTTTAATAATGGCCTATAGCTTGAGTCTATTATATCCTAATTTAAGTGAACTAGCAATTCATGTAAAGCCCAGACTTTATTTTTATGGTTGCAAAGGCCAAGACAATGGAAAGCCCATGGTTCTAATGAGAATGAAATCTGTAGATGCCTCTGAGAATCTTTGTATTAGTTTCTTAAGTTATCCAACTATCTTAAAGAGCTGAAAATGGGGGGTGGGTGTTGCAATTAGTTTATCTTTTTTCACCTTCTCTCACAGCTGTTCTAGTGGTAATGGCAGTAGCCTGTATTACCGATTCTGATTCTGGTGTGGAGTTGCTGAATGTTTACAGTTGCAAGTGCTAAAAGTGTTACAAACCACTTTTCTTCCCAGTGGTTTGTATTACTGCATAGTAGAACACCTTTGAGCTTTCCTTTGTAGAGGAATTTTATATGTTAATCAAGAACTGAAAATCAGTGTGTTTTGCTGATTTAATTTTGCTCGTTTATGCAGTAACTGTGTTAGTCCTTACACACTTGCATTTCAAATGCCATACATTGTGGGTGGTAAATTAAATTACTAAATTGCACTTTTGTACAATAAATTTACTGTAATTCTCCGTACAAACCTAGATGGGCCTCAAATCTTTAATATAGTATAGGATTAGATTTTTCTGATCCTGACAAATGCATGGTAAAGGATTATGATTTTTAGTTTTAAAACATTCACACTGTTAAGTGATCTATATTTTACAACTTTTTGAGCAGATGGTTAGCTTGACTTATTACTTCAGTTCTCTTAGTATTCATATAGCACTAAACACATTCTCATTTCATCTGGGAATGGCTTCATAAATATTTTCCTTTTCCTAGGCAAATTACAGTTGATTTCACAGATGATGATAGAAAAGAAATGTTAGCTTATGTTTCTTTTTACAGGGACCAGAGCTGCTATGACATAATTCCATTATACAACACAATGAAGAAGAAAGTGTTGTCTGACTCTGATGAGGTAAGTGGTTGTGTCTTGGGCATTGGCATTGATACAGTGGAAAAACAAGACTGCTGTCTGTCCTGTGGAAGACCGAAGTACTGGTTTCACTCACTGCTGGGAAGTGGAATGTACTTTTCTCTCAGTACAATGTTTCTTCTTGTCAGCTAGGAAACTGGGTGAAAATCCAGCCTTCTCTCTTCCTTTAGTGCAGAGAGCTTTAATAGTTTGCTGAAGGATGCTGCTTAAACTTCTGAGAGGTTCTCAAAGTTGACAGTCATGTGAAGTGCTTCTCAGAGGGATGGGGGTAGGGCTGTAAAGACTAAAGTTATAAGCTTAAAGTATAAAAGAACTTGCCTACTCATATATGCTTATATTTTTTAACCTTTTTATGTGACTCATTATCTTGCTCAAAGGAAGAAGAGAAAGACACAAACGTGCCGGGGACTTCCACTAGAAAAAGAAAAGTAAATGTTTTAAAATTTTTTATATTTATATTATTAATGCTACAATAGCTAAAATATATTTGTAAATAATGGACTGTAAAACCAAAATATTTCTAGTATTGTGTAATGTCAGCTTTTTGAAAGTTTTGAACTTAGTGATGTGTTGTTCTACTGAGCTGTTCAATGTAAAAGTATTTCTGTCTGTGCTGACATGCTGCTGCATGTTGTGAATCCATTTATATCCTGTGGGGTAACTCTTCCATTAGATTTTGTAAAAGCAGCTGGTTTATTTAATATATACCAGGCAATATTGTCATTTCAGGATCATCAGCCAAAGCGGCGGCTACGTAACAGGGCTCAGTCATACGACATTCAGTCATGGAAAAAGCAATGCCAGGAGCTGCTGAATCTCATTTTTCAGTGTGAAGACTCAGAACCATTTCGACAACCAGTGGATCTTCTTGAGTACCCAGTGAGTATTTTAGAACAAGATGATTGTTACATATAATCCAGTTGTTAAGTGGTGGGTTGGTTTGGGATTTTTTTTTAACTTTGACCATTTTTTCAGTTCTTTCAATTGAAACTTCAGGCAGCTGTAGTGACAGAAGTTTTTTCAGCAGTTCATCATCACTTGTTTAATAATGTTTACTGTTTTTCTCAACTAATTTCAAAATAAATAATACTTCTCTCCTCTCTCAGATACTTTTGTTGGAAAATATTTTATATTCAGGGATCCTTATGTTATTAAGTAAATTACAGCTTTTAAAGTAAATTACAGCTTTTGCAATTAAGATGTCTTTCCTTTTCTGACTGAAAAATGGTCATATATATGAAATGCATATGTTTGGTTGTTGCACGTGATGTGCTGTCAAGGATCATTGGTTTCATTTCAGAGTATAAAAACTAAAAGTAAGATTATATGAAAACTTAAAGTAATAAAGCAAAGATTTTGCTTGCTTTCCTTCTAGCATATCTTAAGTTCTTTAAAATATGACTCCAGGATGATTAACTTGGGCGAAATTAACTGTCTCAGTTAGAGAAAAGAAATGCTTGTCTTTTGGAAGTTACTAGTAGATTTGTCTTGACACCGCTGCAGCCACTGGGTACCATTATTTCTGAAGTAACCTCAACTTTATGCTGTGGCCCACTACAAATGGCCCTGTGTGTTTGAGGTCCTCAAATGAGCTGAGAGGGAGCACTCTACTAGGCTTAGGCACGAAACACTGCTCCCTGGTGTCACAAGCCTTTTTAACATGCAGAGGCACTCCTGCAGGTTCTATTTGCTCTGATGGGTTAACTGAAGCTTTTTTGGTCAAATTTGGTATTTAAGCTTTTTCTTGTATGGACATGTCTCTGTTTCTTCCATAGCCTGGAAAAAAAATTATTCTGTCAGTGGCTTGAATTGGGTCCTACCTGAACCTGTGGAGTTTTTAATACTTCATTGCATTCATAAATTGTCAGGTCTCCATTTGGGAAACTGCTCAGGTTTCAGAAAGGGTGTGATAAGCCTCTGATCAGGTTCAAGTATTCAAACTTCATATTTTAAAGCTAATATGTAAGAACAGTATTAGTCCAAAGTTTGAGCTGCTAAGCCAGCCAGAAGGCTTGTAGTCACACTTTCATATCACTGTTATCTTCATGTCAGAGTGTCAGTAATGCAACCCATAGGACAAAAAATTCTGAGCTCTGCATTTCAGTAAATCAGTTTATTAAATGAATTAAATTGTCTATCAGTCAACTTCTAACCTTGGCCCTGCTGAGTATTTCTGCAAGGGAGGTATGTTGTATATTAGTGGAAAGGGGCAAAATGTCTTCAGCAGTCTTCCATACCTATTTAGGACAGTTTGGTTAAACAGGTTTATCAGCTTAATGAAAATGATACATTAAGGCTTGGGAAAAAAATGGTAATAAATTGCTTTGCTATTTCTAAACAGGATTATAGAGATATTATTGACACCCCTATGGACTTTGCTACTGTTAGAGAAACACTGGAAGCTGGCAACTACGAGTCACCAATGGAGTTATGTAAAGATGTGAGACTTATTTTCAGCAATTCCAAGGCCTATACACCAAGTAAAAGATCAAGGGTAAGATTTTATTGTTTTACATTATTGTGGTTTGAAAGAACATTTATATCTGAAAGATATAGGATCAAAAAAGCAGAGAGACCGTGTAATTTGATTGCTTTTAGAAAACCAGTTTCATTATTTCTGATCTTAAAATGCAAATATTTCTGAGAAACTATTACAGCTTTGTATTTGAAGGGAATGTGAGCTCTTTAAATACCAAAAGTTCTAATGTTCTGCATGTGTGTTTCAAAAGTAAATATTAGAAAGTGGCTCTAAAGAGAAAACCACATGGAAGAAAAGTTCTGTAGAAACAGGATTATGAGTATAATAGGGAAATTTAACTGATATTTTGGGGAAGAAACCAGATTTTCAAAACAAACACACAGGGAGCCCCTCCACTTTGAAGGCTGCTCCAAACTGAAATATCCAGGTATAGACAGCAGATGATGTTGAAATTCTGTGCTGTTCACCACTGTGCAGTAGGATTGTAATGAAGCTCTTAGGATTTCTGGGAAACAGGACCGTTTACATAAAGTGTCAGCTCACAAAGCTTTTCATACTGAGATGTCCTGATAGCAGTAGGTGCTGTATCTGATAGCAGTTAAATTATAGATGCATATTTACTTGGGTTCAGGACTTCTGTGTAGATTTTCTTCTACTAATGTGTGTTATGTTTAAGACCTGAATTATTAACAGTTTTTATGTTTGGCTGTTCTAAATAGCAAGTTAATCATTGTTTTAAGACTTGGGCACAAATTTCGTAGTAGGTGACTGGCAGGATCAGTGATTACTCTCCAGTCAGTAGCAGACAGGCCCATTCACTGTTGAGACTGTCCATAAAAGAATTACCTTTTCAGTAGCAGCAAATGGCAGGGCTTTTGGGGCAGGTCTGGATTCTTTTGTGGTTTTTCTTTCTCTCCTTGACCTCATCATACCTGACATTAGCTTTGTGTGGTTTCATAGATTCTTTTGACATTTTCATTTCTTTCAGGTTTCTTCCAAACAGAATGGTATAGTGATAAATTTGTAATTTTTTTTTTACTCAGAAGTAGAAGGTTCTTATGCCAAGAGTTTTCATATTCTAGAATCTATGTGCTTTCAGTGCACGCAACATGTAGTTGAATGTGATGTTTTTACTGTCATACACTTATTTTTTAGCATCTTACTTTATGTCACTGATGCTTATTTGAACAGTAAACTGATATCACTGATGTTTTTCTTGAACAATAAACCTAAAGTCATCAGCTTTTTGGGGTTTTTTAGCTTGGCACATCACACACACATTCCCTTGCATGCCACCTCCAGTAACATGTGCAGAATCTGTCAAACCTATGGAGTATGGCAGTCAGATGGTTTGGTGCATCATTAAGTAGGAACTGGTTCAATATTGTCTTTGTGTTTCATAGAAGGTGCTGTGTCTCCTCAAAGTACCTAGATATGTCACTTTGGTGATTTTCTGTTTCCAGAATTAATAGCAACTGTGCTCAAATAATTACTTGTGAGCTAAGCTGAATTTGAGAGTCTCTGTAAATCATCCAAGTCTAGATGGGGGAAAAAAAGTGCACCTACATAATTCCAATACATTGTTTGTACCTCTTGCAGCCAACTTACTTGTAGTATGAATTCATCTATGAAAGGAATAGACTGATGTTCAAATATAGGATATAAGGATGCAACTTAATAGAGCAGAAAATAAGATTTCTTGACCCTAGGTATGATACAGCAAAATTACATTAAGGATTTCTCTTTGTGATTTCTGTTGGAACTAGAAAGGTATACATTCTAGGAAGGCAATTGAAAAACTAGCATTTCCAATTTTTGCTTTTCTGTGTCATCTTCAGTTGTGATAACACTTTTCAAAACCATGAAAATAGTTAAAGCAAACCTACACATGGGTTAGCATATATTTGTTGAGGCAGATTGTAAATTTCCCAAAACATTTCTATATTAATCATTTTTTACTTTTCTAGCTATTGTTCAGTGATAAATAAATAAAAGGATGCTTTGGAGAAGTATAACAGTTGTTTACTGGCTTTTCTTTTTTAGATCTACAGCATGAGCTTGCGCCTTTCTGCTTTCTTTGAAGAACACATAAGTTCTATTTTATCAGATTATAAATCTGCCCTACGCTTTCATAAAAGAAATACAATAAAGAAACGAAGGAAAAAAAGAAGTAGAAGCAGCTCAGTTTCCAGTAGTGTTGCATCCAGGTACATTAATTCATTTACAGTATTCATGAAATGCTGTGAAATTTTGACATACCTAAACAATAAAACTTAGTGTGTTTTTTTCTTAATACTTCCTTTACTATTCCCTATATTGCAGAATGGTAGCTTTGACATGCAAGTCCCTATGATGTGGAAGAGTTTTAAACTTTACTTAGAGCTATCCTAGTGTAAGTGCTTAAAATTCAAATAACTGCTAAATGTGTACAGTAAAACAGCATCGTTAGGATAGTGATGGCATCATGCTTTGTCATATAACTACAGTATTTATTGTAAAGATTCACTTTCCAGAAGCTCACAACTTACATGAATTTCCACAGTAAATGCCATATTTTTAACATACTTCATGCAGAGGTGATTGTTTTACTCCCACAATCTCAGACACTAGCATTTAATTTTATTTATTCCTGTAAAATGACAAGGTGGTCATACAGGATACCAATTGTTACTCCTTTTGCAGCCCTGAAAGGAAGAGGAGATTAATAAAACCTCAGCTGAAGGCAGAAACTTCTGCCACTTCATCATCTTCTGCCCCTGCACGGTCGACAGCCCTGAGACACGCCCCGCCTCAGATGAACGGGAAAGCCGCTGAAGCCTCCTCCCTTGTGCGGACTCGCAGCAACAGGGGGATAACGGATGTGGCTGTTACAGAGCAACCATCTACTTCTTCAGGAGCAAAGCCTTTAACTATAAAGCCTCTAATTGCAAAGCCTAATACTACTGCAGGGTCAGGAAAGTCAGGCAAGTTGGCTTCTTTTTGGTTTTGGCTTTTTTTTTTTAATTAGGCCATGAATGTTTTTAAAGATAGAACTGGCTCTTTGGAAATCTAATATATTTCTCTCATTTAAGACTGGTTCTGTTTTCAAGCTGATGGGCCTTTGAAGCTCTTCAGAGGAAAATTGAACAAGTTTAGGCTATGTTGCTTTATCTAGGAAGCTCTCCCTTTTGGGTCACTGACTCAAATTGTTTGTAGTAGAACATGAGTTCTGTTTTAGCCCAACAAGACTGAATGTAGTATAAACTACTTGACTTGATAATTTTTTTTTCTTTTTATCCTTCTAGTACTGGAGAATTCAACCAAACATTCCAAGAACCAGAATATTGTATCAAACCCTACCCCATCTGATTACAGTCATAACACTAGGAATAACTCCACAAAAGAAAATCCCGAGAAAGAGAAGCAAATCAAACGCAAAGTAAAATCTTCCACTCTTAATCCACAAGGTACCAAATTTCTCTGGAACTTCCTCCCCACCCTCAGAGTTATTGGTATAGTGACTGTAGTGTTCTATTTGAGTTGTGGTAACTTGGGGGTAAGGAAAGTAGAATGCATAACAATTTAGCAGAATAGGGAAATCTAATGGAACAACTCAGTCAACATTAATTTCCTTCTTGATGAATTAGCATGCTTTTGACTACTACACCATTTCCATGGTGTGATAAATGTTTTCTAGATGATTTTGAGATGTTAATGTATCTGTACCATAATTTAAATTATAACAAGGGTCATGTTAAAAGTTCCTAAATTCCAAAGCAGACTTGTGCATGGTCACACTTTAAATCCTGTGTGTTTAATCACATAAAACTTCTGTGGGTTATATTTGGGTCAGTAACACTGAGTGTGATGACATTCTGTGCAGCAACAAGCATAAGGATCAGAGGACCCCAGCTGCAAATTCATTCTTTCATTTTTTGGCACAGGAAAAAAACCTATGCAGTGTTTACTGCTTCTGTTTAGTATATTTGAATGATCAGTTTGGACCTAGCTAATGAAATCTCCTGAGTGAGCTTGCATAGTCTTTTGAAGTCAGAATACCTTAAAATTCAAAGCTTCTGTGGAGGCTGAAATAAGATCTAGTCAGAAAGCTTTCCTGTTTATGAAGGAGCTTTGAACTGTTAGGAAGATGCTTGAAGCAGGTAGATCCACTAAATATCTTTTCTCTGAAAATGGGGACAGAGTAGTCTGCAAATTGGGTCCCATCTAATTAATCTGCCTACTCCTTGTAGTTGTCTCACCAAGGAGTTCTTTCTTACTCATCTGTGTTTCTGAAAAAGTAGTTTGTGGTCTGATAAGTTAAATCATTGCTTGTAAGCTTTCCCACAAAGGCCCTGGCTGTTCCCTCTTTGCATGGCTAAATATGCAGCTGTTATATGTTGGGATGTTTGGTCAGGTCAGAGGTTTCTGAATGTTGTGGTCCTGTCTCCTTACATCCATTCATATGACAGGGGAGGCTGTGCTTTTAGTGCATGATGGTGCACATTCAAACACAGCAGAAGCTGTGTGTGGGTGTTTCATCAAAGGGCTGCAGAACTATCATGCTGGCTATGAGCCTGCTCTTGGCCATATTTTAGGCAAGGGCTGTGTGTCAGAACATCTTCCTAAGAGGTCCTGTCAGATGTCCCTCTGAGGAAGTTGAGTCCCCCTCACATAATGAACACTCATACTCTGTAAAAGTCTCCAAGCAAGTACATTCTGCTGTCTGATAGTGTATGACATCTGTACCAATTTGATACAAGAGGTGCTACCTTGGGTTGAAAGAAAATTTTTATTTCTCCAAAGATGACTTACTGTGAAGCATTCCCAATCCTTGCAGTAATGCTTCTTGAGCAACCTTTTGCTGTTGCAGATACAAAATAGGAGTTTTGTCCGCTGGTATATCATCTGAGAAAAACCCTTCAGCTGTTCCCCTTTTTTTCTTCTTTTTTACCCCCTGCATTTCTCCTGGCATTTTGTTCTTGGGTTGTTTTTTTCTTGCAGCTACCATGTGCTAAATTCAACTAGAAGTTAGTGCTCATTCCATACTAGAATGAAATTCTCTGAGCTCAACTTTGGGTTTCTTGGAGTTTGACAGATTGGCAATCATTGTGAATCCATTCAGATATTTTAGTAAGAGTTTTTATTAAGGCAGTGTGAAAATGAATGTGAATGCAAATCTGTTATGTGATGGTTACATTTCTGTACCATTTCTTTACAGCAGATTGCAAGAATAATGCTTTGGCATCAGGAAGCATTCAGGTAAATGGACATGGAGGACAGCCTTTGAAGCCTCCAGTTAAAAGAGGTCCTGGACGGAAACCCAAGGTGGAGACTAATAACAGTACCTGTGAAGTGGTGGTGCACAAGAAAAGAGGCAGGAAACCAAAAAAGCTACAAATCGTTGAACAGCAAAAGGTTGAAGAGCAGAATACAATCCAGACCACAAGGGATATACCAGAGGAAGCCTCTGTTTCTACTGCATGCAATTCCCTTTCTGAAAATAATGTGAAAGAAGACTTGCTACAAAAAAAAGGTCGAGGGGGTAGAAAGCCAAAAAGGAAGATAAAGAGCCGCCAGCCAGGCTCAGACCTCTTAGTTCCTGCAAATGTTAAAATGCAAACAAGAAGCAGGAGGAAAAAGACACATGAGCCTATGGAGGAGAGTTCTGAAGAGCTTAAAGATTCTGAACCTCACATGAGAACTAGAAACCAGGGTAGAAGGACAGCCTTTTACAATGAAGATGACTCTGAGGAGGAGCAAAGGCAGCTATTGTTTGAAGACACCTCCTTAACTTTTGGAACTTCAAGTAGAGGCAGAGTCCGAAAGTTGACTGAGAAAGCAAAAGCTAATTTAATTGGTTGGTAATTTTTACCAAGGGTTTTACTTCAGAATGCTATGAAGCAGGTACAGTTAAGGAACAGCAGAACAGACTTCTGCTTCCCTGCTGCTATTATGGATTAGAAGAGTATTTTCTGATTTGGGGAGAAAAATTTAGCAAAATGATAAACTGAAAGAACATTCTTTGAAATAAATATATATTTTAAACTTTTGCTATTTATTGCCCTCCAAATAGGTTATACATTTCAACAGTCATTTTGTTCACAGTTGAGAATAATAGAAGCAATTTCTGACTGATGTACAGAGTTCAGAGCTACTCTGCTCAAGTAGTATGTAATATCTCTACACAATTGAAAAAAGGTAATAGAACTTTTAATTGCCACAAATTGAAAACAGAAATCTATTTTTGACCAAGCAAGGTACGCTTTGATTGCAAGGTCAAGTCGCCTAGGAAGGCAGACTTTGGCAAAAAGTGGCAGTAAATTCACCTGCATTTCTATTAAATAATACAATACCAAACTTTGCTAATCTGAAAATGTTTAATTTCAGTTGTGATGGAACGTTCAGCTGCAAAAGAAGCCTAGCACAGGCCATTGTTTATCCAAGTTCTGCCAAACATAGCAAAAATGTAATCACAAATATATATATCCACATTGGAAAAAGTTTGACTAATGTCTAATTTTTCAGACCTTGATTCTTGTATCAATCACTAAATCTCTGTTTATTGTGCCAAAGACTGAGAATCAGTGCAGTGGAAAACCTTTTTTTCTTTTTGAGTGTCAGTACAGCATACCATTTGCAGTGATAAAAACTGTGTCTTGTTTTAAATAGTAAATTGTTAACATTGTTCTGAAATGTATCCTTTTTGGTACTTCTGGTAGAAAATAATGCACTGGTGGGGTCCTTTGACAGAGATGTTTTAGTCTAAATGTATAATTGGTTAAAGGATTCAAGGAAATTACAGGACATGTATGGAATTACGATGTTTACTTTCTGATCCAGATTGATTGTTGTTTCTACAACTTTAGACATGCTTATTAAGAGGCTGAAATGACCTACAAAGAATAGTGTATGTGTATATATTAATATATACATAAACACATATGTCTAAAATATTACCCAGGTATAAATTTTTTTCAGGATTTTTTAGATAGCACTAGAATTGAAAATTTTAAAATGTCATACTTTATAGTTTAATTTTAAGGGGAAGATTGGTTATTTTCAATTATTAGGGTTAAAAGGCCAAATCACTTTTTATGCAATCATGTTTTATACAGTGGTCTCATTGCACATTGTGTTTTTCTGCACTTTTTATGGTATATCACGCTGACATATGTCAATATACACCCTAAAGAAAAATTCCATTTAATGATTGTGCCTTGTATTCTATTATTTCTTGCATCCTTACTAAAATTAAGTTGTCTATTGTAAATGATAACTATATGACTTAGGGGAATGTATTGTTATATGTACTGCTCTGGAAAAGAAAAGCAGTTATTTATTTGTTTATGGTACATTTAGTTGTTTTATACCTTTACAAACAAACCTTAATACCATTTTCTATCACTTAAAGAAAACTATTGTCCAGTTTCAAGGAAAAAAATACATAAGTAGTGGTATTTACTGAGATCTGGTATGGTACAAAAATGTAACCAAAATTTTCTGGTTATACTTTCTCTTTGTTTTTACACATCATCTGCAATGTCTGGAAGGGAGGACATGCAGAATTAAGATCTTAAATTTGCACAGATTCTGTATATGTATTTGAGGCCTGATTCTTCACTCTTTATTTTCTTACAAAAAAACAGCCTAAAAGTTTGAACAAAGACTATTGGTATTTGCCACCAAGAGTAACAAAAATAGGCTACTGCTGATAGCAGATTAGTATCCACCATACCTAGTTTTAGGTAGTTCATTTTGCTACAAAAAATGGCTGAGGTATTTTCCAGATCCTCTTTGAATTGTCACGGATTTGAATCTGGGGCCAGGGATTAGTTTGTATTTGATTTGTTAGCATATTTATTTTTTCTAACAAGTATTTCTTTATCATCTGATTAAAATGGAGTCACTAAACATGTGGTAAGATAACAAGCTATGTTTGTACAGTTGCAATACAGCTTCACAATTCAAAACTGATTGATTCTACTTGTTAATTTTGTCAAATCTCACTGATGAAGGCAATCATTTGAAAGTGTGTAATTTCCTGATGTTATCTGCATTGTAATATATAATATAGATTATATCTAAAATTCATCTTCTGTATTTACTCCGTTTGTAATAATGTTTTATATGGCATGTTTATGTATATATTTATATATCAAAAATACCTTGTGTGTAAGTTTTGGAGACTGAAATAATCTGAGTTCCCTTAACAGTAGGTAGAAGATTGTACATCTTAATTTTATGAGGATAGATGGCCTTACCTGCAGAACATGGGTACTGCTTCCCACCCAGAAATATTGGTGACTTTAGCCAGTAAGCTTTTGATTCTTATTAGACACATTAATGTTTTTCCTTTAAAAATAAACTGTGGATAATTTGGGTCAGTTTTTTTATAGAAACAATGCTAGAAGTTTATTAGAAATTAATACCAGATGTATTTAAAAGTTATATTTTTTATAATTTAATTTCACTAGGTTTCAAACTTTATTTATGAGACTTTAGTCACCATCAGACTGTATTTTGGTTGGGGAAAAATTTATTTGAGGTAGTTGTGAGATACTGTGTCAATACAGAAAAAGAGCTTTTGATTACAGAGTCTTAGGTTTTTTAAATGTGAGCAATAAACTATTGGTCAGTGTTCTGAAATAATTTAGGAACTATAGTTATGTGCACGTTTTATAATGCCATCTCAAGTACCTAACAACTGGTTCAGAAAATGGAGTATCAAACCCTCATGTGCTTGTTTTACATTTGCATTGTAAATAACATAGCTTCATAGTCATATACATGCAAATGATCTGGCAGCAATTAACTCAGTTTTATTCATTAAATTCATTTATATTTGACATGGATATGAGGATACTGTTCTGGTATTTCTATGCTATACTGGGAAACGTTAAAATTGGTATTTGCTGCTGAGTGGTATCTCGATGACAGTGTGTTCTTTAACTACCAATGAGGAAATACTTCTGCTTCTGTCCTAAGTGTGCTCTGAATGCTTAACAGGAATCATTGTACCTGTGCCTACATACTTAACAACTCTTTAGCCACTTTGTTTCTGTTGTTAGTGTGTTCTCTGGGAACTGAACTGAAATTTTGCCACTGTAGTGTTCATTATTATTGTCAATATTGAACTAGAACTCTTTGTCACTGGGCAATGACCAGTGATACAACTTTACAGAGAAATGTCTTCCTCCAGTGATTCGACTGCTGTGATTAAGATTGACAGATGTTTATTTGTACAGTGTCTGGTTTGTACCTGTGATCAGTTTGTTGATAGACTTGTAAGGTTGAGTTGGTTGAGTTAAATATTACTATGGCTTAATATTTGTAAAACTATTAATTGATAAAGGACCCTGATGCAGCACGTATAGATATTAATATCTATTAAAAAATAAATTGTAGTGTAGAGACAGCTTATTCACTGTATTGCTGTACAGATATTTTTAAGTACCAATTCTGTGCCAGAGGCGTTTGTCTTACCAAAAAAAGGACTACAAGCAACACAAAAAAATAGTCTGTCCATTCAGTAACTTCAAGCTTGTTACAATTTTTACACCACATTTTTAAATATTTTGCTTACATTTGTTGGATTGAGGACAAGTAAATGCTTTAGCGTGTAATTTGAATTTAGGCACATGTTAAGTAGTTGGTTGACTGGTTCTGTAAAAGCAATAGGCTTAACTGGATGGGACCCTTTCACCCTGTATTTGTATAGTAGATTGGAGGTTAGAGGGTTTTAAGCTCACTTTCATCAACATTCACGTTTTATATGTAGCATGTGAATCTTGCTGAGGTAATTTTAACAATGCTGGTCACTCAAAACGTAGCCATACCCACAATATTTGCATTGTGTCCCGAGTCCTTATCGTACTCTAAAATAGTATGTTTCAAAGGTTGTCAAAGGTTTTTCTTTTTGCTTTTTTTCATGAGTGATTTAAAATATTTAATTATAACTCTGCTACAGTGCTGTGATAGAGAAAGTAGAGGGTTTTGAATCCTCACCTAGAAACAGCAAAAGCTCATTTTCTGTTTACAACCTAAATGAAGACAAATTAACTGTGTAAAATGAGTATATATTTTCTTTTATCCCTGAAGTTCTTGTAACAGATGGGTTTGCAAGGGGACCTAGATATTCAACTGATAAAAGGGCTGTTAGTTTTCTGCTGTAAATTACTGTACATACCTGTTTGTTCATATGCAGAGGAAAGTGTATTACATTTCATAAAACTGGCCAAGGCTTGACAATGTGTTTCAAATAATGAATCTGGCATTGACAGCTTACACAGCTTCTTGTTTTTGAATTGTGAATACAGCTTGCTCACTTTCTGTGATGTCTGGGGGAAAACAGCAGGTAGCTTTTAAACCAGAGCTAACCTCCAGGTGCTCTTGTGTTTCTGCTGATTTTAATGCGGGAATTCGCCATGTCATTTTTACAGTGTGTTAGAGGAGGAAGCCAGATTAAAAGACATCTTAAATTGCAGAGAAAGGTGATAAGCTGCTTCCCCCATCACCTCCCCCCCTCCTTTCCCCCAGGTTCTAACAGCCTCAAGGCACTCTAGAGAGAAACCTTATATGCTGCAATAAAATAAGGGTGAATAGTTTAGCTTTTAAGAGGTACGTAATGAGACAAGTAGTCATTTGGATCCTTTTTAATGCAGATAAATACATCAGGAAATTCACTTCAAATAATGCAAACAATACATTTTAGGGAGGGAAAGTAGTACTAGACTATGAATTCCTACACTGAAAGAACAAAGAATGAGGTCACACAAATTAGGAGTAGAAAGAAATAGAAGTACCTATCATGTACTGTGTGATGTACATGGACTATTTTGTGCTTACAACTCCGCGGGTTGGTTTGCTAATGCATTGAGACCATACAGAAGTTACATTTTTGGACCATACTAAAACTGCAGAAGTGTGGTGGACAACTGGATAATGATCATGTGTGAATTAAATTCTGTCATAATGTTTCAATATGTATAGAATGGAGCTCAACTTCAAGTAAATTACCTAGAAAGGTTAATTTTAAAACTGACAGATTTTCAGATTAAAAATTACACTTATTTTGTACAGAATTATGTAAAACACAAATGTTGTATGTAATGAGTAACAGTTTTGAAAACTATAATTCTTTAGCTTTATCAAGGCTTTTTTCCTTCCAGAAATCTAGATTATCATGTTATAACCTGAAGTATCTCACCAGGATAACAGTGCCCTTTCTTTTTGTACATATGGATTGGAAATTTCTTTACTGTTATGTGGACACTTTCTATGTTAGTTTTGATGCATAATACTTTGAATCCTTTTATACAAACTAGAATGTACGTGTAAGAATTACTGTCACTGCAATGTAGTAACTACAAACTTATTTTTAAATAAATAGAAAACATGTTTTTCTAAGCTGTCCAACAGTGTTTGTTTCTTTCTGGTAATTTACTGGCTATGGGACGATTGGTTGTGTGTTTTTCAGAACTCCTGAAATTCTGCTCCTTTTGAGTCCTTGTGGAATATGGAATAATGGTATCTGGTTGTATGGTATAGTGGGGTAAGTGGGAACAGACAAAACCGGAACCAGAGCACCCTTTGATAGAGATAAGAATTTGCTCTTTGGGAGGGGTTTTCACTAAGCCCCGCAGTTCAGGAGGCAGTAGCAGTTCAGGAGGCAGTAGCAGTTCAGGAGGCAGTAGTGTCTGGTGTTGAAGACACCATGTTGAGTCCTCTTAGCTCACTTTCACATGTGCACCAGGGCACCTGCCTCTAATCCTCCAGGCATCTCCACCCTCTTCAGGTGACAGCTGTTTGTACCAGAGCTATGTCCAACCTATGGAAATCTCTGCTTCCCAACAGCTCTAGAAGAAGCTAAAAACACTTAAGCAGAGATAATCCCCTGCCTCCCTGCCTGTAGAGTACTGCTCTGCAGCCTAGCTGCCCTGAGTGGGTGATGCAAGGAAAAGTCGACATAGGATGTGTTATCACAGAACTGCAGGGTTGGTTTGTTTATATCTATATTCTTCTCTTCAACTGCTGCAAGAAAAAAAAGAAATGTGGATTCTGTTTAATTTCACATGTTATTTGCTTTATCAGATGATCTTTTTCTCCTTACATTGCTTACCTGAAAACACAAGGAAGTGATAGAAGATACCCTCACTCATGTCACAGATGCAGGTATGTGTGCTTTTGGGAGATGGAATGTGGAATGGTCACAGTGGAATGAATTATTGAGTTCCCTGTGGCTTTACAGACTCCACATGAAGTCTGGCAAAAACAAGACTTGTTTTAGCAATTGAGGAAAAATCTCTGTCCCAAACATGAGAGTTTTGCTCACTGGCGTGTTCTGCTTGCAGAAAATAATTTAAGAATAATGAAAATATAACACACGTCCTTCACTGCTATTGTTATGTCCTGGAGGTGGTAGTTCTGGTCAATGTGCATTTCCAGTATTACAGCACTGTAGTAGTGGTGTGCTCCTCCAAGCATAAGCCACTCCAGGTCCCGGGTTTTAGTTTTGTTACTGAGAATAGTCTTAAGCAGTTAATAACTTTCTCTTTGTTTTGAGAAGATCTAATTTTTTCATGTAACTCTGTACAGAGTATCCCAGTTCCTATTTCTGTGACAGGTATCTTTTTGGAACCTACTGTGGTTCTTTTATTTTGCATAGAAATCAAGACTTGGCTTAGGATTAATAGATGCTGTGAAATGTTGGTACCTGACTCTGCTGTTGGAGCATTTGCTGGTTTTAACACTAGCAGGAAATTGAACTCCAAACAAGCCACACTCCTGCCCCTTCAATAAAGGAGGAACAAAAAGGAGAGACTATGGGTAGAGATAACAACTTACTGCAAACACGAAATGATGGAATAAGACACGCCCAGTATAATGCAAATAGAGAAGGTATTTTACCCACAGAAAGGTATTCAGCACCAGGAACAGGAACAGGAACAAAGGCGGCGTGCACAACCCCGTGGGTCACGTCCGTGTGGTTTCCCCCGACAAAGGCAACAGGACGATCATTCCCGCACGCCGCCCACATGGTAGTCAGGAAACAAAAGCAGCATGGTGGGGGAGCTCCCATGGCTAACATTTCCCAGCCCAAAAGCTCAGATCTGTGCAGGTGCCTTCGGTGCCGCTTGCAAAGCTCCTGTACACCAGGGCAGGGGAGCCGGCATCCCCCTGGGAGCCGGCTTCGTGCTGCCCCTCATCACTGTCCCTGCGGCGCCACCCATGGCAGCCACGCCACAGCCTCGCCTCAGCACCGCGTCCCACAAAAGTATCCCAGGATGGAGCCCGCAGGTCCTTTGCCGTCACCCTCCTGCTGAAGCAGGAGAGGCAAAAGTGGCCAACTTCCAGTAAGGGCGCCTGGCTTTTCCTACTGAGTGCACCCCCAGGGGATGCTGTGCGTGGTATCGAACAACTTGGTCACACCCACGCCGCTAAACTCTGCCCCGTCTCTAACCAGGACAGATCACAATGCTCATTAAATGAAGGAAATTGTGTGATCGTTGAAGTTGACTGTTTTGCTTTCAAATTGGCAGGTTTTTGTGCCAAAGCCTGCGTTCTTTCCTGCTCTAGCAATCGATATGAGCTTTGCAAAAAATGTTTGTCACTTTTCCCAAAGATAAATGAGCAAAGTGTAATGGCTTTAAAAATTAATCAATGTTGCTAGTTGAAGCAAATGTGAAAATAAAGCAAGTGCCAGCAAGCAACAGACAATGCGACTGGAATTTAACATAAAATGGAGTTACCGTACAACAAATTATGATGCAAAATATAATTTTTTGTGTCTTTTACTACTGTTAACAGCTAAGTCAAAGCCCAAAATGTCTGTTGTTTTTCTAGCTCAGAGAAATACTGTGCTAAGAAGTGTTTGCAAAAGGCTTAATTTACTGTTTAGAGGCTGCAGTGAGAATTTATGAATCATCTTGTATACTGTGAAATATGTTTGAGTGCTGAAGGGAGGACAGGGTAGAGAATTTGGGGATGATGTTATAGTCTGGTAACAGCCATACAAATTTCCTTCATGCTTCCTTTTCTTGTCTCTGAAATAGGAAGATTTTACCTAAACTTGGTCTGTTGGCCTTTCATTTTACTTTAGCTAGGTAGAGAAATGCCAAAAAACCGAACCAAAACCAAACCAAACCAAAACCAACAAACCCAAGAAGGAGGAAGCAAGAGCAGAGGCAGGTAACCAACTCATTCAGCATCAAATTTCTGCAGGGGCCTATTCCTGGAAGTACTGATTGCAAACTGTGAGCATTCAAGAGCCAGGCAACCTGGCTGCTAATTTGTGTTTTGTCTCAGATCTCTGAATCTGACTTTGAACAAGGGTGTTCAAAATAATAATGACAGTAACTCAAAATGCAAATCTGGTTAGAGTATGATTAAAATATTAAAAAGAATATTTGTATTCTCTAGCAGAGAAAAATCTAGTGGGGTTATTTTTTTGAAATTTGAGCACCTTATTCAAAACTTAAATTCTCTTAATTACTAAGGAAGATGGAGTAAGCTTCCATGAACTGCTAAGAAATGGAATACAGCTGTCAAAAACTTAAAAAAAGGAGCTACTTAGAAGTCCTATTGATCACCTCTCAATACAGTGCCTATTTTTACCCAGCTACAATCTCAACATGAAGGTATATGTGCAGTCTCTACTGTTGTTCTTCAATGACACCAATTAGTCTGCATGCACAAGTACATGGGGAAAGATTAAATATCTTGAACTCAAAACTTTTATGCTGTTTAGTGCTTGTGAAGTGTTTGAGGCTGTAAAATGTGTGTTAATGTCAAACTCTTCTGATCGATAAAGTTTACAAGGGAAATAGTTAAGTTATTTAGGAAAAATTACTAGAAAATTCACATAAGCATTGTCTTAAGAAAGGGCAGATCAGCTGAAATGGCGTTATTTTTTCTTGCATTGTAATTTATGAAGCTGTAATTTTCCTCTGGCTTTGGCCATTTCTTTGCCCACCTCTGAGTCATGACAGAGCACATAGGGCTGGTTTCTTTCTGGCTCCTGCACTGAAAATCTCTGCTCAAGCACAAAGGGAGTAACCTGTTTTGTAAAAAAAAGCATCGTCATTTTGCAAGTTGATTTACTTTGTATTGAGATAATGTCTTAATGTTTGGGTAGTAATAAATAGCTTGAGTCACACTTTAAAACCTTCAGCCTCCCTGAGGTAGGATCACGTGTTTACATGGCTCCTGATGAGACATAATTTTAAAGAATTAAGGATTTTAGGAAAGTTAAGATTATAGTTAAATTAGATGTTGCCGAATTAGCTGAAGTAGATTGATAAGCTTTGTTTATAGTTAACAGAAGCTGGATCTTAGATAAGCTAGGCTGGAGCTAGTAACTCACTGCTTGTCAACCTTCTGTTTATGTAGCTGTGCTTGTAATGAAAAACAATGTGGTAAACAGACCTCAGGAACACAAAACAGTTGCAGACTTCCCGTGCTTAAAAAACCCATTGAACACAGGAAACTGTAAGTTCTACCAAGGATTCATTTGTCACATATGCACTGAAAAGGTAGAAAGGTCAGAACGAGGAAGACTCATTTTACGTCCTCATTTTGGTGACCCCTCCCCAGAATGGACCCCCGACTCATTTCAGAGAACAAACTACTCATGCTTAATAGCCTCTTTGTTAATTAACATACGAAGCGGAGAAGAGGAAGTGACAGGGGCATGAATATGCATTTGTATTTTGTGTATTCAACACTTTTGTAAATAAAAGGCTTTGTAATTACCTGCGATCTTTGCAGAGCACATTCGGGAGTTATCCCACGTGCTGCCCCGCGTCGTAAGAAAACATACACTTTCTAACTTTAAACTGTTACAGAGTTTTTGCCTGTCACAGTTTGATATTGATGTTAGATCGATATTCATATTTTAATAACTCACTGAGGCGTTGCTCAAGGGAGCCGGATATTTACTGCAGCCTGGGCTGCTGTGACGCAAACACAGCCGCGATGCCCCCAACGAGTCTCTTCTCCTTGGGGCGGGCTGTGTGAGGCAAATAGGTTGCTCTAAACAACCTGATCTAGCTGAAGATCTGCTTATTGCCGGGGGGGTTGGATTAGGTGCCCTTGAAAAGGTCCCTTCCAACTCAAACCCTATGATGCTATGATTAAAAAACTGCTTTTGTTAGGTTAATTTGTATTTCTAGTCTAGGCTAGTATTCATGTGAGTTTTCAATTGGGCATTCCCTCCATGTTGCACAGGTTTAAATCCAAAACAGAAATCCATCCTAGGCCTGGCTCCATAGTTCCCACATATTCACTAGGTTATGGCTTGATACTATTTTGGGGTTTTTTTCAGTCTTGCCCTTTGGAGAGCTGTGCTCAGTGATGGCTAGAACATTTCCTTTCTCTTGGTAAGGCTCAATGTTTTCCACTGATGAATTTCTCTTCTTGTCTGTAATGTTCCCATTGCTCTCAGGATCATTTGCAGTTTGAGTCAGCCTTCTCTGTTCGCTCCCACTCTGATTTGGGGGCCAGCAGCAAATTTGGTCGCTGTTAAATTTACACCAAAGAAATCCGTGACACAGACGAGGCTCACGGCCGGGCTTGACCCCCTGCAGCAGCCCAGCAGGGGCAGCCCCGGCGTTTGCTGGGCACAGACACCTGCGCTGTGGAAACCACTCCGGACGCTGCTGCTGCAGCCGTGCCGGCACATCCAGCTGCGACGCAGGCGGGCCCAGGGGCCGCACCAGGTGCTCTCTGAAGTACCAACAGCGTGGTGAGAGGCTGGGTTACAGCGTTGTGTCAGGCCACATTTTGCACGAACTTCACACGGGAGAACTACCGCCAGACTTCCATTCATAGCCGCTTCAAGCTGCTTGTCCACACTGACAGAAAAAAAACACCTAGGTAAGGAAGCTGAAAATGTTATTTCCTTCAGGGTAGCCTGCAGAAATAAATTAGAACTTTTAATTTTTTTTTAGATTTATTTTAATCTTTTTAAAATTGTCGGGGTATAAAGACCAGGTGGGTGTTTGTTGCGTTTTGATATTAAGTCATCGTGATGCCGTCCGCCCTGAGAGCTTTTTGTGCGAGGGAATGACCAGAGCAGGAGACAGCCTGTCCCCCGGCCTGAGAGCCCGGCCCGGGCTCAGGCTCGGCGCTCGCCTCTCCGGGGTCCTTTTGGGCGTTGTTGTGCAGGGGAGGGCACAAACCTCCCCTCGGCCCCACCTGCCGCCCGCAGCCCCGCCTGGGAGCGCGGCCGGGCCGGGGCCGCCTGCGCGGGGCAGGGGCAGGAGCAGGAGCAGGAGCAGGAGCAGGGGCAGGGGCAGGGGGGCTGCGGCTCCCTCCGGGCGCTGCCGGCTCGGGTCTGCTGCGGCTCGGCCTCCGCTCGAGGGTGCGGGCACAGCGCGCTTCTTGCGGGTGTTCGGGTGCTTCCAAACATGAACAAAAATATTTTGATTCGGGCTAACTCGCTGTATGTTACCGCGCATCCTTTCCGTCTGGGGGATCCGGCTGCTCAAAAAGCCGATTTTAGAAATAGGAGGAAGATGTGCAGTGGCAGAAGTTGTACTGCCGTGCTGCCTAAGTGCTGTGGGCAGCGTGACAGCGATCCCCGCGTCCTGTCCAGCCCTCCGGCCTCGCTGGGTGCTCATGGCCATTTGGTTCAACTGCGACTCTTCCTCCCCCCACAACACACAAGGCTAAACAAGTACTTTACAACTATTGAAAATGTCTAAAAGGAGATTAGGAGATGTTTTTTCTTTGCTGATGGCTCTAAAGCAGATGTTGCAGAAGTGAAAAATACAGTTTGTGGTAAGGTTGCATCACACACTAAGATGTTTTCATATTTCTTACAATATTCTTTAAGCCTCCTTTGGCATTGTTTTGTGATCTTGATTCCTTTGGCTGGGCAGTTTTCATAAATCTACCTTCCCATATGCACACGTGCTGTGTATATTACAGTAACCCAAATTATTTTGTTTATTACATAAATTAGGACAGCAGGATCTAGAAGCAACTTGGACACAATTGTAGTGAATTGCTTCTGCTTGCAGGCTGAGTATTCCACGCCAGGAGAGAGTAGGAGCTGCAACAGCTGCTCCTGGAGGACAGAGAGTGGGTGTGAATGCTGCAGTAAAGCTGGGTGCTGTGAGAACACCTGTGTAAAAGACATCATTCTCAAATTTCAGGACATCTCGGTTCTTATTTGAAAAAGCCTCACAGATGTAAAGACACTAAATGTGCTCCTCAGGTGAAGGTGAATATCTTGATGGTTTGGGGAAGGAGGAAAGAGTCATGAATATGCACTGGGATGGTGCTCCAGGTGCCTATGGGAAGGAGAGGTGATGTCAAATCTAAATCTAATCTAGTGGGACTAGATTGGCACATTATCAACCTGGTATAATGCTGTAAGTGCCTTCAACCAGAAAGAAAAACCCTTAGTTCTGTGAGGTGTGCACTTATCACTGAATCCAAACAGATTATTTTTGAGGCCATCAATCTGGCATGCCAGACATGTTTAATGCACTGAATCAGATGACAAAGCATCACAACAAATCTGGTTTACGGACAGCAGCTTTTTACTGCAAATTGGGCAACCATACAAATTCCTAGTTCCTTTTTCTTTTTTTCCCTCTCTGCTTAGAGACAAAAAAGATGCCTGTGTAAATCTTAAAAGCAGGTTTTTGCTTTGTCTTGTGAGGCAGTCTACTTTAGTCTTCTATTATCTTTTATAAGTACCATCAAATTTAATGCAGTTAAAGTGCCCTAAATTAAGTGTGCTCCAGCTGTAACTGAAATGTCTGAGTACATTATGTTGTGAACCAGCAACGCAAACTGAAGGAAACTTTTTAAGTACCACACATCTAGCAAAGCTCACAGCTACATGTTTTGTCTCTTTTTAAAAAATTTCTCATTCTCTTTTCAGAGTAGGGAGCAGTGAAGTGCCTTTGACGAAACCTCCTGTTGGAATGCCTCACATCAATGCAGCTGCAGCTCTGCAGATTTCTGTGCTGCTCTTTGCTCTTCCTGCACAGTATTTCATTATCTCAGTGGTACAGAACAGACTCTGCCCAGTGCATCCAAATAACAGAAAGGTTCTAAGAGTCGCTGTCCCTACTGCATTTATTTGTAAGAGAGTTCTCTTTCTCCTCCCCAATGACACTTCGTCCTGGAAAGCTGAAGTGTGGGTGGAAACCATTTATATCATTCCTCAGGCATTCTTGTGGCTTAATATGACCGTATTTAGTTTCAAAATTCAAATAGCAATTGTTTTCTTCACAATCTGCATGAGTGCCTTTATCTCATTCTTTTTTGGGACATTCCAGTATACTTCAGTAAGGGTTATGTCCCTTTCAAAAGATGAAAATTAAGCATTTGATTAAGTATCATTAGTATCATTTTCCATCACCTTTTGACACTTACTGTTATAAAATATTTTCTTGCATAGTATGACTCAGTACAGACTCCTAACCAACAGAATTCACTCACAGTAAATTACTTAAGGCAGTGACAATAAGAGTTAGGTAAGGAGTGCCATTTTGTCTATGAATTAAGAAGCTGTGTATTGACATAATCACACACATATCCCTCCAAATAAAAAGTGGAGACTATTACATCAGATCCAAATTTTTGATAGTGGTGTCCATTAGCATCTTGAAAATGAACCATGCAAAGAGAGACTCAGTTGTAAATGTGGCCTGTGCAGTGTGCT
This sequence comes from Hylia prasina, assembly GCA_013397195.1. Classification (NCBI taxonomy): domain Eukaryota; kingdom Metazoa; phylum Chordata; class Aves; order Passeriformes; family Sylviidae; genus Hylia; species Hylia prasina. Next base: position 226,260 of record VYXD01013973.1, read on the forward strand.
GGCTGTGTGTTTCATCTGTGAAACTCCAATATGTGAAGCAGGAAGAGCAAAAGATTGGCCTGATGAAAAGAGAACTAAGCTTGGCTTATGCATAAAGACTCAGAGTGAAATAAGTTTCAGGCCTCATGGCATGAGTCAATCACTTATTTAGATTTATGCAAAAACCTGTAGGCTTTTTTTAATAGTCTTTTGATTATATGCACCATTTTAAAAATATCTCATGCTTGCTATTCTCAACTAACAGTTGAAGCCGCAGAATATGAATGTAATTTAACAATTCCTATGGTCTGAGTACAGGAAGAAAGCAATCTTGTAATGAAAAATGGTATTTTCCAAAATGTACATACAGTTTACTGGTACAAGTAAAGAAAGAAAGAAATGTTCATTTGCAGTGTTGATATTAATCTTGAGGAGAAATTGTTTATGGTCACTGACCCTTTCTTCTTCTCTGCTACAGAAGTGAAACTTCAAGGTTTAGATATTAAAAATCTGTATAAGAATACTAGAGAAGGTTTTAAAAACAACATGATGATCATTTTTACTTCTAAAGGATAATTGCCTCTTGGAGCATCTCAGCAAGATCCTACTTGAGTCCAGATGTGTGGGTGGATTGTTTAAAGCTGTGGGTCTCAAAGACAAGGTAGGATGTAACCATCTGCACTTAAGGGATTTCAGACATGGTCTGTTCTGAGCAGGACAATGTGTTGTGGGAAGAGGAAGTATCTCTTATCTGCTTTTTGACCTGGAATTTTCTACCAGTTTTAAAAAAACTTGTGCTTATGTTCTACACAAACATCAAAACTAAGCTGCACATGAAACTAAACTTAACTCATGACAGTAATCCTGTATGTTATCCTTGAAATTTATCTGACTCTGAAGGCAGAACAATTAGCCAAATTAATGACTGTAAGCAACTACTACTAAAGCACTGGGTGGATATCTTATGCTCTATATTGTAGTTCAAAAAAATTTAAGTTAGGAACCATAGACAGAAAATCTGTGGGCTAAGAAGAAGTGAAATTTTGATTATTGGCCATGTAACAACAGTTGGTCTAGAAAAAGTAAAATTATATCCATTTATACATACACACTATTTTAATTTAAGACTGTTCATGGACTTCTTTTGGTTCATTGAAGGGCTTATTTGTGAGATTTAATTCTTGTACATTAGAAATACTCCAAAGGTTTTTACTTTGTATGGACCTTCAAAGGTCCTTTATTCTCCATCCATGTACAATAATCAAGGGTGTCAAAGTCCTCTAAACTGTGGAGGATCCTGACTTAGTTTCGCACCCAGCAAAACCTAAGGGAATGGTCTATGAATGGGATCAGAAATTCTGCTCTTCTTAGGTTCACCATAAATTACTTTTCATCCTTGTGGAAAGCTCCATGCATATGTAAAAAAAAGCCTCCAAAGATCAAATGATTATTTGGTTGGAGCTGTTTGTGTCTTCTGAATATTTTATAAAGAATTGGTTATCCTAAAAATAATGTCATTTGAGACTTCCCATATTAGCTGCTGTTTTTAACAAAGCAGTTGGACACATTAAGATTTTGCCCATTCCTCTTTCTGTTAAGAGGTATTTGTCAGCCTTAAGTCTTTCTACACATTTGAGCTAAACCAAAACTTTTTTTAAAAAGCATTGTTTGCACAGGAACCTGCTCTCACTTTTTTCCAGGCAGGGTGAAGGGACTGACTGAAAGATACAATGGAAGAGGAAGGAGACTAGGACAACCTGTAGTTCTTTGGCACCAATGGTTTGCTGGCTATGGATGGAGAATGTTACCCAAACACCTCTGTTCATAGCCTGCTGTTGTTACATTGCCAGCAGAAGGAAATGTTCCCTTTTCTCATGGTTTCTTTACATTTTCTCTTTTTCACTATAGCAATGTAAAACATTAGCCATTTCCCCTTTCTAAACGTCTGTCCCCTACTCCCCACTCTTTAAATTCAGATGAAATTCAGTCTAGTGCAGAAGGAAAAGCTACACCTACTGCAGCCTTAGGCAGGGACTCATTGCCAGACACTTTGTCCATACCAATATAAACCAATTTTTAAAGACTTTACAAAAGATACTGAAGAATCATGCTGTTAGAGTGCAGAATAGTGTTTTCTCACCTCTATAAAATTAGTGGATTCCTCTGATATAAAAATTCTAATGCAACTGTAGATTAACATATTCAAAGAAATTAGATTCATATTCTTTTCTTTTCCTGTTGGATCAAACTCCTTTTTCTTGTGTACTCCTTAAAAGCGTTTTTAATAAAAAACTCATGCAGGCTTCAAATTGTAGAGGAGTTTGTATCCAAGGCTTTGCAGTATTCTGCTTAGGATAATGAACCTTCTGATTATTACTAAAACTCAGCTCCTAAAGAACTTGTTTAATTTTACATTTTAGGAATTGGTACTATGGAGAGAACAAAACTAAACCTGGTGACAATGAAGCAAAACCCCATTCTTATTTTGCAGGCATTGAAGTTTTTGCAATCCTTTTGTATTTTACTCATGATGTTGTCTATAAAGCTTCTATAGTGGATTTCTGTACTTAATTTGTAAATGGCCAATTGTTTTCCTTCTTTCATCTCTCTAAACATGGTTGAGAATATTCAGGAAACAAAACAGAAGATATAAAATCCAAGGCCTCTTCCCTGTGTAATAGTATCAATATGTTGTAACTATGTGTATGTATTTTACTGAATACACACATCAGTGTGTGTATTTGGTACTGACATACAAAACAGTGGTACACCTTTCACCTGATTCAAATTAACTGACTTAGATCAATTTCATAAAAGGAAAAAATAAATAGTTGACCACTTTGTTCCTGGAAAAAAGTCCCTAATCAGACTGAATAGAATTCTGTGACCTAAACTAGCAAAAAATAATGTCACAATAAGTTACCACATGTAAGCACTGTAAAATACTGTATGTTAGGCTTAAGTAATTGTCAATGCATACACATGTTAATGCTTTCTAAAACTCTGTTATGTAATATCAAATGCATACAAATAGAAAAGTGTCTTTCTTAGTGGATGTTCCTTTGTAAAATATAGTAATTAATATTCTGGGGGAAAAGACAAAGCACCTGTTCTTCTTTACTTCCACTATTAATCTAATTGTCAGTGCTCTTCAGGTAGAAGTCAGAATAATTTTTGTTAAAATGTTTAATATGACTGATCAAACTTTCATCCTTGCAATGTCTCTTTATTAAATTAGAGTCAACTCATGTTCACAGTCCAAAGCCTGAATATATTAAGTTCTGTGTGGGCCAGGTAATAATTCACAGAAGATTTGGCTACTCAGGAGTTATTGTAGGATGGGTTGTAAAAGCTAACACTCCAGAACAACTACAACCCAGATATTCTCCACTGGAACAGGTCTGAGTGTACTAAACTCCTGCTTTATTAATGTATACACAGAATAACTCAGGTTAGAATACCCTCAGAAACACTGTTACAGACCCACTTCCTGCTATCCTAGTGGGAAATACCCCAGAGTTCTGTAGCACCTGTGCAGCTGAGTGGTACCTTTGCTGCTTCTGCACTGTAGTCCCAATACAGCTTGGCTTTTACACCAGCTAAGCTTTGTTGGTCAGGGCTGTAGTGGGCATATCTCAAATTAAAATTACTCACTTTATTTATAAACAGTGTTGTATTTAAAGTACCAGTATCAACCTATGATGTCTAAACAGATTTCTCCCCCTGCATTACTAAAGTTGAAATGCTGTTAAGTCCTTTATCTGGTTATCCATAATTGGTGACATCTTCACTGCAACCTAAGAAATGCAAGTAATCCTCTGTGTTTAATCAATTTCAGTGAGAAAGCAATGATTTTGAGGATCTGGTTACTTGGTGTGTAAATCTATTTAGAAACATGTTTTTGTTGGAATTCTTAAAGCCTTTGAATTTCTCTTGCTTAAGTCCTTGTATTTGAAAATCAGATGCTAAATCTTTGTTGATAGTGCTGATCTGGTAATGCAGTGCTGCATACTCTGCATGCCACTGACGTGCTGCTCAAGTGGCAGGAAGACAACTAATCATTAAGTCAGAGGACTGAAAATGAGGAAAACATGGAAATCTTCACCTATAGCAGAAAATTCATGTTCAGCTGGGAACTGATATTCAGTCCCACTTTGTGCATTTGGTTCTTTCCCTGATGTAATTTTATCCAGTTGTTGCTCATCTTCGGCTTCTAAAACTCCTGCATGCTTGCTTGCTTTTCTCCTCTCAGTAGTGTTATCACCAGCTGAACCCCAAAGAATTTCCCAGCAGACACTCATTCTTTTTATGTACCTTACATTGTTCTGCTGTCCCAGCGGCCTCGTGTTTATCTTTATTGTTTTAATTTCAAGAGTGATGACAAGGGGTTTAAATATCTTTTGTTGGTTTTGGGGTTTTAATTGCCTTTGCGTATCATGTCATAAGCACCTTGCAAAATGCCTTCTAACCTTTAGGCAGCAGCTTACTAAGCTTGGTCCTTGTAAATCCCTCAAAACATCAGCCAGGTTTTCAGCCCAACTTTTCCTTGCCTTCCTCTGACTTTCAGATCCTTACTAAATCACTGAGCAGAAGCCACTGCCTGTTCATTGATCAACACCGATTGCTTCATAAACTCCATCTGTATTCATCTATCACTTCTTTGTGTTTAGATTGTGGGTTACTTTGGGCAGGAATGTTTATGGATAGCAGTGAATATCATAGCCCATATTCCCTGGCCCAGGATTTGTTTTCATAGGCACTTCTCTGTTGGAAGATTCATTTATATTCACATAGAAGTTGCCTTAGCTCTCTCCAGGATTGGGACCATGGCTGTTGGAGGTGGCATTACGTTCTGAACTTGTCTTTTCCTCTCTGGAGCTCAGTTGTCACTTGCGAAGGAAGAAGGGTGGTAGCAGATGGCAATGGGGACTATGTACAAAAAGCAAGGATATGGTAAATCTTGTTTCTTAAAAGGTCTGTGGGGAAAAAAGAAGGTTAATTAAACACTTGACTCTTAAAAAATGTTTCAGATATGCCAAGAACTTCATGTGTTGCAGTTCTGATTGCTTTATATTTAATTCTGACGTTGGTAAAATCATAAAAATGAACTGGCTGTATCTATATATACACACACATACACGCACATATATATATATATACATGTATCTCAAAGGGATTTAGGTTCTGTAAGCCCACTGAAAGTTAACTGGTTATAATATGTAATCTTTAGTCATCTTCTCTCTTTGAGACTATTTATTTTCTTTCTATTTTTACAGGATCTAAAAGATACTCCTCACTATCGAATTCTAATTAACAAAGCAAATGGATCTGGCAAATCTACAGCTTATGTTCCTGAGGAAGAGATAACAGTTACTATGGGATTAGAGGTAGTATTTACTTTTATTCAGTTGCAACTTGATTGTTATCCTGTATGTTCAAAAGTTGGCTGACCTTTGGCTTAATAGATACTAGCTAGGATGCAAAGTTAGTGAAAACAAATAGAGAAAAAACAGATAAACAAATTACTGCTGTACTTTCAACCATGGGTTTTTGGAAGCTGAAAAATTACCAAACTCAGGTACTACCCACTATAAAGTGCACAGCTGCTGAGGTTTGTAAGTGTTTGAGCAACTTAATTTCCATTATGTATAGGCTGTTGCAGATGCAGACTTTTGTGATTTCTGGGGATCTAGCAAAGTATGTTGGTTTCTCAATTGTACTCTGAAAAAAACTGTATTTCAAACAGTTCCTGCTCCCAGATTGAAGAATGTCTCCTTTCTTAACTGCAAAACTCCTTGGGAGCCAATAATTCTGTTTTGTGTCTCAGGGTTGAAGAAGCTTTTGATTCCCAGTTTATGCAAGGCACACCCGGTTTTTAAACTAGTCTGAGACTCTGATCCAGAAAACAGCCTTCAGGCACATGCCACATACAAGTGGCTTTTTGCAAGGGACCCCATTGATGTTGTGGATGCTTTCTTTGTGGATAGTGGCAGGGCCTATATTTAAAATAACAGCAAGCAAGTAGAACCATTCATCTAACAGGAGATACTTGGTCTAGTCAAACAGAGCAGATTGAAGTTGGTATCCTATGCCTTTTGGGAAAACCTCCCAAAAGAATTGTGTAAGTTGGACTGGCCTGAAGACTCTCCATGCTCTCTCTCAAAACTATGCTGCTGCACATAAAGACCCCTCTCAATCACAGTGTGACACAATCACTTATTTTATTTGGGAGAAGCCTTTGTTCAGTCTGTTCTGTTTTAGCCACCAATTGTAATATAGAATATGCCAACATGCCTGAATTTAGGAGCAAAAACTATGCTGTTCCAGATGAGTATCATAAATATTTAAAACTGGATTCTGCCCATACTGTCTAAAAAATGCACCTTTCACTATGCCACTTAGCTGGCTACTTTCAGTTTCCTTTATATTCCATGGAGAGAAACAGATACTTCATCTTAAATATTTACCTTGTGGAATTAGCTTTTAAGGTATCAAATTACTTTATTCACCTGCATGGCAGGTTAATTCTGCACACAGATTACAGAAACTCTTGATAACAAGCTCACAAAATCAGTTATTTCAAAGTTGTCTAGCTGAGATTAATAACTCAGATGGTGAGTCATGCCTCAAGTTCAAAAGGTCTGTGGATTGCCCTCACTCAGCCTATAGAGGCACAGTAATTTCTTGAAGAGTTGAGAGATCAGAAAATGCTTAGACTTGTCATGGTCCTTTCTCAGCTGACAGTTCTTGTTCCGCACCAAGACAAGGCTTGTCCTTGGTGGGTTTGCATCTTCATGTTGGATGTAACGCCATCATCTGGGTCTGTCTTCACCATTTCTCCCACCACTTCTTTACTGTTCCTGCTGCTTCATTGGATTAGAAAACTGATCCAGCTAAAAGAAATACCAAATACCTCTAACAGCAACAGGAGTGGAAACTACTTCAGTAAGAAACCATGCTGATTTTAAACATTGATGCTGGTGTAAATCCAGCTTGTAACATCTCACAAGATTTGTTCAACATTTGCAAGTACTTGGAGAGAACTGCTATTCTGATGACAGAAATGTGGTTATGGTACACAGAAAATTCCATTGAAAGTACCTCTATATACATTAAAAACTCATCATGAGTTTTCAAACAGTGTAGTAACTTCAAAAATTCATTTAAGTATCAGTTTATATTTATTGCAAATTCTGATGCTTCTTCAACTTTAAATATTTTTTCTCAGGTGTATCACCCTGATATGGAAACCTACTTCTGTGGATATGATGGATCGAAATACATTATGCAGCCATGGTTGAAAAAACTCTACCCTCACGACTGAGGACTTCAGTGTCTGTACATGTAATGCATGTCCAGACAACAGATGTCCTTTTTAAACTTGAGCAGACAGACACCAGGATAAAATGTATATTTTTCCTATGATGAAATAAAATGTTCCTAAGCAGGTTTTATGTTGAACACTCCATTTTGTCAGAAGTGAACACACTGCATGTTCAGTTTGCCATGACTCAGCAATGGGGATTAATCTCATTCAAGTTTTGGGAGGAAAGGTGTAAATGTAGCACAGTTTCAGCCAGCAGTGCCAAACATTTGGGAAACATGCCAAACAGGGGCTAGGGAACAAAAATAAGCAGCTGTGAAATGTACTTTCAGAATTAACTGTAACCTTAATTTTAGAGGCTAGACATATGTCTTGGGTTATGGAAGCAAAAAAATTGTATTCTATTTTTCATCTGCTGAAAGCAGTTGGGGAAATGTTTTTTCTTTATCTCTTGTTACTCTGGGGGGAGGGGGCAGATGCCTTTCAGATAATGGTTCAGCTGTTAAAATCAGGTGGGGTATTGTTTCTTATCTCTTTCAC
>VYXD01013973.1:234169-317030 GCA_013397195.1 Hylia prasina
GGGAGGGGGGTTTACATTCTCCATTCTAAGGAAACTCCAGCTTTCCCTAGCAGATACCTGTCTTCTAAACCAAGACAACATACCATAAGAATGAAGTAAAAAAAAAAATCAAAAAGCACAAGAAAGCATACAAATTTTATTAAGAAATGTGTAGGATTTGAAGGTTTCTAGAGCAACTTGTGTCTCCTGTTTTCTTTTCCCTTTATCTCAAACACAGCAAACACTCTGCAAGAAGCATAAGCAGTAGCATTCTGGATTCTTTCCTGCAGAGTCCGTGAATCAGCAGAGTGTGAAAGGTGACTGTCTATGTGGCTTCCCCATTCTTTTGTTTCTTCTTCTTTTATCAATAAAGGCTTTCCCAGTGCCTGGCCCAACAGTCGACAGACTTCCTGGGCTTTCCGGCGCGTGTTTCCAACGGCAGTGACACACACTTGACGGCTGAGAGGTAGAAGCAGCAGCACAATAACAAGCAGGTCCAACTGATGGACCAGTGTTCCTGCCAAGCTTTTTTTTTTTTTTTTAATGTCTCAGGTTTCCTCACTGCAGAGATGCTAAGGCACATCGCTTTCCCCCAGCTTCTGGGCCACAGCTTGGGTATTGAGGGGAGAGTGTGTGGAGGAAATGTCAGCCCTTACTAGCTCTGTTGAGATTGAGCATTTCTAACACCTGTGTGCTGCAGGCATCCATGCTGAGTTGTGCAGAGCAAGAGTTCAACCCTTGCTCCAGGCATTTCAGTGGCTCAGCTGCAAGGCATACTAGCACCTGCTTAACCTCACTGGCCATATTTCCTGATCTCCTGTAGGTACCGCTGACATTCACTTTTGGCATCTCTGGAACCTTTAACAGCAGCTAATTAAGCTTGCTTCTTGGACCAGGCAGTTCTTTTCTTAAAAGAGGCAAAACCCCAACCAAGACTAAACTTCTTTCTGTCCCTCCCACTTAGTGGGAGAAGCCTGGAACTGTGAATAGTCAATGCCTATAACAGATCAAGATTGTGAACTTCAGGGCAGCATGTTTTGATGCTGAGGAAGTGCCACACATGGTTCTTTCCAGATCATGGGAAATGGCAATTGGCAAGGGTACAATTATCAACACCTGGTAACATACATGCACCCTCATGAATAAATACACATGAAATCTACACACAATGATGTAATCAAAGACAAATTCTGTTGACCTAAGATTCAGAGCAGGTTATACTCCAGTGGAAATCAGTGGGAAAATAATTTTTATTATATTCTGCTTTTGCACAGGGACAAGAACAAATTCTATCTTCTAGGCTGAACAGCATTAATTTACAAGTTATATTTAAATACTGAAATCTCTAACATAAATATTAATATGTGTGAAGGAAACTACTTGCTCCCACTGCAAACAGCATAAATTATGTATTCATATTAACTGAGGCTGTAAAACTTTTGGTGTGTGAGAGGACTTACCGAAGGGTGTCTATGGCTTCTGGTGTATGGTAGAAATGAGGTGGACTGATGGTAATAGAGGTTCCTAACTTTTCAATGAGTAGATTGCAAACATTCTGCATTTTTCCGAAATCACTGAATATGATACAGACCTGGGAGTGAGCGAACAGACATCACATGAATAATATTTTCATTTTCCACTATGACTCAACACTTTTATTTAAATCAGTATAAGGCCAGACATCTACAAGGTAACTAAAGATAATAGCCCTGTATACAACTCCAACATTTATGAACTTTTAAGGCTTCTATATAGCCCTAGAGACTAGCATTAGGTTTGCAACAGAAAGAAGTTAATTGAATGGTTTAAAACGCAGGATTAAAAAATCCCTTTCTGAGGAAATATGGCATTCTTGGTATGCAGACAATCTGAAGAATGAATGTGCTCCTTGGTGCACCTGACTAGATGCACCTTGGTTCGTCCCTTCTTAGACTGCTAGATGTTCATTATACAGAAGCTCATGCAAAATGATGTGGAAAACATTGTGCACAAAGGAAAACTACATTTTAATTCCAAGCATTAGGTTAAAGAAACTTCAGCTACGAGATTCAGCTAAGCTGAGCCCAATTCAGCTTGCAGTGGGTTCCAAATCCTTTGTTGTCTGAACATACTCACTGCCAAGAGGGAACTGGGCACTTCAGACTTGGATTAAGAACAATTTAAACACCCAGCTGTCTCTGCCTTTAAGAAGCATTAAATGAAGATGCATTAGGAATTCAGGTCCTTCCCAAATGCTATGAAGCAAGAATCACTATCAGCACTGGATCCAGAGCTAACAGTTTTCCTGGTGGCAAGTCCAGCCAGGTAGCAACTTTCCAGGTAGGAGCCAGCTTTTCCCTGTGGCAAAGTACAGCTGCCAGGACTGAAGAAATGACACTGAGCGGATACAGCATTCAGCAATCAGAAATTCTGGATCCCTAACTCTTTTTTTAGAAAAACAAAAACCTCACCTTCACTTCCAGTACAGTGCTCTCACCATGAGTCAGGTTCACCTTCTCTCTTATCCCCAACTTCCTTCTTTTTGCATACTAATACAGCTTCCACAGGAGTGGAAGAAAAAACCTGCAGTAAAGAAAATTCTACTGCCAACACCTGTGACATACAGTCGCCCCCATGGCTGCTGCAGTCTATGCATCACTCTACCCCAGTGAAGGGCTATGACACAGAAATCCAAGTTACAGCATGTCAGCTGCTCTGCAGCAGCTTCCTGTGTGCATACCAGAGATTTACCTTGTGGGGAATGAGATAATTCAAGGAAGCTGAGTCTCTCAGCTACTTCAAATACAGAGTAAGGTAAAAAGTAGTTATTGACAATTATCACAAAGTAATTAATGCTCCCATCTTTTCACCCTTGAAAGCCTTTTGGTGGAGTACCTGAACCTTTTCCTGGTTTGTATCCTTGCACTGGTTCAGTGGGTCTGAAAGGTGCAGTGTCAGTTGAACAGACTGAAGATGAGGCTACACCTACAGTTTTTTTTCAGTGGGAGTTCTTGCCATACAGATAATAAAAAGCATACATCCCCCTGTGATGTTTTGCCAGAAAACTGTCATAGCTGTATTTTGTGGAAAGTCTCACCATGAGGACTGTCATAGTGTTTTCCAGATTGCCATCAGCATTTATAAGATTTATTGCTTCTAGGGGATAAAGAAAAAGAATGATGAAACAAAAGAACTATGGGTCTTAAGCAGGAGATAAATTGCTCAGACTGGGGCACTTCTGGGCAGTCAGGAGCTTCACTGTTAAAAAGCACTTGATAAGGTACCCTCAGGGGCAGAAAACAACTGAGCAATAGCTGATTTTGCTGTTCCCCCTCCTAAAAAAAATCACAATTTTCATTTAGAGCTACATCTAATAAATTCCACTTACAATTACAGAGAATACTTGAACATTAAAATGGAAAGAAATATTTTAACTTCAGTTATTAAGGTTATAAGTCTGAAAAAGTAACGTGAGGCTATGCAAAACTATTAGAGACATTCCAAGGTATGGGTAAGGCTGTAAATGACAAGAAGTTACGGTTTATAAGGAGGCAAGTGTATTAAGAAATGTACAAAACCAACATAATCCTCCTCCCATGAGAACATAATGCAATAAATGAACTATTATGATAAAGATATTATAGAGCTTTGTGATCTTATACACAACTTCATTCTTCTGCATATTTTCCTTTGTTACAGCATGAATTAAAATTATCTCCTTGCAGTTGAAAGAATATCTTGAATTCTTCATTATACTTTTAAATAGCTATTTGCCTGGGAATTTTTCAGTCTTCTAAAAATGCTTTACAGGAGACAAATGGTAAAGAGTTTATAGAATGAAGTAACGCAGGACTTCCAAGACCTTACATATAACACAGATATAATGGAAAACTCTTTAACAGAGCAGTGAGTGGAAGGGAGTTTTAAATTCATTTATATTGCTAAAGTAAGCAAACATGCTGGTCAATGGAACTTCATTGGTTTATGAAGCTGCACTAATGAAACAAGGATATACATAAAGGGAGAAGCAAGGAGAGACTAATCTCTGCATTAAGAGTGGCCACACTGCTACCTCTGCGTGCAGGGCAGCCAGAACAGCAGCACTGTGGCTAATCTGTGGCTAGATTCTTCCAGTTCCAACCCTTGGGTCCCAGGCAACCACACAACTTTGCAACAGCAATTACAGCTGGTCCAAGCTGCTTACAAATCAGCACTAAATCCAAGCAATTAGCTTTCCAAGTATAATCCTTATTGTATAAAAACTAATAGCAGGACAGCTAATTGGTTAAGTTACCACTAAGACTGAAGTTGTAAGCCTAAGCTTGTTTGTAGCCTAAACAATAATTAATGTAAAAATTAATAATAGTTTTATTAATTTTTAAGTACAGGTCATCCAAAAAAAGCTGATTTAAGCTCTCAAGATAGTAGGTGTCTCCATGAGGAAGCTGAAGTCATTCAGAACATGACACTGATGCACACCATTTAAGTATCTTAAGACTCATTTTAAAATCCAAATTTTGTTCTCCAAATTCACAATCATTTCTGTATTTATTAGCATTATTTTGATGAGAATATGCCTTCAAGCAAGCAAACTAAGGAGGCTGAACCTGCTCAAGAGGGCTGTAAACCACAGCTCTATAAAACAGCTATCATTTTATTGCAGGCTTCCAGGTTTACTTTGTAAGAATCTCTAAACTTGCTGGGTAGTGATTAAAGTTTTATGGTCTAAAAAAATACATTAGCTGAACACACATAATTTCCCTCAGTGAATGTTTCAAGCACAGCATTTATTTCCTACTATGGCATGAATGTGCAAATATATACTTCTTATAGCAGATACTGAAGTAAATGGGATTATTCCCATAATACCTGCATTTCACAGAGCACTTTTTACCTACAAAATTCGGAGCCAATTACCCAGGAAACAATTAGCTTTACTTTACTTAGAGCAAGCTGATGGCAGAGTTGTATAGAACAGACCAAAATCCAGGTGCTGTGCAACTGTGGTCTAAGCAGTTGCATTTGTTCCCAGTTCAAGGGGCTAAAATAATGGGAAAAAAAAAAAAAAAAAGAGAAAAGAAAGCTGAGCTGGGGAAAGAAAAAAAATGTTATTAACTGGGGCAGCTTTCTGAACTCACCAACTCCTTGCAAGAAGCAGAGGGCAGGAAGGGCTATGGCTGAAGGAGAGTTCAGAATTGTTGGTTTGCTCACACTGCCCCAGAACAAAATATGCCGGTTTGTAGCATCAGGTAACATTTAAAAGGCACGCATTCATCTGAGAAGAAAACAAGTTCTGCACACAACAGAAGACTGAAGCTGAACTCTGCTATAAACTGCAGTTCTTAAATAGGTTTTTTTGGAAACTATATATGTTGCCACTACAGTCCCCGGTCTGAGAAAGGATAGTCTGCAAATTTTCATATGTCCTTGACACACTTCTTACTCTTTTATTTTATTTTTATTTTTGGTTAGGTTGAATACATACCTCTGCTTCCATTTGGTAAGTATTTTCTACTCTACTAAAATCTTCTGTTACAGTCATATTTTCTTCCTAAAACAAAGTAGAGGGATATAACTTTAGAAGACAGAAATTAAGCATCTGCTGTATGTACATGGTGTCCTATAAAAGCTGAACTGTTTTGGCATATTACTTATGACTATGCAACAGAAATTTTGAATTTCCCATGCAAATATCTTCAGTTAAAAACTAGCTGGATGGTAAAGACTTCTTGCATTATTCTAAGTCAATTATACAGTAGCTCTATAATATGATTTTGCTGCTCTTCCCTTGAAGAGAACAATTAGGTCATAAAAGTGGCTGCTAGGTAGAAGCTGTGTGCATTAGTGTGTAACTGTAAATTCACCTGGTACAAGAAATCTAGAAGCTTCAATTGCTTTTATAAAGTTAGTATGTGAGAAGGGCTTTTTAGGCCCCTATTTTAAGATACTTTAGCAGCAGCAGCTTGTAGCAAGGTCATATGAACAAAGACTGAACAGCTATTATTCTGCCATAATGGTAACCCTTGAAAAAGGCTGTTCCACCTCAGCATCAACAGCAGCTACGTTGGTCAACATAATAGCTGCACTGAGCACCAGCAAACCTTGTAGGACATATAAATAAGATACTGAACTCAGGAAGATACACAGTAACTGCAGTCACATGTGAATATTTGACCAGCTTGCTACTGGTCTAACAGTCACATATCTTTCACCCACTTCCTTCTGCAGTTTGAATGAACAATTTAGAGTGAAATTAGCATAGCAAATATAGCACAGCCTACAGTTTAATTGCAGCTTTGCATGTAACACCCATGAAGTGTAGTAAAGCAGATACCCAGCCTTCTAGTTACTAAAGAAGTTTTATTTACTAAATTTTTTTGCATAGGAAATATTTGCCTTCAATGTTGACACACTTCAAAACATGCTTGGTGTCAGAGTATTTCCTACAGATGCTCGTCTTAAAGTTTATCACACAGCATGCATATATGCATAAGTTTATGCAAATGACATTAACTATGAGAAATATTTTCCTTTTAAAATATTAGATGGTTTTATTACCATTGCATAGCAATCTACAAAAAATTGAAATTTCAAAATTTGTATCATGATTGATTGGTAGTGCTCAAAATTCAAGCACAACAGTCCTATTTTTTACATATTTTCAGAAAATCTCTTCTAGTAAGAGCAAAGATTAGTAAGGGCCAGCAGTCCATAAAAGCTGTATTTTTTTCTTTTATGTGGCTGGCTGGGGTTTGCTAAAGAGTGATCAAGACAGTCTAGCACCCACAGCTCATTTAATTTACAAAATGGGGCAAATCTTACTATTTATGATAGAATCCAATCACAATTGCCAAGAAAGACTTTTCCCCCAGAGATTTCACATATCTCATAGACATTACCACATAGAAAACACACACTTCTACAACTCACTATCTTACAGAAATAGCTGCGCAGTAACACAGCGGTAAACATAGAAAAAATGCATTTGTTTTCCCCCGTCCCCTCTCCTTAATCCTTTTTAAAAACAAGTTCTCTTTCCTGCTGAGCAGATCCAAGCCTTGGAATTTGGCTGTGCCCTCCCAAGATTCCTGTGTATTTAAGGACACTGCCATCCTGTGGCACCAAGTGCTATGGCAAGGTCGATATTACGGAGTGAAAGATCATTTTGCACCATGTATTACAAAATTTACTTCACAGCTAATTTTAATCCCACCAAATTTGACAGTAGCTGCGTGTGCTATTGAAGATAAATGGATGAAATAATTGCTGAAGTCATAACAAGGTGGCCTTCTGTGATACATTTTCTGTTAGATACTTCCCTTCCCTCTGTGACTATGTTCACACAAAGATATGGAAAAGACAGGTAGGAGACAACAGAATTTTTAATTGGAATTAAGAATGAGACTACTTCAAAAGCAATTTTTTTTCTTCCCTAATGTTTATGTCTACTATTCATATTTTGGCTGAGGAAATACCCACTTGATTGCAGCAGCCACAAAAGAAATAATTTTCACTGTGACTTAGGGAAAGCTGCACTTCAGGTTTTCTGGACATCTGGAATAACTTTCTCTATTTTCTAAATCTGTGGGCCAAGAATCACAGAAAAAAATTAAACTAATATAACAACATTGGTATCTCAATCACCCCAGAAGCCACTGAACAACTTTTACCAGAATCACACTTGAATTCTGCTTATAAAGCCTAATTTTTATGTGGCATCACATCAGCTGCAGGCACTCTAAAATAAATAAAGATGAAAAAGACAGTCAATATTCCATTGAGCATGTCAAGTCTAGAAATATCCTTTGCTTTATTTTTTCACTCTTTTCAACTGAACACAACCTTATATAGCCCTTCCTCCTATCTGCTAATTCTGAACAATGTCTTTGCCACAGGTCCTTTGTGCCCACCCTCATGACACTGGCTGTTTATGGGAATGACTGTTCTTTTCCCCTGAAGAGAACAGGGGAAAAAAAATGGATAAGTTTGCAAAAGCACACTTCAAGCAGACAAGTATGTAACATCACACTAAGAGAACAGCCCATCTGCACATAAAATTATGTGTTCTGCTCCTGGCTAATGACTTAACAAAACTATGAGACCTTTTTATGACACACAAGCCAAGCCTGAGCAAGGGAAAGCATTTATAGTTTGGAATGTACACTAATACCTATTGGATAATGTATGCTATATGTGTAACTGTAAATAAAAAATACCGGGAGACACTTGAAAATGTCTCTTAAAATCTATTTGTACATTTAGACTGATATATCCAGTATAACTTTACATTATGAAAAATAAAGATATCTGAACAATCAAAAGATTTAGCTTCTTCCATTTGACCATGGCATTTTTATTCTTGGCACTATGGAAATGGTTAATGACATCCTTGATGTATGCTCCTGTCTCCTGACAGTCACCCACAGTGTCTCCAGATAGTGAAGGATGGTGAGCACCTTCTGGGATTGGGTAGCTGTGCTCCAGCCTCTCATCCCCTCACTCTGTCTCCTCTGTTAGGCATGAGATGACAGAATGATGGTGGAAAAGTTTCTGCTGCTTAATGAAGAAATAACTGAAGTATTTGTAACAGTTACTACAAGAAGGACAAAAAGCAGATTTGTACTCAGCAAATGCAGGGTGCTCTGGAGGTATTTCTTTAAATATGTGGTAATATAAAAAAGGTGATGCCTTACACAGGTTTTTACTTTCATTCAGGGATATATTGACATTGGAAGATTTTGCAACTGAGTGAGCAAACTATGAAACCTTTTTTAACTGATTGTATGGATGTGCATAGATAACTGTGACTCCTGAATCAGTTTTGAAATATGGACATAAATCCAAGGGAGGTAAACCATTCAGACAATCTCCAACCCAGAGCCTACCAGATATAGTTTGCTAGATGGTTTGTTTTGTTCAATAACACTCTGACAGGTACAACAAATATTGTCAATGTTATTTTAAAAAAGGTCCCAATGCCAACTGTTAGATATAGCCATTAAAAACAAGTGTAATCTCCAAACCACTCCCCATATAAATCATAAGTGGCAAATATAAAATCTGTTTGCTTCTAGAGAAAGAGAAGAAAATGTTACTTTTGAGCAGCTGGGATGATTAAGGGAGATTGCATTGAAGGCTGCAGGGAAAGCAAAATCAATGGGGAAACCACATTCTGTGCTCTGAAGTGCTGCATATACTTACAGCAATCTATAAATAAATGCCACTGCCACTATGTGCATCTATTTCTGATTAAAATCCTGTGTAAATGTATATGGAAATCAGGTGCTGTCCCCAGGCATCCTGACAAGCCACTAATGCAAGCTCCTGCTGCTGCAAAGGTTATGCACTTCTGATCTCGCCAGCTTCCTACAACAGCAACAATAAGGGTTAAGGAAATTGTTCTGTGGATTAATTAAAAATAAATATACAGCATAGTTAGATGATTTCTAAGGAGGCCTTAGATAAGCTTATAACAACTAGAACCATATGGAGATTGTGAAGAGTGATTAATTTTACAGTTGTCTAGAATGGTATTAGCTAGAAGTGAAGTTAGCAAACGCAGTTAAGAACAAATTGCCAGCAGTGAGAGTTGTTAGTGGAAAAGCTGCAAGGCAAATAAAAGCTCCAGCAGTAGAGTGATTTAAAACTGGATGGAACAAAGCACTAAAAATTATACCGTGGGGAACTACTCTGAAAAAAAAATAACTTCATGTTGTTTTTCTCAGAGTTCCCTAGAGCTAACACTTTGCTAACACTGAGAAACCCACAACTCAAGCAGCATTTCACAGTCTCTCAACTAAGTGGAAAGAACATTTCCATTCTCCAACACACAGCATCTCTGAAACAGAAAAAGATTACTGTGAAATTATTGTAACTATAATAAGACACTGAATGCTCTCACATTGTAAAAACAGCCCACTCTCCACCGTGCTTGCCTGCTCACATTACATTTCTGAACCTGACTGTTATAAACCCAAATAAAACCATTTGTTTGTCCAAGTCATACTTCAGTTTGCAATCCTTTTTTCTAGCCTGGAGTGGTGCACACAGGCCCTCTAAAGCACACTTACCTATTTAACACCCTGCCTTACTCCTGTTGTGTGCAGCCACCACATGTTGGATGCTCCATGCTATCCCAATTCGATCAGTCTCAAGTCAAAACTGGAAGTCAGTTGTTCAGATTCACTGTAGGGTAAATATCTGCAACTATCTTTTCCAATCTAGCCAAGCTCTGAAGAGCTGTTTTATTACAGTCAGGACAAAAATGCCCCATAATCTGATAGCTGACCATGGTGGAGGGCACAAAGCTAAACGTTTTCTCTACTAATAAGAATGAATGCATGCTGAATTGCATTGTCTTCTCCCATTCCTCTTAAAATCCACCACTTTTAACTCCTGCTAACTCACTTAACAGAAACTAAAGGCTTTTAGTCTATAATCCTTTATAAAAATGCACCAGTTTAGGCTCAATGAGTCATCCTGATGGCAATGGAACCCATAACAAATGCTTCCTGTGACAAACATGCCCCCAGCCATGATCAATACCTAGCCCAGAGCAGCTTCCATGTCCCCTTGCCATCTAGTCCCAGAGCTGCAATATGAGCTTTTTCAGGGGCTAAGTGGTTTTCTTTATTGCCTTCTTTATTCCTGAACAATTTGTGTAGATGTTACAGTGACCACATAACCATTCAAAAATACCCAGGTAATCCTATTTTGTTTGGGAAATGAAAAGCTGGAGCCAGTACTTATGTTCAAAAGCATGCAGCATCTGAAATGTGGGCATGCAATTTCACAGTGGGCTCATCACTGTTTAGGCCGAGTCACTTACTCTCTTACTTTGCATTTACTAACTCTGACTTGCACTGTAACATCATGGAGAATCAGGGAACCCTTCTGCAATTCTTTTTTACCCACTGAATAGTCTGGTGTTCATAGCAAACTCTATCATCTTCCTTTTCCCCCAGCTTATCTGTGAATACACTCAAAAGGCACAAACTTCCTAAGGAACTTCAATAAGAAGTAACTTATGAAAACAACTGCTCATTCCATAAACAATCAGCTTTTTTTCTGTTTTTAAGAGGCCTGTGTGTGGAACACTGTCTTTTGTGAAATCCAAAAACATCGTCAGCACAATTGTTAGGACAAGTATCATCCTTATGGAGCATTTATTGTTTGGACAAAGCTTTAAAGGCAAGACTATGCTTTTTTCATTGTTGTGAAATTACTTCCAGAGGCTAAAAAGCTCAGTGTGGTAAAGGAACTTTTTGGGTCCGTAAGGGGCTTCTGTCACTTCAGCTATTTTGATCATATCCCAAGTTTTTCAAAACCTCTCTGCTTAAGTAGAACAAAAAAGAGAGGGGGGAAAGAGCTCTGTATGTATTTGCTGCAAAGCTCTGGCAATCACAGTTGCTCTGACACACACAGGTGTATGTTATGCTGCTGTGTACAACTTCACCAGTTTCATCCGCGCGCACGGGCGAATGCTGTATTACACGAACAAATCACGGAATTAAGTTGGAAAAGACCTCTGATACCACAGAGTGCAACCTCTGATCGAACACCACCACCTCAACTAGACCATGGCACTGGCAGCCACGTCCAGCCTTTCCTTGAACGCCTCCAGGGACGGCGATTCCACCACTGTAGGAGTCGAAGCGGGATGGCTTTCACATGCTCAACAAGCGACTTGTTGAAAAGCCCGGGCAGCGATATTCCACCTTTTCCGCTGGGGCTGGCATGGCTGCAGCCTTCCAAAACCAGGCAGGCTTTCCCAGCAGTGTCCCCGGGGCTCCCGAGGCAGTGGACCGAGAGCTTCAAACCCGTCACTCCCGCGCTTCCCGCCGGCACCAAGGCCCTTTCCCCAGGGCCGCTCCGGCGGGACGGCACAGCACCCCGCCGCCTGCCGAGCGGGACCGGGAACTGCCCCCGGAACCGGCAATTGCCCCGCCCGCTGCCCCCCTCGCCTTCCCGCGGGGGCCGCCCCGGCGCCTCAGCGGGCCCCGGGCGGCGGANAACCCCGGGGCGCCACGTCACTGCGCCCGCCCGCTGCCGACCGCCGCCGCTCGGGCCCGGAGCCCGCCGCTCCCGCCGCGCTCGGCATCGCCACGGCGTCGTTACGGTTGGAAAAGACCTCTGGGATCATCGAGTGCTACCTATGATCGGGCACCACCGTGGCACAGAGTGCCACTTCCAGTCTTTCCTGAAACACCTCCCCGGATGGTGATTCCCCCATCGCCCTGGACACTCCTTCTGATTTATAATCATCCTTTCCGTGAAGAAGTTCTTCCTATTGTCCAACCTAAAGCTCCCTGGGACAGTTTAAGACTATGTGCTCCTATCCTGTCGCTGATTGCCTGGGAAGTCCCTCTGCCGCTGGCTGAGGGCACATTGCCATGGCAGTGTCCGAGGGTGGCACCCAGCCCTTGAAGTGACTAAGCACAGGACAAGAGGACAAGGTTCACACCCTGGCCCAAGCAGGGTCAGCCAGAGCAGGTTGCCTAGGTCCATGTCCAGGAGAATTTTTATTATTTCAAAGGATGGAGACTCCAGAACCTTTCTGAGCAACCCAAGTCAGTATTTGGCCATACTCAGAGTAAAAATATAGGGTTTTTATGTTTACCTGGAGTGTCACGTGTTTTATTATGTGTCCACTGTGTCCTGTCACAGGGCAACTCTGAAGGCAGTCTGGCTTCCTTGTCTTCCATCCATCAGGCATCTATATAGAGACTAATAAGATCTTCCTGATCTTTCTGTAGGCTGTAGTTCCAGCTCTGTCAGCCCTTTCTCAAAAGAAACATGCTCCAATCCCTTCATCACGATCACGGCCTTTTGTTGCTCTTTCTTCAGTATGTCCATATCTTCCTTGTGCTGGGAAATCCAGAAAACACTCCAGGTGTGCCTCACTAGTGCTGAGCAAAGGGGAAGGATCACCTCCTTTGACCTGCTGGAAATGCTTCCCCTAATCCAGCCCAGGATGCCAATGGCCTGTTTTGCCGTGGGGGCCCATGACAAACTTGTCCTTTTCTGCTTTCCAGCCAGTGAAGCCCCAGTGTGCACTGGTGCACAGCGTTGTTCCTCCCCAGGGCAGGTTTTGCTGTTTCCCCCTGCTGAACTTCCTGAGATATTTCACAACCCAGTTCTTCAGCTGGTCAGAGTGACTATGAAATGAATATTTCAGTGGTGAACTCTGTATGTCTGGTCTCATTTGTATGAGGATTTTTGGGAAGGACTCTGGATATGTCATCACTGTTTACATTTGTGGTACATTGTGTTTTGATTACCTGAAATCTGTAGTCTAGCACAGAGGCTGGAATGGTACTGTATGTTTATACAAGGTCTTGCAGCCTTCAGAATTCATACTGCAAATGTTGGAAAGTCTGTGTTACATGATAAAGATAAATATTGCTGTGCTCTGCTCCTAGATAAAAACATGACAAATGTTTTGATGCAAAGACATCAAGATCTGATTTTAACACTCAGATGAAGATTACTTGGAGGTGTCAGTAAGCAGAAATATTGAGGGAATTGAAGCCCTGTCTTTTTTCCCCTTCATCACTCTGCTTGGTGTGGTGTGTGCTTCATGTCCTGTCATTAGACAGCTTCTGTACAAATTTCCTTTCTCGTCATTAATATCGCATCTGCCTTAAGAGGTATCAGTGACTTCTGCCTGCTTCATGACTTTTGGAGTCTTCTGCCTTTGAATCTGGTTTTCTCTCCATATTTGCTGAACACTTAAAGTGTTCAAATGAAACAGATNTTTGTAAGTAGTCTTTCACACCTGTAGGTACCTTTTTTTTTTTTTTTGCCAAGATGTTTGTAGAGGAATTACTTAAATATGTAATACTGTCAATCAACATACTCTAAGTATTAAATGGTGCTTATCAAGAAATCATTAACAAAGCATTTAAAGGATAATGTAATGAAGCCAAATTGTGTATTATCCATTTTTTTCATGTTCAAGATAATTCTGGTTTAACTATTGATTAATAGTTAAATATTGATTAATAGTGAGTTGCCTTTTTATGAGACAGCTTATATGAAACAAAATCTGTTGCAGTATTTATATTCAATATGTAGATATGCAATGAAATCCCATAGGTATTACATACTTCAAAATTCAGTGCTGTGGAATCTTTAAATTTTGGGGAAGGCAGTGTGTCTTGTAGAAATATTACAAAACAGTATTATATTTAAGAGCTTAATTGGCTAAATCCCAGCAGATCTTTCTAAGGCCAGATATAAAATTACCTGAAATGCAAACTAATCTGTGGAAATAGACCTTTCTGTGAAACAAGGTCAAATGTGACTGAGTGGTTAGTATGCACTATAAGAACATCATACACCAGGGAACATTTAATTACTGTAGCCACATTTTTGCTTTCTACTCTTTAAAGATACATTGCAAAGCTCAAGTTTAAGTGCATTGAGAGTCTGTCACTCAGAATTTGAATATAGAGCCAAATCTACAGATAATAAGATTTTCATGACTTGCATTTTGAGTAGGAGGCATCTTTGAATATGAAGGATTAACCTGTTGTTTTAGAGTTGGAAAAGCTAATTTAATTGTGAATATCATTCTGCTAACTTATTGTTGAATTAAGAAATTGAAAACTTAACTACAGAGTGTGAAGACATAGATACAGTGCTAAATTGTGTGTGGGATTTGGTTTTTTCCTTAGGAAACAGATGGGTTTATGTTTGGATCTATTTCTGTATGGTAGCAGTGAAGTTCTACATTGCTTATGACTTTTAGCAATGGATCTGGATTTGTTTAGTGAGGTAAGATTTTTAAGGTTTGGGATGTGTGTGACGAGGAAATCTCTGTTACAGCTGCTGCCAAATGCTGTTTTTGTGAAAGGAAAATTTGCAGTAGCAATGTTGACTGATGTTCTGTTGTCACGTGTCTCAGCTCCTGACTTAGTGTGCTGCAAAACATTTAATGAGTGGAGGCCCTGTGCCATACTTATGTAAACTTAGTTATTCCTTGCAATGATTTTATGCAAAATCAGTCTGTCACTCACTTCTGGCACTAACAACCTCTCTGTAGGGCAAATAAATGTCCCCTGTAAGCCTGGTTTGTTACCTTTTGAGAATCATATAAAACTCAATATTGAGAAGATTAGATCCAAACACATGAAAATAATCCTTCAAAATTTAAAATTGTTTTGTCAGAATTTTAAATTACTGAATTCTTAATAACAAACACCAGGGAACTCTAAACTTTTACTTGAGTATCTTTTGCCTTTTAAGAAGAAACATGGAAGAAAAAGAGACCAACACTAGTAGCCCTGTCCCTGTTGGTGTTTTATTTTCAAGATCAACATTTACTGGATAAGATGGAGCCAATGTAGAATTTAGAGGATTTCTGTAAAATCTATATTGAGGAAATGTGTGTCCTCAGAGGGCTTTTTTCCTCTCATGGACTAATGAGGAAAACAGACTTGCCAAGGCTTGAGCGGAACATACTAGGGCTCGCAGGAGTTGAAGCTGGTGAGAAAGTTTTCCCTTGACAACGTACAGAGGTCTATAGAGAAAGGGAAATGCCTCCAGTCCTCTCACTTTGGCTGTGCCTCCAGAATTTCCAAGGGCTGTTAACAATTTCTGTAGCTCAGGATGTAACTCAGTGTCTCTGCTCTGGATGTCACTTACTGGAAGACACAGTCCAGAATTTGCAGCCAGAGTAGAGGAAGTAGCTGGAAAATTTTCCAGTATTGCTGGAAAATATGAACAGATTCATCACATTTTTACTTTACTTTAAATAGGCTTCCTCCTAAGTAGTAATTTGACAAGATAATTTGTTTTGGATGTAACCCCACACAAAGCTACTGTCTCAAGCTGAGTGCAGATGTAATCTGACTTTTTCTAGTTTTAAATTGGTTGTATTAATACAAGTGGAGATTTCTTTACTCTGCTTTTTGAAGTGAACTTTAACATATAATGTGAGCAATTATCGTCTTCTATGATTGTAGTTAGCTGCTGGTGTTGATTTATTCTACTGATTGAAAGCCCACAGTACAAAATAGAAACAATTACATCATTCTTGTCCATTTCTGTAAAACTGTAAAGAACTTAAAACAGTTGCTACTGAAATCGGTTAAGAGACCGGTTGTCTTCAGTCATGACTGAATGAAGCCCTAATGATGGAACATACTGATATTAATAATGCTGTCAGAGAGAAAGCTGGATTTAAGGATAGTAGAACTAAGATTTAAATCTATTCTCTCTGGTAGACATCACTGAAATGTCTTATGTTCTGTGCTCAGCAGCAGCCAAAATTGTAAAAAGTCACAGTCTCTGTTCAAGGGTATGAGCACTACAGATAGGCTAAGTGGCTCCTTGAAGTGGTCTTTGGCATTGCATTTGCAAGGAAGTATTTTCTGTAAGAAATAAATCTTTCCCAAAAATATATGTATGTTATTTTAAAAATAAATTATAAATAAAACCATAATTTGAAGGTAGTCCTACAGAATGTAATAATTGCAATGTAATTTTAAGATACTGACTTATAGTAAACTCTTCATTAAAATTTATGTGCTTTATTTTAATACAATTTATTTAAGATGTTATCTGAGCTTTAGTAAATTCTGAAGGAGAGAACATACATTTTCTCCAGTCTATAATTTTATATTTTCTCAGATGCTCATGATAACTGTGAATGAAAAGACATGAATGCTTCTCATATAAAAGGGCTGCTAAACATCTGGGTGCTAATTTTCCACAAATACTCCTTTTTAGCAAGGCAATAAATCTTGATAATTTCACCACCAAGAACCTGACAGTTACAGCAATTATATGTTCAGTAGGAACACTTTAAAGAAGCTTTGTGGAGGCAGCCATACAACTGAGGAGAATTATGCAATGTTGGATTTTAAGAACAAAAGTAATTCCTTTGTCCTGAACTCTGTAAAAGGCCACACAGCTTTCAAAAGTTTAGAAGTGAGTTTACCAAACTTCTTGAAGACTCTGCTGTCTTGATGGAAAGATCTCATATTATGGAGTGCCTCTTGATGTTCTTGGGCAGATCCTTATTGATTAATTATTCTGAATGATAAAAAAGGATGAAATTATATGCCATGTGTATTAACAGAAAATGCAGACTAGAAGAGGCTGGAAATTAACAAATCTATTCTTTTCCCAGCAAACCTTGGCAGATTTTGGGGTATCCACTTCTAAAAAGAACCTCTGATATTACAGATTCTTTGCACATCTTTATTTGTCCTCACCATCTCTCCTTCTGCACCATTTCTGTGACTTCCCTCTCTCACAACTGGTTGCAGAGACCTTGGTCCCAGCTTTCAAATGCAAAGGCAAGTAGATTTCTTTCTGGGAATCAGTTCCTAGACCCTGTTCTTTGTTGATGGGTATAGTCTGATTTACCAACAAGCCTTAAACTCTGGAGGGTCTGAGCCCCTGTTTTTTCCCCAGGTCAGCTTTTATTTGCCCTATTCATGGAATTTGTCTGCTTGTTCTCAAGTCTTTTAATGTAATGCAAATGACACAGTAGAAAATATGTACTTTTAAAAATCAATGCTTAAATTTGTTTATTCAAGCTTGAATTAGGAAATATTTTTTAAAAATTGAAAATAATTCTTTCCTTATATATTGTTTATTTATTTAACTATACTGAACTTATCCCACTGTCACATTACCATGTCACGGAGAAAAAATCAGCTTATTTTTCTGCAGGGAAAGTTACAGTTTCATGTCTTGAAGCACAAGATT
This sequence comes from Hylia prasina, assembly GCA_013397195.1. Classification (NCBI taxonomy): domain Eukaryota; kingdom Metazoa; phylum Chordata; class Aves; order Passeriformes; family Sylviidae; genus Hylia; species Hylia prasina. The sequence goes on from VYXD01013973.1 coordinate 251,849, forward strand.
GAGTATGGGATGCAACAAACATTGGCTTTCATTAAATTACCCAGGCACTCATTATTAGATTTGACCACAAAGTTTGAATCTCTGGAGTTGAGGAAATCCATATTTTGACTGTGCACAGACTGAAGAGTTCTTTTCCTTAGTCTTTCTTTTCCAAGCTATCAATTCAGATGAGATCTTGCTATTGCACAGTTGGTGGAGGAGAAGTTAAAGAACTGATCACTTTAAATCTAGGCCAGTCATTGGGTGATCTTCACTTTTTCTGAAAGAAAAAAATCAGTACATGGCACCACATCTTTTAAATGTTTACAGAAAGATGTAACTTTGGTTTTGTTATGGATCTTTGTTATGACTTTAAGATTACTGTTAATTATGCCTATTGATCTGAAATAATTAATAAACAACCTGTAAAGTTGCATGTGACAGATACTTCTTTCAAACATACACATCCAAAGATCAAGCTGTGGATGATGAAAGAAAGAGATGTGAGAATAGCTTTGGGAAGGTGTGACAATTCAGAAATTAGCTGAAATATGGTGTGCAGGAGTTTGGATGCAAAGCAGAAGCAGAGGTGTGAGGATCTGACAGCAAAAGGGCAGCTGACAGCAAAAGGGCAGCTGACAGCAAAAGGCTGAAATTGCTTTTATGTACTCAGGGAGATGAAAGTTAGAAAGAGAACAGGCAGCGACACAGTGACAGCCTTAAAAGAGTAAATGGAATGGTATTAGAAATGTCGTCCTAACTTTTGTGCCAACAGTTTTTTTCTCCACACATTAGAAGTTACTGGAAAAGGCAACAAAAGTTCTTTCTCTGTTTTTGGCAAGCTTTCATTAATTACCCCTCAGATTTTCCATGATGAGAGTTCAAATCCTCACTTTTGAAGACCCTGGATTTTGTCCATGTCCTATGGGTTTTGCTTCCCTCCATTTCCCTGCTCACTCTACTCAATCCAACTGATGTGTGTTTCATCTTCTCTACCTTTTACAGATTTCCCCCACCTTTCTGGAGTTCCCTCAAGGACTAAATTCACTGTGTTACCACCCTCTTCTTTATGTCCTTCCTCAGAAAATGTTTCCCTGGAAACCCTAACCCGGTTCCCTCCGAAAACTTAATCCATGCCATTTTTTCTCTATATTTACTCTTCCTCTTTCTCTTCTTATATTAATAAGATCTTTAATTAACGATGTTTAGATCTATGGAGAAAAAATAAAAGCTCCAGTATTTTGGATGACCTTGAGTATATATGACTGTAATATCTCTATTTTACAGGAGGGACCCTATTTTACACCTGAAATGATGAATTAGAACTTTAAAAAGACAGACCACAGAGAGGTATACAAATAACTAAGGAAAAGAAATAATTGCAAGATCAACCATATGGTTCTGTTTATACCAATCTGGTGTGTTTGGGGAATTTTTAAGGTGAGACTCCTTGCAAGTAAGCAGAATGCAGCAACCTACAACTTCAGGTTTCACCACACTCTGGTGTGCCCCAGAACAGGGGGTCATAGCAGGGTCCCAATCATAGAATCATAGAATGGCCTGGGTTTGAAGGCACCCTAGAGATTGTGTAGTCCAACCCTCCTGCCAGGGGTGGGGACACCTTTCATTAGGCCAGCTTGCTCAGGCCCCCATCCAACCTGGTCTTGAGCACTCCTAGAGATGGAATATTCTCAACTTCTCTGTTCCAGTGCCTCACCATCCTCACAGTAAAAAAATTATTCATAATATCTAATCCAAACCTCATCTCAATTCAAAGCCATTATTGCTTGTCCTATCTTTACAGACACTTGTAAAAAGTTCCTCTCCAGCTTTCCAACAGGCCCCCTTAAGATAGTGGAATGCTGCTGTAAGGTCTCCCTGGAGCCTTGTGTTTTCCAGGCTGAGCAATGCCAATTCTCTCAGTTTTTCTTCACAGGAGAGGTGTTCTGTTCCTGTGATTATCCCTATGGCCCTCCTCTGGACTTTCTCCAACAGGTCAATGTCCTTCCTATCCTGGGGACAGCAGAGCTGGATGTGTAATCCAGAATGGAGAATATCACATCAATTTGTCCTTTTTTATGGCTAATAGTAGTCTCTCAGGAAACTAGTGCAGAAGAAGGTAATTTTACTTTTAAATAGTAGGATCCTACTACATTAAATAACTCTCCTGTGGATGTATTACTGAGATAACGGTAATTGCTACATTTTTAGGGAAAGCCAAATATTGAAATATTTTGCAGCTCTCATTTGACTGTATTGTCCTTGAAAGCGATCACTGAAGTGCCATAAAAAGGAGTGATCATAGCACATACTGAAAAATAAATACAAATGTTAGTTGTTTTGAAAAACTGTGCTATGGGATTGCAATAATTAGGAGCAGTTGAAGCCAAGGCATGTTAAGAAAATGGAGTTTATGTGGCATAAAATATGATTGCTCATTATAGACCATTATTTTTCCTTGTGCCTTACTCATTTTGGTGCTCTGTCATTTAGTGCTGTTAAAATCAGCAACTTTAGTAAATTATTTTTGTGCAAATGATGTATACCAGGAATCTGATTTCACCATTTATAAGGCATCTTTTTTTTTTTTTTTTTTTTTTTTTTTTTTTTAATCAGAATGAAAGCTACAGTCCTTTCTTCATTTATTTTGTAATTCCTGAGCAGTACTGGGAACCATGGAGTCAATCAGTGCAAGTGAGTCAAGCCATATATCAGAAAAGCAATGAGCTACTGAAGAAATAATTTTGAAGGGGAGAGGTTTATATTAACCTTTCTAACACCATCCTGAAAAGTGCTAGGGATTCTCAGTTCTCATCAGCTTCAAAGACAATTCAGTGTTCCATATTTTCTCACAGAACTGGGGGTGCAGAGTTGAGGGCCAGATGATAATGTGCTGATAAGATCACAAACACTTCTGAAAGGCAATGCTATATGTAAAAAAGCTTTTTTTTTTTTTTGCCAATTTTTAGTATGCCATGGATTGTGCAGTGACAAAAAATGGCATAAGATGGCAGTAAGAGCTTGCAAAATACAGTGGTTTGGTGTGACATATTCCAGTGAATCAACCTATTGTCTTGCAATAAGGATGATTGTATAACAGATGATAAATGGGGATTTCTGGGCTCCTTTGGGACATTGTTTTCTAACTTTCTTTTTTGCATTTTTCTTCTCCTCAGATGAAAATCTCCAGTTTATTTGGCATTTAAACTCTTTTATCTGAGTGTGGGAAAATGGAATAGTTTTTCACACTGCATTGCCATCTGTGTGGAAGTGCTTGAAATTCGCTGCTCATACTTTTTAAGTCTGTGCTGTATGAAAATCACTCCAAATTTAGCATTATATTAAATATGGTGTCATGTGCTGATAGAAACAAAGTAGGGCAAAACAACTACGTCACTAATGCACATACAGCTCTACAGCCTTGCTAGTGAAGCAATATGGACAAGGGGCTGTTACGTTTATCCACTGCTAAACTCCAGCAAGGAGGACAGGCTGCTGTGGGCCCAGACTTGTGTTGGCAGCTGTAGTCAAACCCCAGGAGGGTGGAGCTGGTGAGCCCTGTGCAAGTTTTGTTAGGTGCTCTCATGACACCAAGGCTCTAGGGTCTTCTCATAACACAGGGCTATGACCTGGAGACACAAAACTGCCTTCTCTTGGCTAGAGAAATGACTTCCGAACACATAAGCAATTACTGCCTGTGATACCTATACAAAAAAGGGAGAGCTTTATTTCTGGAGACTGATTCCTGTAAGACTTGTTCAGTTTAAGAGCTATTAAGATAGAAAATGTATAGATTATTTACAAAATATAGGTGTGTAATTTCTCAGTGCTAATGATTTCATTAGGTCTGCACTGATATTTTCAGTAACAGCTTTATAGTAGTATATGTATAGTATATGTTCTGCAGCCCCAGTATATACTTTAAGTTCCTCTCAGCCAAAAAGATTCCCATTTTCTGAATCCTTTCCAGTGGTGACGATGATAGCATTTTTAGCTACTGCTCTTTCCTTAAATGGGAAAGTGACTTGTAAATGTACACACTCCTGACCAGAAAGGGCTTTTTGTGATCAAACAAAGTAAAATTAACATCAAGCAATGGGCAATAAATGTCTTCTAGAGTGACTGGCAAGGTATTGCCTAAGCTCAGATTTAGTGGGAAAAGGTAGATGTGGAAGGGACCTTTATGTTTAAGTTCATTTTGACTTTCCCTCAATAAAATTATTCTTTTTCAGCATCTGTTTTAATGAAATTGCTGGGGAATTATGTGGTTATGCATGACTTCTATCTGATAGCTAAGCCAGAGGTCAAAGCACAAAACTGGCATTTTGAAAGATGATGTGGATTTGTTGTGCTCCCTGAAGGCCTTGGTCTGTAAGCCAGGAGATGGATTACAGGTATGAATATTTTCATCTTTCACTGTAGTTCACACATACCTGATTGCTTCCAATGAAGATTTCAACATTTTAGGAAATAAAAAGCAAAACTCAGTTGATTTTCTTCAGCATTCTTTTTTAATAATAGTGTTCCTGGGAAGGTCAAGTAGACATTCCATCATATGTCTTTTCAGGGAAGCATTTGATCACATGTGACAAAAGAGCTTCTCTGCACTGTGGAATTGGGTGCACCATTTAAAACCTATGTGTTCATTAAAAGAGAGCTAGTAGGAGAAATGAAGTACAGCTTGAGGTTTAAATCATCCATTTACTCCAAATTTGTGGGAAAGAGTAGCTTTAGAAGTAATATAGTTCTTTCTTTTCTATTGTTAATATTTTTGTTAGGTGTTAAAATACTCCATTATAGTAATAAATTAATAGTAGTGAAATTAGAGTAATGGCACCTTTTACTGCATCTTTACCCCATTAATTCTAATGAGAAAGTGATAAAGAGTCCCCAGTTTTGATTCAATTGTGTAAAGAACATCAAAGTTTGGGTTACTGAAGTTCACATCTTCATGTTTAACACACATAGGTTCATAGGAGCCATTTGCATTGGTAAACATACCTGAACTAAAAGTGTGAATTGTTTTCCTTCAATCCGCTTAGAAATCATTTTAAATTGTCAATAGGTTTTCTTCACAAAATTGCTGTTATTCTTAATATGGTAGATTTTTGAAAATTCAAGTGCAATGCTGCTTTTTATTATTTTTTTTACACTTTTGAATCCACAGAATTGGAAGCTCTCAGGTAGATTTTCATGGCTTTTAAGGATTTAATTGTTTACCCATCTTTATCCATTTATGAAGATGTTTCCATATTTCAGATTTGTATTCTGATAAAAACTGTCTTCCAGTCAGAATTCTGTTAATACATGGAAATCAGAAAGTTATCTGTATGACAACTTTTTATCACATGTAAAGAGAGAATGGATGCTCTCTAGTCAAGATCTTTTTCTTTTTTTTGCCATTTTTGTTATATTCAATACAGTACCATGATTGACAATTTCTGTCTGCTAATGACGTGTTTTCAAAATCATTTTAGCCCCTGGCTTCTCTTCCCCGTAATTTTGAAAGATACAAGGTATTTTGAATCACAACACAAACTATTTCTGATTTCAGTAAGAAATCCTTGCCATTGCTCTTACAATGGAAAATTTGATAGTTTTCATACATTGTCACTGAATGCAGCCTCACTATGATTGTTTTCTTTTGTACTGCTGTGTGATACTGGAAATAATTGACTGTGGTGAGCTGGTGCTCTTGTCAGGGGAGGGCAAAAATCACTAAATTAGTCAAGTGATTTCACCTCAATGAGAAGCATGAACACATTTTAGCAACATTTTTATGTATTACCCAAATCTATGAACTTCTGATGAATTCCAGAATAGAAGGAATTTTAGAATTCAGGTTGAAATCCATTTTTCATCAGACTATTGCGGAAAAACTCTTTCAAAACAGGTTTCTGAGAGAGTCTTGCACATTTCTTTGGCCTTTCTACTGGCCAGAAGTGAAACAGTAATATGCAGTATGGAGCAATTTTGATGCAGTTTTTCAGGTTATACATGACAGCACAAGATATGAAGTCAAAAAGTGCTAGACCTTCTCGATTGAAGTGGGATAAGCAATACCTTGGCCCTGTCTTAAAGATTCAAGTGAGAACTTTTCCTGCAATGACTGGACTAAACCATTTTGCTGTTCTGTCATAATCTTGATGAGTGCCTTTGCCCTCATATTGATTTTCCCTTAAGGTCTGATCCAAAGGTCCTTCACAGAAAAGAGGATCTTCCAGTGGGTTTTGGCTCATGTCAGTGAGTGAGGTCAGGTCAGGCCTCACAAAGCTTGGCAAGAAAGGGAACCAGGTCGCAAAGACCACAAAGGCAAAGAAAATCCACAAGTGACATTACAGAGTGGAGTGAAAAATGACACTAAATCAGAATTCATCTTGACAAAGTCAGACGTAGAAAAGTTACTTGTCATATTTTCTTCATAGCCATAGGATAAAAAAGAAATGAACTAGTGATTCATCGAACCTGTCTTAGATATCTGCTTTAGGTTGAGATGAACTGCCTCCTGGAGGTGCCTCTTTCTCTCCTACTATAAAGGAGCCCAGGGGACTAGCTGACATTTAGGGAGCTGACTTTTAGGTGATAAAGTTAGAAAATTCCTGTCAAAGGAATCTGTGGAAGTATCTCTCTTTTGCTCTCTCTCCTGTGCTTCCTCCTAGCCATTAAGACAGTATTACAGGTAGGTCTGCTGGCTTGAAAAGGCACCCTCCTGAGTGAACCTCTGTCTGTATGTCTGGAGACTATGCTTTCCTCTAGAAAAATCTCAGCTAGGAAACAGACATGTCATCATTTGACCTGAAGTAAGTTTTCCTTTCTCTGAAAATCAGGATTTTTCCAATTCAAGAGTAATAATTACAATTGAATAAACTTCCTAGATTACTTAAAGTGAGAATAGATCTCAAGATTTAACTGCACCTCTATATAAATATCCTGTATTATTCCTTTCATCCCTTCTAGCAATACGTTAGCATGAATTTAATTAAAGTTTTCCTGTATCCCAGCTCCTGCTCTAACTACTGCACTAGAGAGGTGGGATCCAGGTAACACAATTTTGTTGAAATCAAAGACTCAATAAATTGACTGTATTTAATGTGTCTTTACAAATCTGGCCCAACATTTATTCGGGAGAATACATGCAGAAGTAATTTTGTTTCTTTCTTCATATTGTTATATAGAACAGAATACAGCTGTGTCCTTCACGGAGAAGAAAAGCACTTCAGAACAAAATGTACCTTCTGTTTAATGCCATAGAGGAGAAAAACTGACACCTAATTTCTTCAGACCATTTGTTTACCAGGTTGGGCTGAGTTCACTTTTTTCACATTTTCAAAGGAGATGTTTTACAATAGCTTGATTCTTAAAGGTATTTGGGTTCAAAAATATGTGTTGTTCCACAGTGATTTTTTTTTTTACCTCTTACTGCCTTTTTAAGGACCAAAATCTTTGGTAATTGATAGTCAATGACATTTGGCTTCTAAATTTAATTAAAAATATATTTAGGCTATTAAGGGAGTTAAATTTTAGATGCTTTTGAAAATTTAGATTTTTATATTGAATCAATTTATGATTTTGTACTCAGTTTAGAAAGAAAGTTACTTGATTAGAAATACTGTTTTTTTTTAAGTGGACCATAATTCTTCATTCAAGTGTTACATTTTGGTTCATTGCAAACGAATATCTTCAGGAAATTATTAGTGCAAATGGAAGCATCTCTTATAAGACACTCGAGCTGTTTTGGAAATAATCATCACTTGAGATATAGACTTTGGTTTCTCTGCATTTTTCCCATTTCTTTTTAATCACTGAGAGAGAGAGAACAAAGTGTTTGTCGCAGCAAGGCAAGAAAAGAGAAGAAATAACTACAAATAAAATGGGTCTGCTCATGAAATACTGGGAACATTGTGGTGGGACCATATGTAGTTTGATTTTGACAATTGCTAATATATATATATATATATATATATATATATATATATATCTGGACCCAGATTCTCCAGAATCAGATATGTAACTTAAGGTCACTGTCTTTGTAGCAAGTGGGGTTGGATCCTACTTATGCTATCTATTAAGAAAAGGTCAGCTGTGGAACAAATAGAAATATTAATTTTATTTTTAGTTACATGGTCATTGTTTGATTCTGAACCTGTGGATGTATCAAAAAATAGAGTAAGACATTTAGTATGGTTCTGAAGACATGCTTCTTCCTGAGGTTAATATGAGCAGCCTTCAAAATGTGAAAGCAAAATAAATAAAATTATAAAGCAGTCCACTCTATATTTTAAAATATTTTAGCATATTATAATAATTAATTAAAATGCTTATTAGTAAAAACATTTGCTAAACATAAAATTAAGGTAGTTTCTTCTCAGTGCAGATCTCTTTTGGATTAGCCAGAATTGTAAGCATTTCTAGGAATGCTTCAGTGTTAAATTATATGAAGGTGAGTTTTTCTGAATCTGTTTCATTGTCTTAAGAAATTGCCTAGATTTCAGGTCTTCAGAAATATTTTGATTGGTGCTCATCAAAAGACTCTTTTAATATTCTTTCCGAATCCCTGCATTAATTCCTCCAAAGCTTCAGGATTAGCTTGACTAATAAACTCAGTTGTGAATAAATTTAACAATGTTCTTCGTTGCTTATAAACCTATCTGTTGACAACAATGAATCAGCCAAAAGCAAGCAAGCCAGAGGAAAATTAAAAGTCCTTCTCATATTTTATCAAGAAGAAAAAATATTTTGCTTTGTATCTGAAGTTTGTTTTGAGACTAAGTCTTGAAAAAGTGCTAACAATTCTCCCTGGCGAGCACACTCTTTGCTGTAATCCGTGCAGGTTCTGAAAGTGAGAAATACGTTGCAAAGAAGAGCATAATTTACAAACTCAACTCTGAAAATTACATACACATTTTCCTCCTTGGGTTTGAGCTGGAAGCTAGAAATATTTTTATGTAAAACAGTTATAGCCATTTCTGTGTTGATTTGCTACACTTTATCTCTGGTAAAGCTGGAGCACGTTGTCCATGCTGTGTTCAATGAGAAAATTTAAAGAGTTTGCAGGCTGTGGTTGTCTCTCTCTTGATGGATTTTGACCACAAATACAAACATTTGATTCAAACATAAACCTGGCACGTATCTCCTGCACAAAGAAAAATGCAGTTGAATAGTTTATTAATAATGTGAACACACAAATTAAAAGTGATTCCAGATGGCTTTGTGAACTCCAGTAACTCAGTGAATGTTAGATAAATTGTTCTGTTCATTACTCTCAGTAGATGAACTAAGCTATTAAACAGGAGTACAAAAAAAAGCCCCTATTGTACATATAATTTTGATCTACTCAGAATTTTAGGCTCTCATGCTGAGCCATTATTTTATTGCAAGTGCAATGTTCTGGTGAAGGGGATAGAAGACTGACTTTGCTAGCTTGGTTTTGGATTTCATACTGATGCAAGCAACCCTGGTTCGTAAGAGATAACAACTGGGAGTAAAAGTCACAAAACAAGGTATCTGAATATTAAAATTGTAAATTCCATGAACCACAACTTCTTTTGATGCTTACAAAAGCTGGGAGTGAATACAGTGGATATAATTTGCACAAACAAACATTGTCACCCAAATATTGAATGGGGCTTCATGTACTTTTGTGTCCTTAGTCAAATGCTTGATACAATTCCAGCAGTAGCTTCCCAGCTGGAAGGTTTTGGCATAAATGATTACTTCACTTCCTGAAGGTGAAAGGAGCTGCTTTCCCTTTTGTGTTCCCTGCTAGGAGCACATTCAGGCCTTTGAAATGCAATTTTCATCTTTTGAATGCATAATAGGAAAAGTGTTCCTTTGTCTTTGGTGATGTATATTTTACCTTTAGACTGGAGGTTGAGGGGTGCTCCTCTGTGAGTATTTCTTGATGCCGCTGTGGCTGCTGAATTTCAGCTATTCCTTTGCTGTGCCCTGAGTTAAGAAAAGTAATGTTATATCAAGTTTCCAGGAGCAAGTGAAAGTTCAAGCAAGGAGAACTTGGTAAGGGACTGTCATTTACATCAAGCAATCCTGGCTGATTCTGTCCTTGCTCATCCAAGAGATACCCCTGGTGTTGGGGAAGATGAAATAAGAAGGCCCTATGTGGAAAGTGCAGAGAATGTGAGCCAGATTGAGATGAAAACGAGCTTTGAGATGACAGACCTTGGTTGCTGAGCAACTGGTGGGCAGTGGTGCAGCTGGTGGAAGTAACTCCCTTTTCTGTCCCACAGACAACGCAAAGGGTCTGATAAGATGTTCTGCTTTATTCCTCAGAAATGTAGTTTATCTTGTAACTTTCCCCTGAAGTATGATGTATTTGTAATCCCATTGGTCCAAAGTTCTTTCCCCCACCCACTTTCAATCCCCCTTGAAAAGGGGCACCGGGGAAGACGGTGCCATCTTTGCCTTCTTAGTTTTCTTTGCCTTCTTTGCCCTTTTCCCATCCTTGCTGTCTTTGCCCTCTTTGCTCTCTTTGCCCTCTTAGCTGTCTCTGCCACCTTTTCCTTTGTCTTTGTCATCCCCTTCTCCCTACTCTCTCGAACCTCTCTCGCTCTCTCTTCCTACCCCCATTCCTTGGGGCCTGCTTTGGAGTTGTGGCTGGCATCTCTGAGCAGAGCCCCCACAATAAACCATATATCCTAAGACTGGGCTCTAGAGATCTCTCGTCTCCATTTGTCCTGACCGTTCTGGATCAGCGCTCACTACATGCTGCTAACTACACCCCGGGAAGATTTCCCCTGGTGTGTACATTTTTTTAGGATCTCTTATTTTCTGCTGTTGCTCTTATTTTCTTATTTTCTGTTGGTTAAGACAGTTTGTGGTGGGCAGGCAGCTTGGTCTGGGATGGCATTGTTTTCCCTTTCCTTATGACTGTACTTCCCGCAATATTTAGTGTCTGTGCACAGGGCACAGGGCACAAAGCCATCTTGTGCCAGATAGCCCACGTGAAGGGCTGCAGTTTCCTGGGCAGAATAGCTGGGATGATCTGGGAGCCATTCTTGCTGAGGAGCAGAATATTTAGGCTATGGTGATGTTAATATGATATCACTGTTGCCAGTGGCCAAGCTAGGTTGATAATTTGGGTAACACATTCATCTTAATTTGTAATGTTATTCTTTTGATTTTTAGAACAGCTGAAGGAAATTCCTGTTTAAAAATCCAAGCACCAGGAAGTTGTCCACACAATAATGCATTTAAATAAATGTTCTGTCTTAAGTGTGAAAGTCAATCCATTGAAAGCATGCTTGCTATGGCTTCTTTCATGGATTTTGCACTTACTGTCTGTAAAACACAGTACCTATCTGTGATCTCCACACAAGGTGTCTCCAGACTCCCAGGGAAGTGATATTCAGCAGTTCATGAGCAGGCTGGGCACCCAAATCCTGTATCATATTTTACAATGGACCCAGTGTTAGGTACCTGTCCTGGAAATATAATTTTTAAGCTCATGCTATGTAACTATTTTTGTTCTGAATTTAATAGGGACCCTTGGATATGTAGGATTGATATTAGGACTCGACAGCCCACAGGCACACATTGAAACACCCTGTGGAAATTGAACTGTTTCACTACATCTGCATCCTCTTGATGCTGGGGTAGGAGTGGGATTTGTGTCCTAGAGCTATTTTGTGATCCCAGGTGATGGGCTGTTGAATAAGAAACATACATGCTTATTGGAGAGGAATAGGGGAGCTTTTCCTTCTTGTCAAAATTCAGCTCTCAGCCAGGCAAAATGGAAAGCACCCTTCTGCTGGGCCAGTAACCACTCTAATCAAGTGCTCTCTGCAGTTGTCCCATTGCAGACAACCCACTGCATATCCAGGAGTGTAACCTTCCAGGGACACGGGTAAAAGGGACCTGACGCTGTTGGGTAATGGTAAGAGCCACCGTTTGGCAGAAATGTGTCACTTCTATCACTACTCATGCATGTTATCTAATTGCTTTCCAGTGATATGTGTGTAAATATTGTTGGAATAGAGCTTATTACCTAGGACTCTTGGACTCTTAACTCTGTTCTGGTTTAAACCCGGGCATCAACCACACACATGTTCTCTCACTCCCCCATGCGCTCCTGGTGTGGTAGGGAGGAGAATCAGAAAAAAAGGCAAAACCCATGGGTTGAGATAACAACAGTTTAAGACTTTAAATACAGTAAAATATTATAATACTACTACTAATAAACATGATAATAATAGCAATAATAAGAACAAAAGTTTATGGAAAAGGAGAAAGAGATATAAATAAAACCCTAGAAAAATAAGTGGTTTCTACCAAAACAATTGTTCTCCACCCACTGACTGCTGCCCACCCCATTCTCCAGCAGTGACCTCCCCCTCCTGGCCAATTCTCCCCAGTTCAGATACTGGGCATGACATTCTATTGTATGGAATATCCCCTTGAGTAGTTCAGATCAGCTGTCCTAGCCTTGCTGCCTCCTGGCTTCTTGTGCACCTGCTCACTGACTGAGCATGGGAAACTGAAAAGACACAATCATAGAATAGTTTGGGGTGAAAGGGACCTTAAAGATCATCTTATTCCAACTTCCCTGCCCTGGGTAGGGACACCTTCCCCTAGACCAGGCTGCTCAAAGCCTCATTCAACCTGGCTTTGTTATTTTTTTTTTACCTGAGAGTTTATTATTGCATAAGATAAAACAAAAATGAACTGAAAGGGAAACAATTTGTTTCATTACTCAACCACAAAATTGTGTAGTTGAGATATCAGAGAAGTTACAAAAATATATTATTCAAAATAAAGTTAGAAAGTCCTAAACATTTAAAAGTTCTAGCAAAGGTGGCGTAAGAGGAATTTTTACCATTGCAGTCTTTTTTGTTTCAATTTGTTTCAACTCTTCAGCTGCTCTTTGGTGATAATAAACTTTTCCATGTATTCTGATTTGTGAGTGCAGAAGCTGCTGATGTGATGTTATGTCCAGAGACAGTGGCAGTCTATCCAAATAAAATACTGCTGGACTGTGAGGCAGAAGTTGCTACTCCTGCAATAAATGTTCCAAAGATTGTAAGCACAGTGGTGCTTGAAGGGTTACAGCAGAGGAATTGCTAGGCAAGGATGTGGCCTCAAAAACAGGAGGATTACAACCAGCAGAAATGCTCTCAAAACCATCAGAGTTTCCAGATTATGATGCATTGGCAAGACTGGAAATCATTGTAAAGAAGAAACTGTGGCCCTGTTACTACTGCTGTTCATGGGAAAGCTTGGCAGCCCAAAGCTTGATGTTTTCAGTCCTTCAGATAAAAAGGAAAGCAAGGGTTGAGTGATTGTGTTCTTTAATTCAGATGGCACAGCTGCTTTTGTCAATGGATTTGAAGCTTTCAACTGAGGCAGATGATTTTTCCATTGTCCATTCTGTTAGACAGAATTTATATAGAGTTCTGAATGTTACCGTTTGCTCTGCAGTAATGACACTCCAGATGGAACTGTTCTAGCAAGAAATCTGAGAAGCCTGAGACATTCTTCTTTCCTTTCATGAGTGTTGTCCTGAAGATTCCCAAATTTCCATGTCTTTCATTACACAGTCAAGAAGCCTCTTAATCTTTATAGCCATCAGCAATATTTTGACTGTTTGTAAATTCAGAAAATCTGTTCTCCAAAAAGTCCTTGACCTAGGGTAAGAACTACTTAGCAACAACCAAAACATCAGCATGTTATCAATATTATTCTTATACTAAATCGCAAACCACAGGACTGAATCAGCTACCAAGGAAATGAATTCTATCGCAGACAAAACCAGGACACTCTCAGAGGAGTGTTGCTTTACCCAAGTTCCCTGGGATTTATGTCACAGTGTTATCATTCCTGACACAAAAATAGTAACTGAAGAACAATTATTCAATTTGGGGTAAGATTCAGCTGTTTTAATGTTAATTGCTTTGGCGTTCATTGTTGAGTAAGAAAGTGATCTAGGCTCTTAATTGTTGGACAGAGAGACAAATGGCTCAGCCCATCCTGAAATGGGCTATGCTGATGAATTTGTGCAGAAAGATAGCTGTATCAAAAAATGTTCCTTTGAGTATGGAGGAAATGAAGAAGACTTGCTTGCCAAAATTTTTGAGTTTGAGGACAGATCAAGTGGTGGGAGACAAATTGCATCCTAAGTTTGCTATAAAGCAGGGTTTGGGTTCTCTGTGAATCACACAAAGAGTGCCTTAATGTGATTGATTTTAAAGAGGAGATGGGATGTCAGAGGAGGACTCCAGTTCTGTGAACATAAAACTGTCCAGTCTTCTTCCTGCATATCTGAAAATTAAATGATTGCCCATCTGTGGAGGGGTTGTACACTAAAATAGTCTGGCCAACATGGGAAGCAATTCTGGCGTGTACAATAAAGCTGCAACTGAAAGCCCAGGCAACTTTCAGAGGTCTAGAGAGCCTTTTGAAATGTTAGCCCGTCAAGTAAATTCAATATATATATTTGAATAAAACCATTATGATTATGTTTTATTCATATTTGTCTTCTGCAGAAAGATAGCAGTTTTAGGAAATGAGACATGCTGTACCCCCAAGGGGAAAATCCTCCTGTAGATATGTCCTGTACAGGCAAGGACAGAGCAAGTCATCTGGTGGGCACACTGCATATATGCCTTGCTTGGTGGAAAATTGCAAGTTTAATTGGGTTTTTCTTCAGCTGTTTTTTTTAACAGTACTGAACCTGTCACTATGCAGGGAACATTGTATATGAAAAATGTCCAAAAAAGATTAAGGTAAGTGGCATCCTAGTGTGCTGTTTAGTGCTTAGGGCATAAATGGCAAATCTCAAAAGACTATGACAACAATAGAAATTATGTGTAAACACCAAAGCAAAAATTACTATGCCAATAGTTTAGTTGTATGCAAATCAGACAGCATTAAATGTCAGCATCCTAGCATTTTTTAAGAAAGAAAATACAGAGCCAACAAAGAATGTGGAACTTCCTGGTAGTGCTGACAGAAATCCTTTCAATTCCTATGTGGCACCAACAGCAATGTAGATATCTGTACATTCTACACATTGTGTGTCAGTGCCAATCTCAGGGGTTCTCCAGGGGACACAACACAGCGAAGTGAGCACTGGTCTAGGTCCACCAATGGGTTTGGGTGCTGGAAAACTGTATGTCTCTGTGTATAGTCCAGCTTTAAGGTTCCTCCTGCCATACAGGAATCTACAGCCTTACAATGCCTGTCCTTTCTGCCCCTCCAAGGACTGTATGTCTCATAAGGAATTCACAGTCAGCACTTGGGGGGGAAAAGTTCTCTCAAATCACTTTGAGGAGCTTCTATCTCACATCCTCATCCTTGCCTGGACTCAGTCATCCTACCTGTGCCTCCTGAAAGGCACTTCCAGACACACTCAAGTAAGTTGATTGTCCCAGAAATTTTCTTTAGAAGTGGAGCAGTAGTTATCTGTAAGACATAACCAGAGGAGGTATCAATGACTTCCTTACATGTGATCTATATAATATAATTTGGAGTGGGCAGAATACTCTATATGGAATGCAATTCCATTCCCTTCTCCACCTGAAAGAGTTCCACTTGCCTCCCACTACCTAGGTGAAGGTCCCATCCAGCAAAGTATAGATGCTCTGGTGCATGTTAGGGAGAAGAATAGAAGGAAAAGGGATGCTAGGTACATTTTTTAAGTGTTACCTAAAATTGAATGGGAGCAATTTAATTTTCAAGGTATTGTGGTAGGATAAGGGTGCAGGAAAAGAGGAAAACAGCTGGTCCAGCCTGGGGCTGGCCAGCCAGGAGTCACACTTTTGCATGAAAGGCAAAGTTCTTTCACACTGTAGTCTCATCTGCCCAAACTAAGTGTAAACTTGTGAAACATATCTGAACAGTTAAAAGATTGTAAGGCTTAAACCTTTTTTACAGTCATTCCATTTTTCTGGCGCAACTTACTTGGAGATACATGCTGCTTAGGTCTCTTCCATGTCTTTTGTGTGTCTCTGCTAAAGCTTTTAGCTTTTCTTCCATTGACAGTGCTGTCTTTGATGTCTGTTTATTCCTGGTACCATGCAGTGTCACATAATCAGATGCAATAGCCTCACTGAACAAATCCTTCCTTCCAAGCAGAAAATATTTCATGCTGTTGGACCTAGATAAAAGTATACTCTATTTTGCAGGATCCATATTTCCAGTGTCATTTTTGGGCAGCTAATCCCATAAGGCAAGTTCTAGGAGTCACGGAAATAGCCCCAGATAATTTATTTTTTTTCTGATGCACTAGCACTCTTTTATGAAAAAAAAAATTTGCAAGTCCAATATGAAAATAAAGAGGTCCTAGAGACAAAAGAAGAATTCACAGCAGTTGTTTTAATTTTTTTGTTACTTTATACTTTTATCATTATATTTTTAATGCACTGGTATGAAAAAATTATTATTTAATGTTTAAATAGCTGCTGTGGGTCTTTTGGTAACTTCATGCCTTTGACTTATCCACAGATCAGAGCTTAATGGTATGACAGGTGTCATGAGCAATCACAACTGTGTGTTTTGTTCTGGAGAGTTGTTAACTAATGACAAGGAAATAACACCACGATTTCAGCACACATTCTGCACAAACTTAGGAATGTATTTGGTGAGTTAGCTACAAAGAACTTATTATGCTTGGGAAGCTCCATCATTTACAATGTTCTCTGCAGTGGGTACAAACCTGCAAGACAAATGGCTATATGGATATATGGATATGATACAAATTTTGTATATAAAATTCACTTCTGTGTAGAAGCTTAATGAGAAGCCTAAATACCACTTCTTGTCTGATGATAGAGAGAACTTGAACTTTGTGTTTACTATGTGTTTGCAATTTTAAGTTTAGCTAAATTATTATATGCAGTGCATGCTATATCACTGGAATGTTAAAATGCCGGGAATTTTTTTCTGCTGATATCCATGACTATCTGAATGTATGTTTATACCTATATGGTTCAGCTGTTTGACTTAACAATTCTTTTCAATGGACAACATTGATTAAATTTGGAATTTTACTTCCTTCTCTACCTTGTGCTATTCTCAGATGATGACGGCTGCATTTGGCAGGGGCTGACAGTGTGTGTGCTCTAGTTCAAATATACCCAAATGTAACCATAATTTGGTTTAAGGGGGAACTGTTACAAATACTTCTTTGACCTGCTATTTCTTCATACATGACCCCACAAAACAGGCTGCTAATTAATGGATTTCATTTTTCTTTTTGCATTGCTTTCCTGTATTTTTTTTCTACCTCTATATCAGCTAGAATCTCTGTAGGCAGGGAGTAGTAAGAAGTTTTTTAGGCTGTGCACATCTTGAGATTTTTATCTGTGACTTTATTTTTGTAGCCTTCAAAGTAATAAGCATAATTTATAGTACTTTCCTCTTTTGTAATGTTGAGTTATTCCATCAGATCTCAATGTGAAAGTTACTTCTAAAGGAAGCTGCTGGTTAAGAACACAGAAATTTGTCAACTTGACAAGTGGTTTGACTCCTGAAGAGAACCTTCCTATTTAAAAACTACTTACATCCTTTTGTAGTATTTTTTTATCTTATGTTGAAGATTTTAAATTGGCTTTTGAACCTGTGTTCGGCATTTTATAGAGCTGAATTAATTGTAAGCTTTATGTTGTCTTTTTCTTGAAAGATTGTTCAGTTCCATTTTCTCCTTACAAAAATGCCATAAGGGACTCCCATGAGCCCGTAAGAGAAAATGAAAGCTTTCAGTTAATAAAATGCATTTACCTGTGTGTGTAAGCTGTGACTGACTGAACTTCCCCCAGCACTGCTGTTATTATATACCATGCATCTCCCACAGATATACGAGACTCAAGGTCAGTGGGGAGCAAAAGTTTTTGTATAAATGCTGGTATGCAAGGGTCCTTCATTTTCTGGAGCTGCTGTGCCTGAAGTGTGAAATGGCCATGAGAAAATTTGCTAAAATGACTACTGTTTGCCTGTACACTCAGCTGCTTCTCCCAGAATGACACTTGCATCTGCAAAGGGTTTCTGTGAACAGGTGCAAAATGTTGTCGTTCAGTTCACAGAGATTTTATAGCAGTAGGAGGTAGAGAGAGGAAGGGAAAGGAATCATAGAATGGCTTTGTTTGGAAGGGGCCTTAAAAACCACCTAGTTCCATCTCCCCTGCCATGGGCAGGGACACCTTTGACTAGACCAGATTACTCAGAGTGCCATCCAACCTAGCCTTGAACACTTCCAGGGGTGGGGCATTCACATCTTTTCTGGGCCCCCTGTTCCTGTGCCTCCCCACCTTCACTATAAGAATTTCTTCCTAATATCGAATCTAAACCTGCCCTCTTTCAGTTTAAACCCATTCCTCATTGCCCTATCACTACAGGCCCTACTGAAAAATCTTTCTCTATTTTTCTTATAAGCCCCTTAAGTATTGAGAGGTTTTTCTGGAGCCTTATCTTGTCCAGACTGAACAACCCAAATTCTGCTAGCTTTTCCTCATAGAAGAGATGCTCCATTTTTGACTTGTGCTTTAGCAATGACCAGGTAAATTGAGGTTTTTCTGTGGAAGGAAATGGGTTCCTCCCACTTACCAGCTGAGGCTTGTTTTAAATTGCTTGAGCTGCTTTTATAGACAGGACTGCTAGTGACAGTGCTCACTCTCTCTGAGAGAAGTGTGTTCCAGAATTACTTAGAGATAACTATCTGCTTGTGTACTTACATCCTTTTTAATTCCTCAAACTTCCTTCAGACTTGATGCATCTCAACATTTTTGTGTCCTCCAAAGATTCCCACACAATCATCTCCTGATTAGTAATAACTTAAATATACTAAATAGTACTGTCCCTCTACAGCTGCTTTTAAATTCTTACCATTTATGTGCCTAAATTCTCTACTTTTGTAACTTCTAATCAGTTTCAAATCCCACTACAGAGACTTGACATTTAGTTTGCCTAACAGTCTTAAAAGAACATAATGACAATCCAAATAAATTATCCTGTACCAACCTGCTTTATCTATTACTAGTACATTAGTAGAGCCATAACTTTCTCATACAGAATTGCTTTGTCTCTATTGCCTTTCCTCTAAAACACACAAATAGTGGAAGCCACACCTTCAGAATCACTTAACTAATTTCTTTGAAGCTGTGCTAATTTGCATCCATTGAGGACTTGACCAGAAACACACAAGTCTAAGAACCTCATCAAGCAATCCCTTCTCATGCAATTAGTCCTTAATTGTGTGAGTAGCCCCATTTAGGTTAGTAGTGAGATAGAATCATATATTTTGACAGCTACAGGCTTTTGTGCTGACATGAGTCACAAAAAAGGTGCCCACATCTGCAGGAACATTTACTTGGGTGAGATATCTTGGTGCTGCTCCCCCAGTGCTGGTAGCTCTGTGAACTCCCAGAATTTTCCAAGCTCGGTTGTTGTCTGTTCGTGCTGCTGAGGGATGAGATACCGAGAATGGAGGACCTTCTCCCCACCTTTGGCCTTTCTCTGAAGGCTCATCTCAGCCAATGTTCTTCATTAAGGAAATGGGATTCCATTCCCTACTCTGCTGGGTAGCAGAGCTACCTCAGTGCATGCAGCCTGGGGAATGCCTCTGACCCACCTCAAGGGAAATGAGCACTTAAACTCGTGTTCCTGTGATGCCAGGTATGTGCAAGCTTTCTCTATAAATTCACTGATATTCATGTTGGTTTTGTGGTTTTCCTGTGAGCTGCCTGAGAAGCTTGCAGGTACACACTAGTTATTAGTGGTGACCAGACTCTACTTGCTTTCAAGATGGCTTTTCTCTGTATTAATTGTGAAAATCTTCCTCAGGGTTTTAGCTCAAACCAAACCTGCAGGCAACAGGTTGCAGGTTTGTTGGGTTGTAAAAGTGATATACTCTCAAGTGAAAGGAAGATGTTTCCTTGAACCCTTAATATTTGAGCAATCTAACAGTGCCCCCAGGGAAGATGAGGCCCTTGTGCACGACTAGTGTGTCAGGGGTCTATTATGGGAACCCCACTAAACAGCCACTGTGTCAGAGGGTGGTTTGAGCAATAATTCAGGGTCACACATTGACAGTGTTCCCACTCTTTGTTGGTTTATTATCAGTTTTGTTAAGCATGTCATCCACTGCCAGCAGCTGCCAGCACCCTTGAAGGATTCAAACTCACACTTTATGGAATAGCACACTTTATAATCAAACACACTGGTAATAGAAGACTGTGACAGGTTAAGGTTCAGAGATTGGCATCAGTAGTATACTGACTGCAAAAATGAATCTGAAACAATATCCAGACAAGCTCTAATCACCAATGAAAGCTCTCTCAGGATAATCATTTGGTGAACATAAAATAAAGTTCTTACCTAACTGGAGTCCCTATGGGGACAAGACAGATTCAGCCCATCAATGGACCCCAGAAGTTACAATGGAGTCTTCTCCAACCTTCCCCCTACTTCATCTATATTTATATTATTTTTGTTGTGGGAGGAGAAAATGTAAAGTTACAGTTTCATGTTTAGGTGGAGTTTGAGTGACTTTACTCATTAGCTTATGCAGGACATGAAAAGTAATATGTATTTTTGAGTTAATGAAACAAAGTTCAGCTTTTGATTATCATCTTGATAATTCCTTTGGCTTAGTTCCCCTTAGCTGCATTATTTTCAACAGAGCATAACTGCTGTGCTGCTCCATCCTTTGTTTCATATGTGCATTGATTTCAACAGAGCATGACTGCAACACCTTCGTGCCACTCCATCCTTTGTTTCAGGGCTCCCTTGGAGTGATACACCCACCTTCCTCAGTGGTCCTGCTTCTAAGATGTGCAGGCAGTTTGTACCTGGTGAACTACAGCCAATGCATACACTCCTTGCTGAACTTTGTTTTTTGGTTTTCCCATATATTATGTATATATTTGTGTGTCTATATATGCTTTTTCCCTCCATTGCTGTTTGCCAGATACTTGGGTGTGCTCAGGGTTGGAAGTAAGAGCTGTAATTTTGAGTTGTAAATGCCTGAGTGATGACCCAGGGGACTAATCAGCTTGGTGGTTTTGTGCCTCAGATATCTGAGGATGAGCACAACACCACGTGGATTTCTTGAGGGGGGCTCAACAAAAAATGCTTTGTATTATACAACAACATATCAAATAAAAAAATCAATGTAGGCCTGTTTAAAGCCAGAAGTTTCTCAATAGATAAATATGTCTGCAATGATCACCATCTTATTTTTTGAGAGACCTGGGTAAAATGACCATTAGAGTTGGTAGGTCTAGACATAATGCTGCTAGAAGGTATGTACTTAAAAGTAAACGGTTGCGAATGCTGCTATTTATATAAAAATATTTGGGGATGCAGAACTGTGAATAGAAATAGTTTGTCACCTTCATTATCAAAGCAATATCCAATGTTGATACCTGGTGAAACAAAAAGTATCATTGGAGAGAGATAATACTGTGTTTCCTTTTTTGTAAGTAAGCACTGAAATAGTGGTGGTAAATTCAGCCAGGGTATTTTGTGTAGTTTTAAAAGCATTCTTTAGTGCTTTCCTTCCTTTCTATTGGTTCACTCTACAAATGGCAGCTAAAATATTTTCACAACTGCAGATGGGCAGAGGGCATATGCCATGGAGTCTCTCAGGCAGAAAAAATCACAGCATGTGGCAGTATAAATATGACATTGAACATTTACTGGTTGTTCAGAGACCCATGATAAACCCAGAGCAGAAACATAAATCTTCCTTCTTCATTTATCCCTAAATAATGTAGTCTCGTCTTCTAAGTTAAATACAGAGGGTAAGTGTTTTTTTTGTTTTCTATTTGAGGGGAGGAAAAGGGAACAACTAGTATATGGAAGAGCAAAAGAGCTAAGTGTCTTGAATTTTTAATTTGCGCTGTTTTCTTTGAGGTGGTTAAATCTTCTGGGATGCAGTATTCCTACACTTGGGCATAGGATGCTATAAAACATGAGGCTGTGTAACTGATAGTGTGTAGGCAAATAAGGTCCCTTTTTTCCCTGCTCAATATTAAAAATAAAAATCTCATAAAGCATGAGACAGAAAACTCAATCAAGTTCATGTGTACTGTAAAAACTCATATGAATATGAATATTTTTCTAACAGTAATAAAAGTCTAAAATGAAAAGGTATGAACTAGAGTAACTGATTTTGAATGAGGATACTGACATCTCAAATTCAGCAGGAAAGAATTACAGGGAGCCCAGAGAAAGCAGGGAACTAAGCTTAAAATAAATTCTTTTCATTGGTATTCATTGGGGAATATGCCCAACCAAAAAACCTTCCTTTACAGGAGGCAAGTCTGAGGAACTGTCTCAATATAAAAAGAGTTTTAAATATAAAAGTTTTAGAAAATTCAGTGGAAAAGGAAGAATCAGGCTGATGGTATCAGGCAGTATGAGCCAAGCATATACCTGTTGAACTCAGGGTTGAGCTTGTTGAACAATTAGTTGTAGCTTCTACCTTTTTGTTTAAAATGATTTTTTCTTTTGGATGGTTCAGGAGTGGCAAATGTAACACCAGTTTTTATCAAAGGGTTACAGAGAGAATTCAAGGAACAAAAGAAGAGTTCCTCTGATTTTTGTGTTGGACAAATTGGTAGAAGCTGTAACAAATGACAGAAAAGAGTGGAGAGGTGAAATACAGCATAGAGGAAAAGGGTCAAAGCAGATTTCATAGACTGAAGTCATCCTTCACAAATCTATTCTAGTTCTGTGAAGAATATGTGTGTAAGGGTGATGCAGTTAATAAAAAAAATTAAAAAATACTTTCCATGATATTTTTAACCATAGAGTCTTGACGATATTAAGACGTCACAGATTAATAATTGGTTAAATGAAAGAAGCCACGGGGTAGGAGTGAATGATCTCTGTTTCACAATAGAGAGGAGCATGCACAGCTCTGTTCTGTTTAGTGTATTCATTAATGATTTGAGAAAGGGGATAAGTGATGTGGTGACAATTGCTGCTTGATCAAACAAAATATTTCAGAATAACCAAAAATCAGACCAACTGCAAAGAGCATTAGAAGGATTTCTTGTTATTAACTGATTGTAAAATAGAAATGGCAGATGAAGTCTAGGGCCCAGATATTTTAAATAATGCACCTGGGAAAACCAGACTCAAATATATGTATGAAATTGCAATTTCCCTATTAGCTATGTGAATTTGAAGGTATTATACATAATTTTCTGCAAAAAAAAAAAAAGATTATTGATAACTGAAGAGCAAATGGGATGTTGAAAGTTATAAAGAAAGAATAGAAGACAAAATATCTCTTTGTCACTGTTACATATATGGAGTGTTGAATAGAGAGCTCATTTCTGATCCCTTAGTCTCAAGATGATGTGGTAGAAGTAGAAAAGAGAAGGACAATAAAGTTAACCAGAAATTTGAAATGGCTTCTGCACATGGGGAGATTAAATGACTTAGGGCTTTTAGCCTGGGAAAGAGACTACTGAGATGTATCTAGTGCAGTTCAGCTGGAGATGATCATTCCCAGTCTCTCCCAGCCTGTGCAGTGTGGTCAGTGTAATGGTGCTATTAGACATCTGGCCTAAAACAAGCAAGAGGAAGCATTTTTCCACACAGCCTGTAATAGAACTCAAGAGCTCATTGCTACATGACGTGTCAGATGTAAAAACAGAAATGCAAATTGGATGGATCTGGAGAATCAAGGCCATTGAGAACAAACTCTGGCACAGAGCAGCCTCAAACACCTGCTTGCTGGGAACATCAGCCATGGTCAGCAGGGCTCCCTGTATGCCATTTTTCCTAACAGGAACATTTGCTGATAGCCATAGCCAGAGACTGGCTACAGGAATGAATGGACTTTTAGTTTTTGACCGAAGTGTCTTAAAATATTTATCTTATAGCCTTTCCATCAGATATATGGAATTAATGCTGTTCTTCACTACTGACTGAGTGATCAAAGGCTGGCCTGTGTCAGAGGACTCAGGTGGCTGCTGTGACTCAAAACCTTCTACTGGCAGGAGGTTGTGGCTCTGGTGAGCTGAGCCCTGCTTTCAGGCTTCCCCAGCACTTCTGTTCTGTCACTCTCCTGGACTTTCTTTTGTCCCTCCCAGGCCTTGATTTTCTTCAGAGATGGGTTTTAAGTTTTGTTCTTTGTAAAGAATATAAGTACAAGGTGGTGCCTTGAGGAGCACATGAGCATGATTCCACCACATCTGTGTGTTGGTCTTATAGCAAAATACCTTGTGTTACTTCCTGGCATGCAGTGAGTGCTACAAGCTCTGCTGTCAGGATCTTACTCTGCCTGCTTGCTGTGGAGGAAGGAAAGGTGCCACTAAAGAGACAGGTGATTCATTATGGCATGAAACAGACTGACTAGGGCTCCTTTGTAAATAACTTCTGGCTGTGTTTTCTGTCAGAGAGGGGGAAGCTCCTTATTTGTATGCAATAATGACATGTGCTTATCAAAGAGTGATAATGCAAGGAACAAACAAATGACATTTCCAGTATTAATATGTAAATTACATGCTAAGAAGAAATGATCAAGCGGTAAGCACTAATTGCATTCCTTGCCCTTCAATATGCTGTGCACTGTAGATAGCTCTTTTCCCTAAATGAGCATTTAAAGCTTTAATTTTTTCTGCTTCTTCATGCCTAAAGATTTCAGATATATTTTTCCTAAATTTGTTGCACCGTTTTCATATACCACTTTATTGTACCTCATAGAAAGGTGATGTGACCAAAGGTTTGCTAGAACAGCCTTTGTGTGCTCTGATTCCCTAGAAATGTCTGTAAGTTATTCCTAGTTTGGAAAAAGCAGGCAGTGTGCTGAGGTGGATTTCTGTGTGAGAAACCATTCCAAATAACCCTCTTTTGCAAACACATCCAGCCCCATCTTGAAAACTGATTGGAGGTTTTTGTTCTGTTCCTAGTACTGTTTTTCTGGAAATCTATTCCGGAACTTCAGTCTCCAGATGGCTGGAAATCTCATTTCTTAGTAACAATTTTCTTCATGTCAACAGTGTCCATGAATTTGGAAAGGCCTTCTCTTGTGTTTTATCCTTGAAGCATTTGTAGCACAGTTGCACCCTCTGTCTGGATGTGGCAGCATTGCTTTTTTTGAGCTGAATAAGTAATTTTTTAACAGTGTCTCTTTTTATGATGAATCCCCATTTTTCCAGTATTTTAACCACTATTTTCTGAATGTGGGACAATCTGAGTTCCTTTTTTTTTAGCATTAGCTTTTAGGAAATGTATGTGTTGTGTAAACTGAGGCCTTCCATATGAGAACTTAACCCAACAATGCTGCTCCTCCACTGTCTGTACATGGGAAGTACGGTGACTATGAATCCTGTGGAGATTATGGAGACATGTACAAAATTTCTTTCCAGATCAAACATCTCTGAGTGAAAAGATCCTGGTAGAAGAGGAAAGAATACCTCAATATTCAAAATAAACTACATGTAGGATATCCAGAGATGAATTAAAGGAACTTATGTAGGACAATTCAGGTTCATCCTTGTTCCTGTCCAAGGGACCTGTGCAAGCCCAGACTGTGGCCCCCCAGCACAGTGCTGTTTTGGGGTGACTCGTATCTGGGAATGTGCAGTATTCTTTTTCCTTACTGTAACTGTGAAGAAGGATTACAAAAGGAAAAAACTGATGTCCTTTTTTAGCAGCTACTTTTGCTGGCAGGAGTGAATTGCAAATGATTTCCCAGCTTCTCTATTCCTTTGCCTGATCACTGACATTCACTAAGGAGAGCTGGTAGATATTGGTAAAGGAAGGGCCTGGTGGGTGAGACTAATCAGAAATCTCCCCTAGACAGAGAGGGAAATTTGTATTGAAGCTTTATTTTTGTTTTTATATGATACCCTGCTGTATCTAACATCAGAAGTAGTATAAATTACTTTAAGACAGAGGTTTCCTACATGCAAGTAATAATGGGAATTAAGCATTGGCAATGGCAAGTAGCAACTCCTACATGTAAGACATCTGAAATGCTACATCAGCCTTCACTTTCTGAAAATGTGTGGTGCTATTTGCTCTCACTTGCAGCAGGCACAGCATTGCCATGTAGTAGTGGCTATTCAGAGGAGTAGATTGGATACACCTGATTTAAGGTAGTTTTAAAGGTCCTTAAAGCTCAGTCAACACATTTGTACTCATCACACTTGTGTTTGCTCTTTTAATTTCTTAAAGATGGCGTTTACACTGAGACGCTAATCATTTCCTTTTGCTTTAAAGTCCCACTTCTGAATGTAGCAGTGAGGTACTAGAAAGGGCTGGGGAGGGTATTTTATTCATCAAGAAGCTGAAGGGAGACTTCAGGTGATGTCTCTGCCTCTGATGAAATTCATTCCCTTATCTAGAAGCTCTTAAATCATCCCTGGCAGAGGTGACGTTATAGAAATAATTACGAAGAACAAAAGTTCTTGCCCTTGGAATAAACTGCGTTGCACCAAATAGTAGGCATTTATTGATTTTATTTTTCTTTTAGAGTGTCTAGGTGGATGCTTCAGTTTCCTTTAGATTTCTTTAATCAGTTTTTGCAAGCTGACAGACCTGTTCCCCCTCAAATGAATACCTTGTGAAATAAGCTGCACAAAGGATAGCCAGCGTGGTAAACCCCAGGGATTTGCTTGGGACACTTTGGGTTCATCCCTGTCCCAGTTTCAGGGGCTTTGGGGAACTGGGCCCTGGCTTCCCAGTCACCATCTCTGAAGTAGTCTGATGGTCTTCCTCCTTTTGATAGTATAAAGAGGTGGAAGCTGACACACTCAGGTAAATTTTTTTTCATAGAACAGAGGCAGGTTTTTTTTGTTTTTTTTTTTTTTTTTTTTTTTTTTTTTTTTTTTTTTTTTTTTTTGGCTGTGAAAGCAATACTTAAGATGTGCTGAAGGTGAATTATGGGCGTAAGGATATATGGAAAGCCTCCTAGTTAGAAGGACACTAACATTTGTCTCTTTCTGTAGATTATTAAGAAAAACACCCAGACTCTAGGAAACAGCAAAGAAAGGATGAAGGTGGTGAGTCTATGCCATTATATTCATTTGGGACCTAATTCATTCTGGATGGATAGATTCATGTACAGATAATATTATTTTAAAGTAATTTCTGTTGTTTGTAGTGATATTTCAGGACATTGGAATATCTCTTGGTTTGATTTGTTCTAGAGGCATGTCAAGTATGGTTTAATGAGCTTGTTTAAATTCTGTTCAGGAGTTTTTCTCCTGTATTATAACAGAGTATTTGAACTCTTCTATTATGCAAAATATTTAGTGTGTGTGTGAAAACTTAGAGCTAGTCTGCAGTTCAGCAACAGCAGTAAATAGTTTACTGGTTTAAATTTGTGTGTCACTAGAGACAGAAAGGGACTTTTGGGTGTCTTATGGCTCAGGTGTCCAAGGCACCAGCTCAGATTTTAGTCAGGAAGATGAGACACATTGTAAAGGAAATTGACAATTTAGCCAGGAGATTTGGCTGCAAATACATCCTGTGGTCCAAGAAGCAAGAAGACAACTAGAATAACTATAGTTTTTATATATTTTAGATCATCTACTTGGTGCAGCTGATCCTTTTTTTTATTTTTCTTTCAGTATATTGCAATGATTTCTGTAATCCTCACCTTCAGATCAGTTCTGAGCCACGGTAAGATGCGGAGAGGCCTTCCAGCAGCAAAGATTTTAGCATAATCCAACATACAGTATGGTGTTCTCTTTAGCATAACTTAGCTGTACAAATTGGCTGTCTCTGACCTTGATACTCTCTCATCTGGACTGTGATAATGGTGAATTTCGAGAGTACTCCTTGTATCTGATAAGGGAAATGCTATTTGGGAATCTGAGGGCAGTAGTGAACAGAGGTGTCTCCTCTAGGAGACGGCTTCCTGCTGTCTGGACAGCATGAAACTTAGGTTTTTGGGATTTTTTCAGGCATTATGGAATTCAGGTTTGTTCAGGGAACTTCTGCATAGGATGAAAGCATTGCATCAGTTTTACCTGCCTCCTTGTTGCTGGTTTGTGGCCCTCAGTCCTACAGGTGGGTGAATCCCTGCATACCAGGGTGGCTGTGGAAAGGGTGAGCAGGGAGGCTGCTCTGACATGTATGGGGGTGGGAGAAGGCTGTTCCAAAGACCTTCTAAATCTCTGTTGTAACCCCTAGGCTATACACATTTCAGCTTCGCTTGGCTGCTTTTGTTAAAAAAAGGGCACTGATGTAGCATTCAGCTGAATGTGACACTTTTAAAGAGATTTCAGGTGGGGAGGGAAAGCAAAACTGCCACCAGGAATTTTATCTATCAAGCCTGAAGTCTTAAGGGGGCTGAGGCCATCCTGCTCTGTCCTAAAGGAGATGTGTTCATGCACTGGAGAAAAGCCACAGATAGCCTCCTAAAGAAGCTGGACAGCCAAAAAGAGAAGTTTGTAGTCTTGACTGCAGTAGGCTCCATATGGGGAGTAGCCTGTGGAATAGTGCACTGCACTTGTGAGTGAACTGGGAGTTTGCTGTGTCATCAATAAAACTGCTCTCAAAGATTCTGGTGACTCTATTGTGGTCCCATATACGCATGGGGAGCCACCTGTGTGCAAGACTTCTGTCCCAAATGTGATAATGAGCTGATATTTCATTATTGTTTATGCTTAATTTTTCCGTGCACCAGTGTTAGTGGTTGAGGTAATCAAGCCAGACAATGAAACTGAGACCTGAGACCCTGGTCTGTGTCCCAGAACAGCGGCCTGGTCAAAGTCATGGTGACAAAATTCCATCTGATTTCAAAGAGGGCTGGCTTTCGTCCATAGCAATAAGCTATCCCTGTCCCTAGCAGTAATAGAGTAAAACCATTTTTAGCTTAACTTGTCTTGCTTTACCTACCACTTTATTATCAAACATCTTTCATATTGTAAGCAATTCTAAAATGTATATAGAGGCAGTAAAACAAGCAGTGATTCTGTAACTCCTAAAATTCACTTAGAATGATGACATATCATTCTAAGTTTTATTCTGTGTGACTTCCAAGGGGGAAAAAGCATTAAGAGTTTTGTGTTTGAACATTTTCCTTAAACAGAGTTTCTCTGACAGATGTAAACACTTATTTGATCTTGCTATTTCATTTTGCAAATAATGTAATTCCATATATTTACGGGAACCAATTCAAATCACTTAAACTCAAAATATTCCCCTCATCAGATACTAAAAATTTTCCTAGCAAAATTATTCTTGTTTACTTTTGATTTCTAAGACTTAAAAATGTCAATAGAGTGTGAATCATTTTGTGTGTGGAAGCTCTGTTGTAGGAAGGTCCAGGTAATTTTTCTGAGAATGGAGAAAATACATACATATAGGACATATACACATACATACTTATAGGACAGGGCCTTGTAAAGAATATAACAAGTTTAAAGAGGAAGGAGACAATAAGAGAGGGAAGAAGGTGGGAATGAAACCACAAGATGATAAAATTATCTGTAGGCTCAGCATGGTGTTTATGAGTCATTGCAAAACATGTTTAATAAGAGGTGTGTGTTGTCCCTGACTGCTGTTAACATGCGAGGATCATTACCTGGCTGATAGATGTTACAACAGAGGTAGTTCTTGAGGAGAGATTTGAAAGAGAAGATTTCTATCAGATCTTCTTCAAAGGATACATTTTCTCCTTTACATCAGTTGGAGTTCCCAGAGCTGAATCATTAATAAGCATTTTTTTCTGATGAAGTTCAGAGACCCACAGCACTGAGAGCGGGATGAAAGTAAAGCTTGAGAGATTTGCCATGTACACAACCCCACAAGGGCTCACTCTTCCAATAGTTGCCTCATGTTTTCTGGAGAACTTTTGTGCATAAATGAGTCATGGCCATGCACTATAATTCCCCTGCTCAGCATGTTCTTGGAGTGTTTTTCAGGATAACATGAGGCGGGCTGTAGTCATGGAAGTGACCCGAGGAGGTTGGTGCTGCCAGTCCTGACAAACAGAGGGTGCACTGGTGCAAGTCCTGCAGAAAATCACCAGGTCTGGATCCATGGCAAAGCTTTTAAGTACTTCAGGAAGGAAAACACCATTATGCTAAGCCTGATTTCTTAGGTCTGTAAGAACCCTTTCAGAATACATGTATGCTGCACAGAACCCAATGGCACTGTTCTTACGATTTAGTTCAATTCCCTGTTAAAACTTTGACTTTTATGTCAAGGTAGTAAATTTTAGTTGGAGATGGATGGAAACGGTAGGAGTTTCTTTTTAAATTGATTTGTTTCTTTTAAATAGGGTTTGTGTTTTTAATTTCATATGCAGAATCTCATCTGTACACTTCAGGGAGCAGAGTTTTAGAGGTAAATATCTACATAACTTGATGAGGGTGGTATAAGACAGGTGCCTACCTATCACCGAGGACATGGATTATAAGAACATTCATTCCTTTCTGTGGGCAAAGGCAGGAAATCCACTTGGGCTCACATCTAGCCTTTTATACTGTAACCTATGTCTGCTCATGCTGCTGAGGGAAGGATTTACGGCCACCTTTTTTGTCACCACAGTAATCTTGCAGTGACAGTGGGGGTCTTTTCTTACATTCCCTACCTCCATGGGAGGAGACACTGAGTTTAACATTTCCAAGTGGAAACGGGGCTCCTTCATTTGGGCTTGACCTACCAGGACTCAGTGTGAAAGAGAATTGCTCCTCTGCTGTAAAATATTAATGAGACCAGTCTAGATTTGTGCCTTGAAATAGAGCCTGCTGAAAGCTTAATGTGATATGGGTTTTGACACTAGTTTGGCCCATTTCTAGCTAGGGTGGTGCTCTGATTTACATGTTATTCAAAGACCCAGCTAGATGAGATTGATCTTAATTATTGAAGTGATAGTAAAATTTTATGTAGATAGATTAATTTCATAGAGGCTAGCAGACGGGCACTAGCAGAAACTAGATTTGGGTCAGTCATTTCCCAGTCTTCCAAAGTCTTCCTCTTTGTTCTTATTCAAGAACAACCACAGTCAAGCACAGTGCAATAGCCAGAGAAACTCTGGAGCACCATAGCTCAGGGAGGCAATGATTCTACTCACACTGTGAGCAGCAGTAGCATTCAAACACACATTTATTGCAGAATCATGGAATGGATTGGCTTGGAAGGGACCTTAAAGATCCTCTAGTTCCGACCCCCCTGCCATGGGCAGGGAAACCTTCCACTAGACCAGGTTGCTCAAAGCCTCATCTAACCTGGCCTTGAACACTTCTAGGGTTGATGCATATCCTGTATAAAATGTCCATTACCCCAACTCAATGCATGTTCATAGAAGCAGTTTGTTACTTTCTTTACTCACGTTAGTTTATTGGCAAGTAAAAGCAGCAGCTCTCTGTCGTCTTCTTTCATGGAACAGCTGACAGAAAGAGATGTTATTTAAATGGTGTCTTTGTCTCTTTAGTTTTTTTTTTTTACTCCTTTGTGAGATTCAGAAGTTTCCTGAGAATCATTTGGATGAAAATTGTGCTAACAGATGAGTGACAAGAGAACTTGGGCATAAGGCATCTATTTTGCCTGTGCCTCCTATTCTCACTCTCAGCAAATGTATTTCTGACCATTTGTGGGGTGGAAGCCACAGAGTTTTGTGTTCAAGCAGCTAGAAAGCAGAGTCCTGCTGTCATTTCCAAAGAACATAGGAGTAGTTTTTCCCCCCCATCAGATATAGGACGTTTCCTTATTTTTTTCCTAAATCTCTATCAAAACTCTATTTCTTTGAATCTTTTCTGAATAATTTCATGTGTCATCCCACTTCATTGTTTATCTACCCCCCTTCCTCCACACATTTATCCCTGAAAATAACAGGTGTGTCCAACTTTTGGTTCAAAGACAGGTTTTATTTTAGCTTGGTTTTTTTTTCTGAGAAAATATGAAAACATGCTGTATTTGTCTGGTGATCAGTTGTCCACAGTACTGCTAACACTGGCCCCAAACATTTTGACAGGTGAGCTGATTTCATCCAAGTTTGTCAGAAATGTAAAAATAAAAAAAAAATAATAAACCCCATACAAAAATAATAAACCTCTATGTGATAATAGATGGTCAGGTAGAGGAGGTAGAGGAGTCCCTGCCCCATCAGGGGAGAGGTTGATGTGAAATCCCTTTGCTTAGACATCAGAGAGTCCAGAGAGAGAGCAGAGACTTGCGATGCAGATCTTCAGGACACCACGTTTCATCATTTCTGCTGCTTATAGAGCAAGGGATTTAATTTGTCTCTCCCGAGAGAAACTTTGAACTGTTCTTCTTTACTCCCAGGGTGTCATTGGTGCATTTGTATATTTTATTTATTTATTTATTGAACTGTCAGTTATCATTAATTTAGGTTTTGTTGATACTGCTTATTGCATAGAAAACTTCTGACTATGGCATCTACAATGTGGAGTTTGTCACCTGATTTTTCTCTGCTATTTTTATGTCTGGTCATATATCAGGGAGGAAATAATGGCTGTGCTCCTAAGAGGGAAAATGACTACTAATGGATTGGGTTGTATCAAATGGATTGCAAGAATGAGATAACCAGCCATAACAGGGCTGAGGTAGCCAACACCAACCACAATAAACCTGAAATTTATTTGCAGCAGAAATGAAAGTCATAACCCAGAGAGGAAGGTAAAATTATATAGACTCAAATTGACTATGGAATAATAGTCCCATTCCTTCTTATGTTTTCTCTCAGCTAAGAAATAAACCTTTAACATCAGATCTTTTTCAAAACATCATCCCAAGATAAAAATAAGTGATTTTGTTGACATAATGTCTGTTTCCACTGAGAGCTCTAGCAAAAGAGATCAAGTAGATATCGTCTTTCTGGAAAACAGATTAAAATCTACTGTCTGCCAGTGCCTTCCAAGTGGAAGAATGTGTTGAAGAGTAAGACTTATTTTATTCCTTTATAAGTAAGTGAAGATAGCTATGAATTTAAATGCTTACTTTAATAGGGTCCCCAACTTGTGCTTTGAAAAAAGGCGGCAGTAAAGCTTTATTCTATCAGAGTTATGGGGACATATTTCTTTGGTTTTCACTGGACAAACTTTCAGTTTTCATGGAGTCAGACTCAGTAGGACCAATAACATCTAATATCTAAAATTTTCATAAAGTTTTGAGGCTTTAAAATGCTACAGTAGCATGTCTCAAGACATTCATGGTAAGTTTGTAACATGTGGCAATGATTCAGAAAGGAAAGGGTGACATCTCCTGCACCACAACTTATTAATGAGCTGAGTTTATCTTTTACTCAGATATTTGACTTCTCTTGTGTAATATTTTTGTAGACAACATTTTTCAGCAAACTTCAAGAGATCAAAATAGAGGTAGGCAACAGGGAATATGTTAGTGGAAGGAAGGATGAATAACAAGATTAAAGTTGAAAAGAAAAAATTACAGATGAAATTTTTCCCCTGAATTTTGGAATTTTATTTATTTTGCAGAAAACTCATTTTGGAGCAGAAAGATGGCACCATGTCGAAATACCACATTGCAAGTTGTGATATTGCGGGTTGCAAGCCACCTGTGACTTCTATGTCCATTGAGCCAAACTATTCAAAACTCAGCTGTCAGAGGAAAAAAAAAAACTGAACAGTAAGTGGGAGAATATTCAACTCTTAAAAATGTTTGGTTTGGTTACAGTGCAAAATTAAAATCCCAAAAATGTTTGGGATTAAAAATCTTTAGAGCACACAGCTCAGATAAAAGAATATGGTGGTTTTGCTTAAATTTTAAAACAAAGTACTTTGAACATGGAAATTTTAACATTTTTTCCTCAAACAAAACCTGACAACAATTTTTAGCAAGTCAAGGTGGGAATTGTTAATTGAAAAATTTCTCACCTGCTCCACAAAGAACTCTTAGATGGCTTTGATTGCATCTGTGAACAGCATTCTCTGAAATGGGTGAGTTGTGCTCTCTGCTCCTCCTTTCATCTTTGTGAGAATGGCTACTGCATGCTCAGAGCTTCAAATTGCCAGTGCTGTCACTTTTAAGAAAAAAACCCCCCAAATTAACTGCATAATTTATCAAGATTAAAAAATTTCAAGACCAAATTTTTGAAGAATACTTTGACTCATGTCCTCTTTATTATGAACTTAGTTTATATGATATTGAATACAAGTTAAACTATTTGGAGATGAGGCAATAAAAAAATTATGGATTACTCAGGACTCTGCATAGCCAGATATGTTTCCATCTTACATACCCTTTGACAGTTCCATTATCAACTAATAATTGCCAGCTCTGCTGTCATATATCCATCTACTTATTGCTTATTTCACATCATCATGAGCCAGCTTCCCCTGTCCTAGTGCTGCCCAAAGGTGGAACAAAAAGGCAGACTCATTTTTTTTGTTCTCCTTGGAAAAAGAAAAAGGAGTTATCTCTGGAATAAGAGTGAGAGGATCAAGCAATATTGTAATGGCCACAATCAAAGTGGAACCACTGAATGAGTCATTTTGTCAGTGTGCACTGTCTGAAATCTGTCTAGCTTTAAAGTTGAAATAAATCCACCAGTAAAATAACATCTTATACCTTAAAAATTTTCTGGCTGTTAGTAGCCCAGAGGAAATTTTTCATCTCAATTTTATCAAACATATCAAACTGATATGAAAGTTTACTAACTATTGTACGTGCTTGCCATAGCTATTCTGAAGACTTTACTCGGTGATTGGGGAAGAAATACAAGTATATTAAATCTGTATAACTGCCATGTTGATGAGTATTAGTTGATACCACATATATATATATTAACACTTCTTTATTGATGTAACTATCCCTGCCTGAGCAGACTGCAGTAATTTAGTTAAATCAGTGTTGCTGTCAAGGCAGCTAAACAAAGGGAGAAAAGTAAATGCTAGACACAGAGAAGGGCAGGTAATTTCTGTCACTCCTTTGAAAAGTGGCTTTTCCAATCAACAGCAGATTTCTGTGAACAGAGTAGGCATTCTTACAAAACCTACAATAAATGAAAAGCCATTTTTATGAATAATGATGCTATTTGCTCTAGAGAATTCTACTTTTACAAGAGCTGGTTCAGAACTTGCTGGACTTGTCTCCATCTACCGTATGTTTCTCTGAATCAAAGATGTTAACTGAGTCCTATAAAGTAAATACTTAAGGATCTTGGGAATCATTCCTTCAAAATTTTGCATGAGCTTTTTTCAGTAGCATCGTTTTTTGTCAAGATGTACTTGCAGTACAATAAAGGAATGATTTTCCCATTGGAAACAATGAAACCTTTTTTTTTAATTTATTTTTTTATTATTATTATTATTCTGCCCTTGATAGAGCACAATGTTTTTTAGGCTTTGTGTAGGCTACATTTTTACTCCCTGGGAGCACCCAGACCTACAAAAGAAAAAAAAAAAGAAACAGCATTGCACTAATTCAGTTTTCTTGTTTCCTTTCAAGTTTCAGCATCGTGACTGTGGTTGATCATCTGGACCTGACTGTTTGCACTTCTGCCAGGGGACCAATTCCCACATGCTCCTCCTTCCCTCACCCCACCTTTTTCCTCCTTACCCCCACCCAGCAGTCACTTTTCTTGAGAAATGGGAAAGTTATCAGCATGTCCCCATGTTTCCAGGGCAATTTTCAATATGTCTTTGCTCTCAGAGGTGGGTGACATCTGCTTTCTTTGATGGGCTGGTCAGAAAGCAGCAGGCAGAAGTGCCTCCGGGAAGGCTGGAGCTGTCCCTCTGCTGTGTGGGTAACGCGCATGGCTGTGGAGGAGGACTGGTGGGAGGTGGTGGGTGATGAGGCAGAGCCCAGGGCCACTTACTCCTAACCTGCTCATCTGAGACAGGCCTTGAAAAGCTGTAAAATCTTGCATGAATGGTGAATGCTGGCAGAGAAAAGGAAAGGCATTCAGCTGCCATGGCTTTTCCCTTTCTGGAAGAAAAAACTGTAAATTATAGTTGTGCTTCGAGAATGACTTTTTTTCCTCTGTTTCTCTGCCTATTAAAGGCATTTTGCTTCTCGGCCTTTAATAAAAGTATTCCTTGGTAGGCCATTTGTTTCCTGTTTGCCAGTGGGGACAGTTTGCTCCCTGAGTCCTTTGCTCTGCTCTCTGCATCAGGATAATTTTCCCTGGTTTCTGGGTGAGGACTTTTGCTGCTCTAGCAGTGGTTGACTCTAAATGTGAACCCACCCATAGCCATTTGTGCTCAGTGATATGACCCATTTCTTAACCATTCTACCAGGACTGTAGAATGGTTAAGAAATGGCTCATATCAACCACAGTCTGGTGCTCAGTGTTTATCCTGTACCTGTTTAAGAGGTGATGGTTACTGTTGACTTCCAGACTCACCCAGACTCAAAGTGACAACTGGAAGGAGAAAGGCTCTGTGTCTTGGGTTGCAATATGTAACCAAAAATGTGTATTCTATTTCCCGTCTCTTGAATCTGGTCGGGAAGGTGTTTTATTTCTTTATCTCTTGTATCACCCATTCCTCATAACTCCAGGGAGGAGGGGGTGGGTGCCTTCTGTTAATGAGCCACCTATTAAAACCAGGTGGAGCAATGTTCCTTATCTCTCCCACAAGCCATCCTTCCGGAGGATATCTTCTGTTAATGAGACATTAAGGCTCACCACATGACTGAAAACATTACATCATCCCACTGTGAGATGCTCCATCCAGTGGGGGGAGCCAACTGTTCCTATCTAGATAAAACTGAAAATCAGAAACACCAAGGCAGCCTGTTTTCCACTGGATTCACAGAGGAAGACTGGCCCCATCTTGCCATCACTGCACCCTTTCTAAAGGGTCATCTCTCCTCCAACAAAACTACATCTGCCACTCTGAAGGACTTAATTTGGACTGCTCCCAACATCCTGACCAACAGGGTGTTAGGTCATATTCTGACTCTGTCAGGGTTTTTAGGATTTTTATTTGTTTGTTTGCTTGGGGTTTTTTGTGCTACTACATTTGTATTTTTAATATTCCTAGTAAAGAACTGTTATTCCTATTTCCAAATCTTTGCCTGAAAGCCCTTAATTGCAAAATTATAATCATTTGGAGGGAGAGAGTTTATATTCTCTGTTCCCAGGGAAACTCCAGCCTTCCCTGGCAAAACTGTCTTCCCAAACCAAGACACTCTGTATCCTACCAAACTGAGGATGGCATGTCTGTGCTGGGGCAACATATCTGAGACACAACCAGACCCAACACCTTTGAAGGTGAGGTTTCTCTTGTGCCTAGTCCTGCTTTACCTGCTCAAAGACTTTCAGTGAAACAGTTAAAAAGAGTGTGTTAATGCAGTTTCACAGCGTGACAGAGATTTAAATCACAGATTATTTTTTTTTTAATAAACAGAAGGTTGTTGAATTTCTACCAAAGCTTCTAACCCTGCTTAGAATTTCAAAACCAGCTTTGGACTGAAAAAAATCCAAATGAAGGAAAATATTCAAATCCTCCCCCACACTCCCCAAATAAAAGGAAAGAGGAAAAAAGTGATATGTCACTTTAATATTAAAGTTAAAAGGCTTTGAGAGAGAGCAGAACTTTGCAGAAGAGAAAATGATGGGGGTGACAAATCTTTAAAGAAGGGAAAATGGAGTACTATTTTTAAAATTCTTCTATTCTTTTCAGATTGTGGCATTTTGTAGAGCCTTACAGATGACAAAGCAGCTGCTTCCCCTGAGCCTCACAATGCTTTCTCCACACACCACTGGGCTGGTGTTTTTTTTCTTTTTTCTGTCACATTGATCTTGTCTTGTGCTGCCTCTAACATGCCATTAGATGCCTCTGGCTGCCAATAGTGAAGAGCATCAGGTTCTTGTGGGTAAAGTGCCATTAGGCTCTTCCTGACATGGCTTAAAACATTAAAGGTTGTGTGGACTCTTTGAAGATATTTTGAGAGGTTAGGATTACCTGTAACTGTTTTTACTACTTGTACTGAAGGAGTTTCTAGGGGCCCTTGTCCAGATCTATTGTACTGTGGAAATTAAAAGGCAGCCCCGGTCTCCCAGGACTTGACTTTGAATGAGTGAGACATAAAAAAGGGAATTATTATCCCCAATTTTCAGCAGAAAATTTTCCACTGCTGCACAGAAAAAAAATTGTACTACAAGCTCCAGGTAGAAGTAATATGGGCAAAGGAGAATGATACTGCATCTATCCTAAAAAACCCTCATCTTCTTACAACCCCTAAGGTGAGAAGATGTTTTAAGGTGATAAAACAAGGTACCCACAGTGGCTAAGAAGTGCAAACAGTTAATCAGTCGTATGAACCAGCTTGGCAGCTCTCATTCATTCTTATGATGTTAACTGCTGCCCTGGTCCTGAAAATCAGTATTACTTCCTCACCACTTTTCAGGGGTACACCAATAAAGCTCATGCTGCCCAATGCCTGCAAAGTGACTTCTGTAAATATGTGCAAAATAGCTTTATAGTCCCCCCTTGGATCTTGCCTTAAAATATCCCTCTGTGTCTGTAACTTCTGCCCAGACTTGATGAGGATGTGCCACTGGCGTGTGGATGCTGTTGTCTGTCTCACCAGTCAGTACTGCCTGATGGGTTCCTATCCACCTGGAAGGGCATGTTGTCTCTTGCTAAGGCTGTGGGTGGTCAGGAGAGCAGTTCCAACCTGTAGAGCTCTTCACACAACAGAAACCTAGTAAGTGTTGGTTTTCTAGGTCCTGAAGTAATACAAACAATAATAACAAATGCTAATAAGCATTGAGAAATCTTTCTTCGACTGCATCTCTCTGCTTGTACGCTCAAATACCCTTCCCCTGATTTCTACCACCCTGGAACATACTTAACAAAGCTGGCTATGTGTGGGAGCAATTTGCAGTCACTGATATTAAGGATGCCTCTATTTAATAATTGAAAAGAATTAGCATAATGCTTGACTCATTGAATTTCTGTGGGGAAACAGTAACCTCCAGTGGTCATTTAGAGTCCAGTCATGTTCGAACAGATTTCAGTGAGTACAGTATTAGGTCCTTAATTTATACCTGGCTTTAAAATTTTCCTTGAAGCCCTAAATTATACATTCACAACCAATTTCTCATAGAACACATAGATGCTAGAACTGTGTTCTTCAAAAGGTTTATTTTGCAGTTATTTACCTTTGCCAAGGTCCTTGAGAGTCAGAAAAAAAAATCCCTGTGAAAATGAAAAGTAATATCAATTTTCAATGAAAAGTGAAAACTTTTTTAAGGAAACAGTACAATCCATATAGTGTCTGAATTTGGCTTAGGAATGTAATTTAAGTGATAAGTGAATATATCTTTTTAAAGTGGGAGACACCCTTCAGTGAGAGGAAAGGCTAAGACAATTTGCTTATGCATTTTAGTTTGGTTAGAGGTTAGAATCTGAAGTGAGACATGCATTCAGGAATGCTCTAATATGACCAGTCAGCAATCATAGGGAACAGGGGTGGAAGAAACCTTGGGAGGACTCCTATCCTGTGTCCTTCAAGGCCAGGCTATCTCTAATTTAACCATATAACCCCTCAGCTTCCTTCAGGCTGCCATCCCACAATACTGGGGGAAAGGGAAGGGCAGTAAAGATTTATGTTCCCTTGTGGTTCCTTCTTGTATTAAAGACTCTGACTGATTCTGGCAGGGCAGTGGAGCTGCTGTGTGTTGCTGATAGTGGAAGGCTTGCAGGGGCTGGTACAACTGTTCCATTTCCTTCAGGGAAATTACTGCTGAGAACTCAGATGCTAAATCTTTGGAGTCCTACCTGGGGTTCCAACACATTAATTAACTTTTATGTGGCTGTGTTTTCAAGGGGTTGAGGGTACACCACTGAATATGATTTGGGTGGGGTCACACTACTCCTCCAAAGGTTTTAATGTTAATTGTTCACAGGGTGAGGTAAATGGTTATCATCTCCATTTGATAACTGAGAACCATGCAAGTACATGTGTTTATATTTTTGCTCCTGGTCCAGCATGTCTATGTAACTACTGCAAAGTGCTCAGAGCTTCGAGTGGGCCCAGTCTATCAAACTGGGAATGAAATATATTAAGCCCTCTGCAATTCAGCTGGAAGTGCACACTCAGGTAGCTGGAAAGGCAGAGGGAGAGCGCAGAGAGAGATCTTGTCTGCCAGCAGATAGCCAAGATTCCTGCTCTGTCTGTGCCTTTCCAGGTAGAACTATCTCTGTTACCTTATTCCCATCTCCTGCATGGACATTCACCCACTTCTGCTTTTTGAGAGTAGTCAAGCTCTTCCCTGAAGTCCACAGGCTCATCCTTGTTGCTGACACACACCGTTCATCCACCACAGTAACTCTGGTTACACTCTGGTGTGCCTCTGCTGTGAAACTGAATTCTGCTCATGCTGGAGAGACCACTTGGACTTAGGGCTTGCATGAGAATAAGGTAGTGCTTTGCTGAAGCAGGAAAATGAAAATACTAACAAAATTAAATTTAAGAGCAGATAGCAGATGAAAGCAAAAAGAAAAAAAGAGGACAGAAAGGTAGCAAGCTGTGGTTAATATGGGAAATAGGTAACAAAAAGAGAAAGTTAAAACACGAGTAATTAAAAAAGACCACAGGCAACACAGTCAACATTATTTATGCTGCAACTGGTTTTGCTCAGGGAGAAAGCAAAGGTCACGTAGATGAACTATGAGTGCTGATCTCCAACTCCTGCTTTCTTTCAATTAAGGATTATTTCTTATCTTTATCTTTTCTAATGAGGGCTGCAAACCCTGACTGGGGATTTAACAACAGTTTCTCTTGATTTTTCTATGTGGCATTATGATATTTAACATCTTTGTCTCTCCTTAAATGGGTCATTTGCAGGAAAATTATGATACGTGCCTGTCTGAAGTACCAGTGAATTGAACACTCAGAAGACAGTAAGTGATGCTCTGAAATTCATGCTATGGGTTAAAGAAAGCAAAAAATATACTAGTGAGATTCATGGGGTGAGTGAGGACATGTTCCAAATTAGAGAGTAATGTCAACAAGAAGTGACGTATGGTTCAATTACATTGTGATTTTTCTCAGTAAATATGTAGTTCTCATTTACTTTTAAAATATAATAATTCCTAAGTCATTCAGCAGGAAATTTAGATTTCATTTCTGCAAAGATGGGGTTGAGATTCCATGCTATTAGATGCTACATGAACCCTGGAAACATGCCTTCATATGAGTGGTCCTTTCCTAAATTATATACATTGGAAATAGGCCATTATAGAACAAAAGACTCAGTACAGTTGTAAGCACTGTACATGTTAGTTACAAATGGAAAGAAAGATCTAAGAATCAGCCTTTCTAAACTGTAAAGTAAATAGTACCAGTCTTCTTCAAGACTGATCTGGAAATGTGCTGAAACAAACTGATTACATTGATGTCCTGAGAAGATTCCCTGACACTATCCATGGAACCCAATAACACAAGTAGATACAAAGCTGAGTGTGAAAATCTCCTTGGACCATTACAGGAATCCTATAGGCTTATTGAAGTCCTACTCTCTCTCTCTTTCTCTCTTTTAAAAATTACTGCCTTCAGAATTTAATTTCTGTATATTAATGGCATATGTGGAAATGATGGAAAATCAATATGGTATTTCTGGATACAAGGGCATACATAAATATGACTTTCTGCACAGTTAAGAAAGATTTATATTTATTCAGTCGCTGTTTCATCTTTCTGCTCTCTGCACAGTCCAATGGTAACATAAATAATATTAAAACAATGCACTGACTCACTTTCATCTATGTTTCTGGTTAGTTAAATTATTAATAAACACTTGGTGCAAAACTGATTTCAGCTAAATTTAGCAGTCTGCAGTGCATACATTTATATTTGGTTTAGCTTTTTAGGGCTCCATTTATAGTCAGTGTAGGGAAAAACAATCCCAAGGAGTGATACACATCATGAGTTTTTGGTTCATTACTTAAATGAGATGAACTATGCCCTAAAACTCTCATCTTTCTCCAGCTAGATCTGTTCCAGATGTTTTAATTTGTAGACATGAATTTTACCCTTTGTTCAGATAGTGTAATTTCTGTGAGTTCTGTGATCATTACTTACAATCATATCTAGCCTGAGGCAGCTGAAGGCACTATTCTCCTGTGGCATGAGGTGCTGCAGGGAGTGATCTCCCTTTGTGAGCACTCACTGTCTGATGAAATAGCTGCTGTTTTTTATGAGTGTCCTTGGTTGCTTTTGTGAAGGCATCTAATTCTGCTCCTGCTGTGTTAAATATCTATCAGATTCAGTCTTTCAAAAAATGTGACAGAAGCATGGTCAATGCCATGACTCAGGTCTCCCTCATGTGGGAAAAGGGTTTAAGAAGCTCCCACTGAGCAGAAGTTGGAGCAGCACCTCAGGCACTGAGTAGACTACAGTAGATAGGAGGATGCCTGGTAATTGTAAATGTGTCCAGGGTTCAGCCATAGCAGAGAGGAGATTTTTTGTTTTATTATTTTTTAAAATTATGGTTTGTTTGGAGGTCTGTTAGTTTTGCCTCAGCCTCATGTCAGTGGCTCAAGTCCTTTACTGGATGTAGCTGTTAATAATATTTACAACACAGGGATTTATAGACACATTTATTCTAGAGGAATCTAATCACTGCATTGCTTTTGTAAATGTAGCTGTATCAGAAGCAAACAGTGCATGAATTATATGTCTCGGCAGGATTGATCGTGCCCTTAGGAGCTAACAGCAGCACCCAGAGAACAATTACATTCTCCTGCTCCCAGTAATGAAGTATTATTTAGAAACAGAAAGTCATTATGTAAAACTTTGAGAAATTATACAATTACATTACATTACACATACTTTTGTCATAGACCTGGCTTACTACATAAAATTAAAATGCTTTCTGTGAGGGAATTCTGTACTGCTGGTTTCCTGCTCTTGTGCTCCCAGGCACTTTGCCTTTCTGTTAAATGATGAAAGAGAACTGTTTAGGGTTGGAAATATCATATGCTCTGAAAATTCTAAAACCTCATTTATAAAAAGAAGTAGCACTTGAAAACAAGCAGTAATCATATTAATATCCCGTCAATTTCATATTAAATAACCTGTTAATTTGCCAGTATCTATTTCATATTTTGCTTTACCATTTTATTACAGCAGTATGTAACTCAAAGAAATGAACACAAGCATCGTTATTTCTGTATAGTGAACTTGATTTCTTCTTTAAATCTGTAACTGTTTACAGATTTAAATTTAAGCCATAAGCTTTTTTTTTCTTTTATTTGCATAATAGTTGGTCTTTGTTTTGCACACTGGAACTGTATGCTAGGAAGGAAAATGAGCTGTTAGTCTGGTTTGTGCAGTGTTCAGTTGTCCCAAGGCAAAGCTCTGGTGAGGGGCTGAAATGTGGGGCTGCTGCAGATACCCCTGCATGCAGGCAGAAGTGGGAAGCAGGCAGCATCATGAATAGCTGGGATAGATCTGCTCTTTCACAACCTCTTCTGCTTTAGCTATAGCAAGTGAGATTGGGGAAATAGACTGGTTGGAATGGCTAACACAGCATTTCCAAAACATCTCAGTAATACGCCTAAATCTTAAGGATTTTTATCTGAGGCTAGAACTGCAACAAACATGAGTTAGTGCCTGAGCAAGCTGGCATTGTCTGAGTCCATCTCATTGCTCTCACTAGCAGTTTTTGTTTACAAAAGCTTTTCTTTGAATGGCAGGGATGTTAGGCATATTTCATAACAACCTTCCTATACCTTTTATTAAACTAGGACTCTGCCACAGTGTGAAAAGAGTTCAATGCTTGTTCTTAGAGAAGCTCCCAGGACCCCATAGGAAAAGCCATAGGAAGCTCTGTCCTGTGGAAAAAAATAAGAAACTGTTTTAAGTGCATCCACAGTCTGTTATTCAAAGGCAGTTGCTTCTGGACTCTTATTTCTGTCTCAGTAATTGGTTGTGGATGGTTTCAGCAAACGTGTTGCATCAACTCACTATTATGAGTGGAATTGAACCAGGGTTGATTTTTTCACCCACCATCTCCTAGTATTTTCTAATGGGTAGTGTTGCATGTTGCTTTTAAAAATAAATTCTGTGGCAACCACATTACACTAACAGCATGTGTGTGTGTGAATTTGCACACTGGGAGAGTGGAGTTCCATCAGAAAACTTGTGAGAAGCCTGGCACTCCAAGATCTGACGACACCTGGTTAATCATTTACATGTTGAAGATTTTTCTGCCTAAGTCTTATAGCACAGAAACACTTAAGTAGATCCCCATCATAATTGATTACTTCAGGAAGCTGCTAAATGTCCACAGCACTGGAATAATACATAAACCAGTCCACCTTACTCTCCCAGGAGCCATTTTCCAACATTTTAGTCACAAGCATTGCTGAGAGTTCTAAAAATGTATTAAAATTTTAAATAGCTGGAAGCCCCCACAGATTTGTTTTGAGAACAACATGGTTGCATTTTGACAGTATTTAACCTTTATTTCAATTATTCTCATGAATATAATGTCTTATTCCCTTCTAGATCCTATCCAAGCTAATAAATTGTTGTTGGGAGCATTACATTTCAGAAGGCTGTCATTAGCATCTCACACGAGCTGCATTTTTGATGTGGTAGTCAAACTGAATTAAACCTTGCACAGACACAGCGTGGTATCTCAGTGACTACCCTCTTCCTTGCTGTCCCAGGGGGTGACTTTGTATGAAATTTGGTGCCATGGAGCTCTTGACATGTTCCCATTTGTTTTTAATCCAACCCTTTCTGTGATCCCCAGGCACAGAGGTGAGAGCTTTATATACACGCTTATTTCCTGGATGTTGACTCTCCCTGTACACATCTTTGTTCCCAAATTTCTGATGGTCAGGTTATATTAGAACATGCTCAGGTCCAGCACTGCTGGTGACCAACAGTGACACTCAGAGGAGTTCCAGAGATGCAGGAAGCTGCTTCAGTCCTTCAGCTGCCAAGTGGTGCCTGC
This sequence comes from Hylia prasina, assembly GCA_013397195.1. Classification (NCBI taxonomy): domain Eukaryota; kingdom Metazoa; phylum Chordata; class Aves; order Passeriformes; family Sylviidae; genus Hylia; species Hylia prasina. The sequence goes on from VYXD01013973.1 coordinate 296,649, forward strand.
TCTCCTCTGTGCCTGCTAACAAGTGTGAGAGGGTTTTTGTTTTCTTCTGTCTTGTCTGATAAAATGTCTATGTAGTTCCCACTTGTTTCTGGAAAGCTGCACTACATTTCAAAATTGCCAGCTTGTTTATAAAGAACAGGAGTTTTGAAATTATGCAGTGGTTTGTTTTTTCAGTCAAAGGCTCCTGGACACAAGTCATTACAGGAGATTATTCACTTACTTTGAAAAGAAAACCAATCCACAAACAGTTATTAGTTTTAATGGTTGCAGTGAAAAACCCAAAAGTCATGGCTCATATTACCCCAATGGCAAATTAGAATGTAAGTAAAAATTACACAGCATTTTTTTTTCCAAGTCCAAATTCTAACAGAATTATACACACACACACACACACACACACACACATATATATAAAGGTCTTTTGTCTGGCTCAGTCTGAATATTTGTAATTGATAGGTTGATGTTGACAGGATAGTGCTACACAGGACCACACACTCCTTGTAGACAGTGGTCTTCATTTTTAACTCCCTCATCTGTCTGTCCCTCCTAGGGAGGCACACTGTGTCTTGGGTAGCCCTGTGGTTTTGTTTAATAGTGCTGAAGCTCCAGATGCAAGGGAAAGAAATGTATAGACTGAAAAGATACCTAAATGCGAAATGTAGTGAAATGTTCTTGTGCAGAAAAATTCAGAAAACTTGGATAGAAATGACATAGAAGATCTGAAGGAATCCTCATCATAAAAGATTTTAAGAAGTCTGGCAAACCCCCTGCAGACAATGGGACAGTGAAGCATTTGTGCAGGGATGGAACTAAGTGATGTCTTAATATATTTTTCAGTTCTCTCTTTATTTTCTCATTTTGGACGTTGTGAATGTGTTTTGCGGGACCCTGAATCTGAGGTTTTTCTCCTCTGAAGATAATATTAAATCAAATACAATCATAAAAGTTTTACATATTATGTCTATGTAATTACAAATCGTGTATTAGACATGTAAAACTGATTCTGAGAGCAAGTTGTTTTTCATAAAGCCAGCTTGATGGACATTACTTCTGCATCTGGTTTTGGATTGTTTCATACCTTCCTAAATGACCCTGTCATTTTGTTGAGCATCATTTTATTTCTGTATTTCTGTATTTCTGGTTACTCTTTGGGATAATGGTGTACAATTAGAGATTTTCCAAACTTCTGGAATGTCCTTCAGTGATCCAAATTGTAACAAGTTCATATCTCCAGATAGGTTTAATAGCTTATTTTCTACCTGTTTGGATGCAACAGCTTTGTTCTGAGTAAACCTAATGGAATTTGTAGAAATCCTGAGTTTAATTCTTGGAAAGGTGAGATGGAATACCTGAAAGGTGGGGCTGTTTGTATGCACACAAATGAAATGCCATGGTCAGAAATATCTTACTTTCAGTGGTAACATAGGAACTTAAAACTTCAGTGAATTATTTACTAGTCCAACAGAAAAGGCAGCTTAAAATTTCTTCTGACATCCATTTTAAAACAAAAGTTAGTACTTTTTCAAAAAACAGCAAACAAAAATATTTGTGGTTTTTTGGCTTTTTTTTAGAGACGTGATGGTCTTGAAATCTGGGTGTGACAGCGTCAGAGAAACAGCTTTAATTTTTTGTATTGCTGAAGGGGATTGCAGTAGTGAAATAGCAGAAATCAGTTATAACAGTTGTTTTTATTAAAATGGCATTTACCTTGCTGCCCTTTCACTGACTATCAATCTTAACTGGATTAAAACCAATGCAGTGGCATTATTAAAATAACTTTCCTAGTATGCTCAGAGAGATGAGCAACTGTATGTGCACCATGCCCTCTTTGACAGCAAAAATTGTGAGACTATGCATAGTTGTTAATTACTTTCATTTTAATTGTGAGCTCATATTAAAGGGAAAAAATATAATTTTCTCTTCTGCTCTGTGTAAAGACTGTAAGTCCATTTTTCAAGACATTTCACAGTATTGTGACAAAGGAGCTATTTGTCAATAAGAAATTTTCAAGAAAGACCTATTTATAATCTTCAAGTTGTTTTTCATCATCTGAGGGGCTGAATTTGGATATTTTTTCCATCCATATTGATACATTTTTCTAAGTGGATGTATCTTTTATTCACTCTGAAGACCCACAGACAGCCAGGGAACATGTAGGTAACTTGTTCAGGTTTTGTGAAAATCAGTGAGAAATTGACCTTCTGTCCAGTAGAGTTTCTGTAAATAAACCAGTAGTGTGCTTGTGTGTGTATGCACTGGGATTAGAAAAGTAACTGTACAAGAATTCTAGGATATTAAGAAAAGGTAGCATTATTCAAAAAGTTTTGCATATTTAAATTCTCATTTGCTTTAAATGGTAAAAAGAGCTAACAATGAAAGACTTAAAGTGAAGAGTTGGAAGAACAGATAGCAGTTTGCAGCTGGTGTGTAAAGAAAAATGGTGTCAAACATAGGATTTAAACATCACAAAGATAGCATCCCATTCTGCTCCCAGCAGGAATGTTGTGATTGATCTCAGCGCTAATAGGATCAAACAGAAATGCAAAAGGCATGGAGAAGTGGATAAAAGCAAAGTAGAAAAAGAAGAAGATTGGCAAAATGGTACAAAAGGATGGCAGTTCTTAGAATTAGGCTTTGCAAAAAATGCAGCACTGCTGTTCAAAATGTATAAACTACTTGCTAAAGGATTGATGTGCATAAGAGTTCTACCTGCCTCATGATTATATTAATAACTGGGTTATATAGATATGTATATGGCTACAGCTCTTTGGTGTTGTGCATAAAATAATTGTTTGTCAGTAGCCTTTCTAGCAAATAAAAAAGAAAATTTGAAGTATTTTGCAATAAAATAGACCATACCATAGCTAATCCAGCAAAATCTTTCCAGGGCTCAATGTGAAACAAAAGTTCCACTCATGGGACGCTTTTTAATTTATAATTTGGTGGCACACAAGCACATCATTAACATTATTCAGCATCATGAGAGCAATAGTACCAACAATAAAAGATAATGAAATAGGATTTTTATTTAAATTTAGTTTTGATGAATGACATTGTTACAAAATTTTACCACAGATAAATAGAAATCAGTTAATGGAAATAAAAAAGGTAATCTTTCTTCAGTTCACATCTTGAGAGAAGACTGAAGGAGGCTTCAGTGAAAGGCTTTTGAATAAGAAGTGACTTTGTGTGTGGTGCTTCCTGGTGTAGAAGAGAACCTGTAGGCAGATTTTTTCTGGTCTTAGAGGAAAATCCATGTGATAAGCATCTGAAAGTTTTGGTGGCAATCCTTACCAGGGAAAAATAAGGGAATAATAATTTATTCCATTTACTTTAGAAATTTACCTTGGGATGAGTATTAGTCTCTAAAGAACCCGATTGTTCCCATGGAAGAGGAAGCTTCCTAACTTAGACTAAAAGTCAGCCTTAAACAGCTAAAGTTAGTGTTTCTCAATATAATTTAGTGTTATTCACTGTAGTGTTAATTTATGCCTCACTGTCACATTTCCTTCTTTCAGCACAGCTTCAAGTATCATGTCACTACCTGGCTGCCTCATCCAAGCCTCTACCATGAGAGAGAAGGAAGCCTTTACCCCCTTAGGGTACAGAAACACTGGATGCCATGTTTTGGCTGGAGGCTGTTTCTGTGGGATTTGAAGTCTCCTACTCACCACATTCTCCAAATGATATTGGACTAGTAGCTTTGGTTTTATTGAGAATTATGGTCGCTCCCACCTCTCTCCATACACAAAAAAACTTTGCTTTGAAATCAAGTGGGAGAAGATATGTATGCAGCATGGTTTAATGGATGACCTACTTTGGGAACCAGAGCCAGAGCAGCAGCCCTAGTGGAGAGTGGTGAGGACTTTTGCAAAGCTGGACACCTTAGTCTTGTGGAAAGAACAAGCTGATGCAGCTCCAGGTATCTCTCTTGATTTCTTTGGAACTGCTTTGGGATTCTCTGTGCAGCACTGCATTTTGTCAAGTAGACATATTGGTTAAGTTAATATATGCCTAATAAGTATATGTGCCCAATGAAGACAGATGATATAATTTTATATAGAGAAGTTTCTTAGAAGAACTATGGAGCTTGTGACAAGAAGCAGTTAATTCAGCTAAAAAAATATATCTAAAAAGGCACAGCATGTGTTTGGAAAGGAATGTTCAAATTGTGTTACTTAATCAGGCATCATGAAATGATTATTTTTGAAAATATTTTGGCAAGATCTCCTGAAATGTAACAGATAACTTGCAATTTCTATTGTATGCACTCCAGTAGTAGTTCTGGGAAAAAAAAATAAAAATTCCCTCATTTAATTAATGAAGTTCACTGTCTTTGGAATTCCACTTTTTTCTGGGTCACAGGAGTGATGATGAACAATGTTGAAATAAAAAGGTCCAAACCACTGAGACAAAGAGTAGTTTCCTTCCCCAGATTAGGGAAAGGAATACTGTCTGTAAGTGGGCCACAGACCCAAGGATCTCAGCTGTGGATACTGATGGAAGTATGTGTCATGCCTAGGTATGAGATTTAGGATAGTCTCCCAGACCTCCAGCTATGGTTGGTGGAAAGATGGGAATCCTCTCAAGGTAATTCACAGCTGGAGCCTAATTTGGATTCCTGAATCACCACCCAGAAGTACCTGTAGATGAGACTTTGCCCAAATCTCTGGCTGTCTTTCAACCTCAGTGGGAAGCTGCAGGTTAGGAACTGTGCCTATTTCTCTTGTCCTTTTTATGCCAACATAGTAGGTTCTCCATATGTAGACTGTCTTGTAGATCTGCTGATAATGCAGTGATTCTTGGCCTTGATATTCACAATTCAGGGACTAAATTAATTTTCTAAGACTAAATCCAGATTTGCTGCTGAGAAAAACCTGTTAAAATGCTGGTTTGAAAAACTCAGGAATCAGAGGGGAATGAATTACCAGAACTAATTTAATGTACTTCACAAAAGTTGCTGAATATGACATTATGACAAGGCAGTAATCCAGTGCACAGGGTCTCTTCAGCATCTTCTTCCTGTATAATGATGGAGATGTAGAAGTCATGACCAGTCCTGTGGGCTTATGAACCTGCTGCTTGAGCTCTCTCAGGCAGTGTGAATACTCCATTTACACTGCTAATCATAGGAACCATTATGCAGCTGAGTAGAATAGGGAAAGATTACTGATTAATAAAACCTTCTGTAGTTAGGTATCCAAGGAACAGAGAATTCCTCTGGTCTTTAAAAGGGTATTTATTTTTACTCACAATAAGGGCATCTCACAGAAGCTGCATTTATTTTCCATTCTGCAATGCAAAACTCCTTCCCAAGGTATCCATGTACTATGATCTCATTAGGGAAGTAAAACTAATGGTGGGCTAGATGAGAGATGAAGTCTTCCTTTGAGGAGCCTAAATCTTCCTCAAAATTACATTTCTCTCTAAACAACACCTTCCAAGGAAATCTTAGGTACTAGTCTTCAGTAGGTCTGGAAATAATTTTAATTCAAGTTTGTTGATGTTTATATTTGTACAGAAGGATGAGAAGAATCTTGATAAGTGCTTTTGATTTTTATTCTCTCTTTTTCTTTGTTGATACTAAACTATTTATGCCAGGTACTTTTCTTGTGAGTTTGTCATTTTAAAAGAGATATCCCAACTAGATATCAGTTTGCTTATTTGTTTATTTGCATGTACCTCTCTGAGATAAGAAAGTGAGCTAAGAACAGAGAGCAGAAGTGCTCAGAATCATTCATCATCATTAGATTTTGCATCCTAAATAGCCTTCTGAAAACTTCTGCCCAGCTGCTGCATAGCTTGGAGATGTTGAAAAGTCTGTAAGTTGATCAAGGGTAAGTCTGCTTTAGTTTGATCTCTCATCTCATTTACCAGGTTGTGAACAGCACAGGGTCCTACATCTGGCCTGAAAACTCTGGGAAGGCTTCCAAGAGAAGTCTCACTCTCCCCTGCTTTTGCAGTGAGGGGAGTGGGCTCAGGAAGCTAATTCCTTGGGAACATACCAGGATGGAATAGCAGTCACATCACGGGATATTGTAATCTGGAGCAAGTTGTTGTAATTCTGAGCTGTCCTCTGAAGGACTGGCCAGGGTGAGTAGCATTGGAAGAAGGACATGAATTACTGAAGTTGTTCCCATTCCAGATGAAATACTGAGTGTAGTTTTGCCCATTTCATGGTGCTGGAGGAGCAGCTATGCAGGGAGTTTGCAAGGCCTGCTAATGGAGCAAACAGCCCACCATTCACTTCTGGTGCAAAGGGCCATAGAGGAGGAGCCAGGACTGGGGTGTTCTTCACAGTATCTTAATAAGAGTCTGGCTAGGAGGTAATCAACCAAACCTGAAACACATGGTAGTTGATGCTGACTCAAAAAGGCAGAGTGTATTTCTCCCATCGTAGGCAATCTTCTGAGAGGGAATACACAAATTTCCTGTATTGCACTTTAGATGGAAGTATAGAAGGTAAGTTAATGGCTTCTCATGATTCCCTTGGCCTTTTCAATGTTTTTGTGTATTTGCACTCATTTAGACAAGGCAGCTGGTAGAACACATGTGTGTTTGCACAAGCAGTGTCTTGGGACACAGTCTGCACCGTAGGGTGAGGGCCAAGGTGAGTTGTGATCGTGCTGAGCTCTCTGTTGTGGAACTGAAGAATGGCTTGTCAGTTGACTGTGGTTTTATCTAACAATTCATTTAAAAAATTCAGAAACTATGCTTTTCAGTTGATATATTTGCTTCCCCCAATGCAAATTTCAATTTTTTTATCAATTTGTTTCTCATTTATTCAGCATCCTTCCCACCTTTTTTAAAACTAGCCAAAGGTGACTGTGTTTTTAAACAGGTTATTACTTCTATGCTGTCAGCACTGGAGTCTATGTGCTTAAAAGTATATGCATGCATATATTTATTTATATTTACATATATTTCATTTTACAGCATGAAATTATAAGGCAGAGACCATTCATTTAATATATCAAAATGCTGTGTGCAACTCTTGCACTATATCATAAAAACAATACACAGTAAATCACATATATTTGCTTGTATATGACAGCCTATTTAAAGCTGAAGTCTCACCTACTTCAGTTTCAAACTAATTAAAAGTTGTCATTTAAAACTACTGAAATTGTGTTTTGTCCCCACAGTAAATCAGAGTTTCAAGGTTCTGTGATTTCAACTAGCATGGAGTGTGAAGAATTTCTGAACTTGCACAGAGAAGGAAAAGCAAAAATAAGCAGAAATATTCTGTAGTTAAGTTCCATGATTTGTCACAACTTTTGTCTTTCCTCTCACTTAATGTCTTTGGACTCCCTGAGCTGCTTCTAGACTCTAGTTTTAGCTCTTGCCCCTCTTTATAAATAAATACTTCCATAGCGTGGACTAAACTGTAACTTTCATGTCCACTAGCAAAGGAAGTGGTGAGTTGTGCCCTGAGCACCTGCTGTGCAGTGACTTCCTCAAGCACTCACCCTGCAGCAAGGAAGAAGGAGAGGGGATGCAGAAGACCCTACAGCTAAGTCCCCTGGAGTGCTGGCCAGTGACAAAGTGCCAAGATGAAATGGTCTGCACTTCCCACATCTCCATTTTATATTTTCTCCACCTGATAAATGGGTGGTGGTTTATCATGGCCATTTTGCTCTAATTTTCAGACTACTTGTTGGATTTTCTCCCCTGAAGGCAGAGGAGTCAGTCTCAGCACCAGACTCTAACCCATTCTGCCTTTTAATCAAGGGTTACTACCAAGACCAGGGCAACAGGCTGGGTGAGCCCATGTGATGGCCTTGCTGCTGGAATGCCAAATGTGCCATGTAATGTGCTGAATGCAATGTTAATTAATGTGAAGCCTTTGACTCTTTTGGCAGGTCTGTTTCAAGCAGCTTATTTTCAGCTCTGCTTTTCAAATATATTCATTATGTTTTGACAATGCATAATTGCCCCAGATGTCCCCCTTCAACTTTATTTTCATCAAAAGCATCTCTGACACACCAGGTGATACTTTCATTATTGATATGATAATATTCATGGTCAGCTATGCTTTTTTTATAGATTGATCAGTGATAGGACACAGTTCTTGTCTGTGGGAGGAATGTCAAAAGGCCTTTACTGATGGGTTTCTGATAAAATATTTTGACTTTACTGGATTCAGGCATGTGCTCTGTGCTGCTGTGCTGGCTGACTTTCAAAGCGCTTGGAAAATGTGCCTGTGCCTCTGAGCTCCTGTGCCAGTTCTCTGGCTGTTGTGCAGATCAGAAGGGCAAGTTTCAGGTGTTCTGCTCCTCACGTGCAGAGTTGTAATTCGTAGTGCAACCCAAGTTAATAACCTGATTAATTTACTTATACCTGGCCTTCTGCCACAGAGTGCAAAACATGAATCCTGAAGTAGGTGTCGGTGCATTTGCTTATGAAACACAAGTCACAAACTGACAATTGTTTTAAACCTAAATTCAATATTGATTGATGGGGATGGGGAGGAATGATCAATGCCTACGTGGAGTTAATAATTAATGTAGCACTTCAGAAGCCCTCTCTAGTGAAAAGCCTTCATGACTAACTTATTTCTCAAAAAAACTAGATAGAAATAGAAATGTATGTTGTGGGTCTTAGGGCCTAGTTCTCCAATTATGGTGAAATCTTAAGGAAAAAAACCTCAACACCTTCAAAGATTTGTACAGGAAATGTTAGCTTAACTGTTTGCCTTGCTTGAAAACAAATTTATTTTCCTTCAAGGCTCATCCTTTGTTACTCCTAGGCTTCCTACTGCCACAGTGACTTCCAGCAGCGTGTGTCATTTAAGACCAGTAAATACAAATATCTCTGCTGCCAAGATAAACTGCATCTTTAAAATCCCAATTTTCAAAGCTTTGCACCCTCTCCAATTTGCATATGCATGCCTCTATGCATCCATGCAAACCTCTAAATCCTTTTTGACACACTTTTAAGATTCTTCTTGAATTTTTCTTCCTGGCAAAAAAAATATTCTAAATGCATCAGTTATGAATACTTATTCAGTCGATCTTAGATTTAGCTCAAAAGAAGGTGAACATTTTAAAGCCAAAAATATGGAAGGTCATTGCTTCTGGGACAAATGGATGGTGGGTAAAGCATAACAAGAGGCCAATTCTTTTCTCTGTCACTGACTAGCTTTTGAAACCTGGACAGATTTGGAGCCAGAGGGACTGGGTTTTTATGGAATCCTGCTGAGCTACCACCTGTCTGATGAGCCACGTCTCTTAGTTCATCTAATTTGCAAAGTCAAACATATTAGCCTAAAGGACCACAAACATGGTGAAAACACAGGACAAGAAGACAGTCTTCATTTACAAATTTCAGATAGCTGTTTGATTCAGGGCAGTACAGGGAAGGTTGCTAAAATGAGTAAGGAGGATGAGAGAGCTGCAGACTACCTTGGGACTTCAGCTTGGGAAGGCTTTGGAGTGTATGGCTAAGGCTTACAAAATCATGGACGTATGGTTAAGGTGACTGCAGAACTGTTATTTCCCTTAAATGTAAAAACTTGGGGGAGTCATTGAAACTGGTGAGAAACTATTTTAAAGGACATAAGAGAAATGATGTCTTTATGTAGAGGGTATAACCTGGAATTCATAGCCTTGGAAATTAATGGAGGCAGAAGGTGTCAGCAGCTTCAAAAAGGGACTAGACAAAAAGGAATGCAGTTACAAGTCCATGGACAGATACTAAAGGAAATGGACTGTATTACCCTGTAATTTATTGGTGAAGGAATAAGGAGAGTTCATTTTTCTTGTTTTCTCATGGTCTGAGTTTTCTTCAAATTCCTCAGAAAGGAATTTCTCCAGGAATTAATTAAAAAATGATGACATTCTATTTGAGATGCCATTGCAGTGCTACACTAACTACTAAATATACATATTTACTTGTGTGTATAAGAATGAAAGAGTCATTCTTCATAAATTTTTGTTTAGCAGATTGATCCTGTTGCCTTTTAGACCCAAATTCAAATAACTTCTGTGGAAATCATTTCATATTGTTTTTGTGCAGGTGTAATTGTGCTCAGTTAGTTCAAAGCAGGCAGATGTCAGTAGTGTGCAGTGATTTACACCCAGACAGAATGACCCAAAGGGTTCCAGTGACCTGCTCCCAGGGCTCAGGACAGGTACCTTTGCTTGCATAGATATAGATGTATACATTTCTCTCTGTGTGCATGTGGGTGAATTGATTATGGCATGAATGTTATCTTGAATCCATAATTAAGTCACTGTTTTAATTAGAGTAAACCTATTGAATCACTCTATGAATGTCAAAGTAGTCAATGTTTAAGTTCTTGCTAAACCCTTTTGTACTCTTATCTTTTTTCATCCATATCATTTGCACCCTTCCCGGCCTCTGTGTAAATAATTTTGAATTGATTTCCCTTTTTTGTGCTTCGTCCATGTGGTAAATAATAGAGTGAACCTTGCCATTGAACTCTGTTGAGTCCTTTCACAAATTTATATTAAAATCTGTTTTTCACCAGTGCTTTTGATGCCTCCCAAATCACCCATCCATGACAGAACTGTCCCAAAAGTAGGGTCCCAGTGCTGCTTCTTGCTCTGGGACAGGTTAGTTTGTTAGTCAGTGACAGCCATGTACGAGTATGTTGAGGTCAGGCACAGTCTGTTATTGGCATTTGTCCTGAATTAAGTAGCTTGTTGGCTCACACCACACCACTAGAAGAAGAAAGTGAGCTGAGGAGCAGGGCCAGGAGCCAGGCAAACTGTATCTGGATTTCAGATGATGAGCTGGACCAGTCTACAAAACTTGGTTTTCTCTGTCCTCCTGGTGGGACAACTTTATGAGCCCCTGAAACTGCTCCTCCCCATGAGCCTTTATGAAGGCAGAAAAAGTTTTTCTGTTTGTTTGGTTTTTGTCTTCCCTTGGCTCAGATTTGTATTGCTCACAGGTGTTTTTTAAAATAGGCTTAATAAAAGCTCAGAGTCCACCTGCAGGGTATCATAATCTTACCAAATTTGTGCAATGCTGAAAGCCCTGTACAAGATACCTAAAATCTGAATCTGGAGAACAAAACAGGAATTCTTTTTCCTGTGCTTTGTGGCTGCAGGAGACCTGCTCACACAGGATATCCCTGGGCAGCCTCATTTTGGGGACAAGGAAGGTCCATTTACAGCATCGGATGAAAGCCAGCAGCAGGAGGAGCTCTTAGGAGCTGTGACAGCTTATGTAAGGACGATCTGCATCCTCCAGGGAAATGAAACAGGAGTTAATCCACTTGTTCTCCTGTAATCGCACATCTGTAAAACAGTCTAGAAATGAAAGACAAATGACAGCTCCCATGTTGTGCTGCTCATCTCCTGGTGAAGACAACTGAGTAGCAGCTGAAATTTGATGGACAGATTTCCCAGAAATAAGAGGATAGGAAACCAAATGAATAGCTTTAGATGAAGGCATGGCTGTGAGTATTTTTCATCTGAGCTCAATTTTCTGTGGGTGAATATGATTTTTGCAAGATTTGAGGCTCACATCATTCATACTAGCAGTACATTGGAATCATACAGCTCATTGATGTGGCCAGACAGAATGGGATAAATGATTTCAGGCTAATAGCTAATGGCTGTCTCTTCCTTATGTTCCCAAAGGGCTGGGAAAAAGCCCTGTGAACCTTTCCTCTGTATTTGTCAAAGATTACTTTTGTGTGTCCACTGGGTCTGAAATATTTGATGAGTACTTTGAAAGTACTGTCAAAATGAAATGTACTATTGTGTTTAATTCTGCAGATTATGTGGCATTATTTCTGATGCCCAACTGACTGTTGTGTAGAACTAACTTTCAGCAAGAGCACTGATGTCAAAGTGCATATATAAGGGATTGTTTTCTGGAATTTAGAGTGATATGAAGTTAAACATTGTTTTTTAAAAAACTATCCAGAGTCATAATTTTACAAGTATTTACACAAAATTAAAGGGCATTCATACAGTGAGTATGTACATGTACGAATGAGGAGATTTAAATGTTTACCTAAGGCCCAGCAGTGGCCACTGGTATTTTGTAGTGTAAGCATCCCACAGAAAAGATCAGCAACAGCAGTGTTCTCAAAAACACTGACTTGCTGACCCCTTATTTTCTATGAGATTCATGTCCTCCTACCTCCCAGCCCCCTGGTTTCTCTATTGTAAGGTGTCCAAATCTACTTGGAAATCATGCCTGGTTCCTGAATAGGCTCAGAGGGGATGGATGCAGTTTGAGGTGTATTGGGTTTGCCTGACACAGCTCCAGAGATGAGAAGTGGTGGCACACCTGGTGCCTGCAGGTTGTGAGGACACCCTGGCCAGCATGGGGGAAGGGATGCATGGACATGTGAGAGTCCTCAGCATGAAGATGCACAGTGTGCAATGACTCCGAGCCTAAATGTGGAGTGTGGAGACCAGCAACTAACCCCTACTCTCAAAGCTCTAAGTACTCACTGCTCAGCACAACTTCTACAGCAGCAGGCTCCATGCCAGACAGCACTGTGATTTACTCCTTGCTCTCAGCAGCGCTGGCACACGGTGCAAGGCTGGGTACCCACAGCTGCATGCCCTGTCTGACCTCTCTTCACCCCGTCAATTTGCTGCAATAGCTCATGTGCATGAAAAAATCCCTGAGCCAAGAGGGTTAATACCAAAGCCTGTGGCTGATGGAAGAGCTGTGAGCACTATCTATGCCCTAAACCTGGCAATCCTGCATGTCCTGACTTGCATCTCCCTGTGGACATTGATGTTGTGCCTGACAGGGTTGGTGTTCTCCTAACATCATGCCAAGAAACCACACCCAGTTTATTTCTGCCATGGCTCCATCTCTTCTTCATCCATCTTCTGGGGCTCGGGCCCAGAGCTTCTGCTCATTTCTTAAAGTAAATAGATTGGTACATGAAATTGTGTTCAGTTGCCAAAAAACTGCTCACAGTAGTTCCAGACAGTGCAGCAGTGATAACTGTAGATTGGGGTTCAGAGGTTCAGGTTAAACTGTAAGAAAAATGACTTCACTGGAAGCAGAGTGAAGCAGCTCATAGGGGCTGTCAGACCTCAACCTTGCATCTTGTCAAGATGTGGCCCGACAAAGCAATGACAGACCTGAACAAGTGAGGGTGATCGTCCAGTTTCAAAGACAAAATTGAATTAAGCCATCTTCAAGCAATTATTTTAATATTTTTGTGATTGTCCATGCTCTTAAATCATTGGAATGATGTGTTGACCTGAGACTAGTATCAGTGTCCTGAACCATCCCCAGGCACCACTTGGGAGTTAGCCTAAGCCATTCCTAATGCAGTTTAAATGACAAAACCTTTTCTATAAGGGAAAGAGAATTTTAAAGCATGTTAACAAGCTGTTCCATACAATTTGTCTTCAGTGTTCAAGCATCCAGAAACATATAACTACTTAAATTTCCTAGGATAGATGTGTCCTGTCAAGGAATCTAAAGTGACAGCCAATGCAGATGTGTTTCCCACTTGGCTTTGCCTCTGGTAAAGGCAATCACGGTGTGGCCATTTTGTAAGCTTTGACAGAGGACTAACAAAATGTGCACTTATTTATTGGAGGACTAGGATCACTAGTTTATTACTTTTAAAGTTCTTTAATGCATGGAAATGACAACCATTTATCATTGCTGTCAAGAGAGTAATCTAGTTGTGATCTAGCAAAGATGTTTTTGAGGATTCTGCCGCAAAATAAAATTTATCATTGTCTTTCTCTATAGAGATGCAGTGTGATGTTAAATTCCATTAGGATATACAATAAGACGGTGTGCTGTCACGTAATCATTTGATTTCCAAGACCTGAAGTTTATTGTCTTGAATTCTTGGAGAGGGCTTTCCAATAAAATAAACATGAGACTCTGGCAATCTTTGTTCAAAGTAGTGTAGTTCTTGGGCTCTAGTCTAAATGTGTCTGTAAGCAAGTTGTTAATTCACTGTTTTCACTTTAGAATTTAGCTATTGCTATCATTTTAATTCTAGGATGGATTACGAGAATTCTCTTTCTGGATCAGACTAGGGTACTGAGTCCAACATTCTGTCACAGTCACCATCTAGGCTCAGAACCAGTGAAAGCCTGAGATTCTGGAAGCCAGTGGACACAACAGTGAGTACCAGATGGTGAAGAAAAAACTGCAAACAGCCCTGCAGCAAGGGGTCTGGAGTCAGAGATCAGGGAAACTCACAATAACCATATTCAGATCTCTTTTTCTGACCTTTACTGGTGGGTTTACATTGCATCTGAAATGTCTCCTCTGCTTCTGTTCATGTTCCCCATTATCATTCCCAAATGCTGAATGCAGAGGAGCTCTGTCTCTAGGGTGCTGTGCTCCAGGCTAAGAGGAGAGACAGCATGGTGCCTTGAGGCACAGCTGGCCTCCATTTCCCTCATGGGGAAGGGAGACAGAGCAAGCTTAGCCCTGGGCCAAAACTCATGCAAATAATATGGTTTTTAAAGCCATAGGTAGAGCCTGTAGGCAGTCCTGCCTCAAATGATTCCCAAATTGCCATTTGAGACTGAAACTGGGAAAAGTGGATGTTAGCACAGGCACAGGATCAGCCAGATCTTCCTCCTAAAATCCTCCCAAAAAAAGAAACTATTTCCACTCCAGAACTGAGGTTGCAGCAGTGAGGTTACGCTTTCTCCAAAGATGCATGAGGATTTAGTGACAAGGCTTGAATTAGAACCTACCTTTTCTCCCTCCAGCCCTGAGTTCAGCCCTGCACAGCATGCTGCTTTCTTCTTAGTTTCCTCTTTATCCCACCACATCCACTTGGAGAATGATGTGTCTCCTCCCAAGGTTCAATTCCTGTATACTCATCCAGTTACTGTGCAGATTTTCTTTTGATTTTAATATAACATTCAGCTCATCAAGACTTTTTTTTTTTTTTCAGTTTAATATTTCTAAAATTAAAAAAAAAATTGTAGTGGCATTTTGCAAAAGAAACATTTAATAGTAACACATAATTACACTCTATAGTTGTTAAACAGAATAGTGGTTAAATAGCTGTCCAATAACAGGCAGCAGTAATGCTATATCGGGTATTAATGCTGCTTACCTTTTAGCTACAGTGTAATTATTGGTATTTTAGTCTGCATTTATTCCCATGTGAAAGTGCTGCTGTAATGTGGGGAAGTATTCTTAAATCATAATGCTTATCAAAGTTCATGTGCATCTGAGTGAAATTGAAAATGTCAAATCACTTAGAAAGTGGAGAATTGCTCACACTTTCTAAAATCAGCTGTTTAAAAAAAAAAGTATTAGAGGCACCTAACTCTTGTGTACTGGAAAAAGTTCTGCAAATGTGCTCTTCCCTTACTTTATAGAGTAATAGAAAGGCTATAAAAGAACATGGTGCTTGAACATAGAGGGCAGTAGAACATAATAAAGGTCATTTGACATTACTCAGACTGGTAAGTGGCTGATAGTACTCAGTTCAGCATGTTTTTTACAGCACCCTAAATTAAATGTCCAAAATTTTTAGGAGGTTGCGTTTGAACCTAGAAAATAATGCACTAGAAAATCTAAGTCATCTCTTACATTCTTGAGGTCAAGGTGTTCTGTAGTATTTCAGAACCTGGATGCACTGAAAGGTCTTAGCAAAGAAAGCCCCACATGTAAGGGTTTTTTGGCATCCTAAGTACATGTTTCTATAGGGATTAATTTCCTTCATCAGGATAAGAGTGTAGGAATTTGGATAGTGCAACATTCTCCTCAGACACTGCACATACTTGCTCCCTCATCATTTGACAGCACTTGCAGCCTATTAATCTGTAACAGGCCACACTGAAAATACACCTGACACCCTTTCCTAGGTTATTACACAAAAGCAGAGATGAAAATGCATGAGCAAATATGATAGCAAGTAAAAATGGTCCACACTAGAAACGTAGGGGAAAAATACTATAAACATCCTTAAAATATCAAGTGGCTGCTCATACAAAGTGTTTCTTTACTAAGCATTTCAGTGAAAGGATACTTGCCAAGCAATGTCTTTTCTATGTCTGAGTACCCATATAGCTGCAGAGGAAGAGGAATGCTGGCTGGTTTTAGAGGGATGTTATTTGTCCAGTGTTGTTGTGCTTGAATCTCTGAAAAAATTTGCCTGGGGTGCAGCAAAAGTATCATGTGAAATATAGCCAGTCACATGCCAAACAGAGATTAACTGCCTATTTATGGATTACCTGAAACAAACATTTTTTTATGTATTAAATTTCTCCTCTTGTTCTCAAGGATAACTGACATGACAGGATTGTTTGCAAAGAGGTTAATGGCTAAAAGTGTCAGATTTATTCACAGTGAATCATTCAAAACAACCTAACTCAGATTTTTTTTTCTTTCCCCCTTGGAATAAAGAGGTACTAATAGATGGAAAGGAAGGTTTGCTGTCCAAAAGATGGAGCACAAGATATTGGGTGGAAACAGAGCTGAATCCTTTTGTATGTACGTAGCTGCAGTAGATGTGCAGAAGTATTATTTGGTGCATTTATTTCAGAGGTACTTTTAGGTTCTTTTAGATGGCAGCTGCCTGCCTTGTTATCCAATGTCCTGAAATGAGTAATGCTATCTGTGAACCCCAGCTGTGACCTGTATATTCCTAACAAAACATGAGCTTTTTCATAACTTTAGTAAAATGTGGTGAATATTCCAGACCAGCAGGTGGGTTGTGCCCTAAATAAACAGTGGCAAGCAAACCTTCTTTGGTGTAATTCTTCTAACTGCAAACATTAGCTAAAATCAGAAGCTGACTAAGCTGGAAACAAAGTGGTCTTGCCTACTGAGTCAGCTGGTAGCTAGTGACAGTTATATCTGTATGGGATGAGCAAACTCTCACAGGCTTCAGTTTGAAACATAAGGTTGGAGATCACAAATAATGTAACATCCACAGCTTCTCATTCTGTCAAAGAAGGGAGGATAAAACCTGTGAATCAGAAAGAATTAACAGAAATTTTTCTGGTTGATTCTTCCATCCTTTGAAGCTTGTGGAATGAGATCTTGTGGTTTTTCACTCGACGTTAAGGTCTGATCATCCCACAATTTTTTTTTCCACAACAATGACACATGCACATCAAAACTTCCTGGTAAGAATTACCCATAACTTCAGCTTCCCATTTACTCCTGAGGAGACTTTAAGACTTCCAAATTGTCTGGGAGCTTGCTGGGAGCTCTTTTCACAAGAAAGCAGAGTCACTCTTAACCCTTTGTCATCAGTACCCTCTTTCTTCCCTCCACCCTGGTACTCTGCTCATTCAATTACTTTTCTCCTCAGCCAGGATGAAGTAAGCATTTGGCACCAGAAAGTGCCTCCAAATTGCCATCAGTTGGCTTTGATGGACAATGGAAAACCAAATGCCTTGGGGAGAGACACTGGGGAAAGAGATCTTTCTTCTTTGCAGCAGAGATGAGGCTGGCTCGGTTCTGTAGAGGCAGAAACCGACATATCTTTGTGCAGACAGTTGTCTCTGGCAGAGCCAGCCCTGAAGTATTAAGTGCAATCAAACATAAGTCAGCAGGGCTATATAGTTCATTTCCCAGTGGTATTCTATTCAATCATGTGCTTAATGTTTTGATATATTTCAGAAGCATGATAATAAAGAGATACATCTGTGCAATGTCATCTTTCACTCCTTTCAGCGCCACTCTAGACAAATTCAGTATCATCTGTCCAAAGTGAATCACAGAGTAAAATCAAGCATCTCAAAACCAGAAAAAAACCCAAACATGATTTAAATGCTAAGTCAGGCATAATTCTGAGTTTGGACTGATAAGTCCTCATATTTGGCACATAAGTTATTTCAGAAGGTGATTCAAAGATGAAGAAGGCCATGACCAGAGCCTATTAAAAAAATCAATGATGAAGTAGTTTAGCCAGCATGCTATTTACTTCTTGAGCTTTCATATAATGACTGATTAATTAAAAAATATATAACCCCACAAAATCTCATAATTTTATCTATTTTTTTTTTTTTGTAATGGCTGAGCTGTGTTTTTTTCCTTATTTTAAGGATTGTTTATTGACTTCACTTGTGTTTTGTTTATTGAGGTTTGCCAATGACCCACTTGTATTGGTTCTGGAACAAGTTTTCTGTGTTACAATATCTAAAACTTTTCCCATTAAATGCAATGCTGAAACTTCCAGGTATTTCAGTCAGGGCTGTGAGATAGCTCTCAGTTTGGTGACAATAGTCTCAAGTGCCTCATGCTGATGTGCATCTTATGGCTGCAGATTCAGGTCCTGGAGGAACATAAATGGTTATAGCACAGAGTTATCAAAGTAAGAAAAACATACATTATTTACTTACTAGGGTGGAACTGGAAGAGTTACAGTAATGCTAGATAGTGTCTTAGATGTATCCTTATTGTCTAATCTCAGTCGAAATTATACTGGCATCTGTCCCATTTGAGGGACAAATCTGAATCATGACTTGACAGCAGAGGAACATTCCTATTGACCAAAATGAGTTGTTTTTTATTCATTCCTGCAGACTGCAGACTGAAGTTATTTAACAAACATGCTGGCTTAACACAAGCATAGTGGGGAGGTCCTGTATCTTCACAGTGACTTCTTCCATGTACTGAATCTTGGTTAAAATCTTGGGTCTCATCTTTAAAATGCTTCTTTGAAGCTTGGACTTAAGCTGATCTGAAAGACTGTGTGAACATTAAAGACAGAATGTGGTTGTAAACACAGTTCCTTTAGCATTATAGTGTCTGTGGAGGTGACGTCCTTTGCTACTTTCTTCCATCCTCATCTAAGATCCATTATGTGCCCAACGAGCACAGCTAATTATTGCATTAGGCACACAATTTTGCCTTTTGTCTGAAGTGAGAGTGAACAAAACCCAAACACTGTGTTGCTTAATGCAGTAGCAGAAGGGATATTGACATTCTGGGAATGATAAGGCTGCAGGGATTTCTGCAGAAGAGAATGAGTGGCTGATCACTGCTCCCAAATCCCTCAGAGCTTTGTACATGCAGCTGCTGAGGTTATGATGATGAGTCTGGTCCATTAAGAAAGGTTTTCAGAAATGTCACTCAGCTTTATTTAACAAACAGAGTTTACTGGCAAGTCTCATGGCATAAGAGAATGGGAGGTGACTGAATATGATCTATGTGAAAGGCTTTTCGTCTGAAAACTGAGGTAAACAACAACAAAACCGAGAGTATTTGAGTGATAGAGATCCAAACCATACAATCAACTGACTTGGCACTGCTGTCTCAACAACAAATGGCTGGCTAGCAGTGTCAGCCCAGCTGGTGTTCAGAGTTCAGATGCCCCTAAATACGATCCCAGAAGCAGCAGTCAGGAGATCTGACCTATTTGAAAGTGCCAGAAAACTCTTGGGCTTGGCTGGCTTCACACAGAGCTTGTTTCAGCAAGAGCTAGACAGAGCTCATGGTTTTGCTTTGCAGTTTTTATGTACTAACAGTGCCATTTTTTGTCCTGGGATTTTGGATGCAGGCTGGCTGATGAATTTAGCTTTTATGCAGCTTTTCATGCATTGGCTGTTTCTTGTTTGTGACTTTTCTTTCACCAAAAGGGAATAAGATCTGCCAGCTGTTACTTGGGCACCATCAGCAGGGGTGCCTGCTTACATTGCTTGCTTCTGTATCTTAAGCTTTGTGGTGGATGTTCCCTGACTGGTTTTGTCCAGCTGACTCAAGATCAGAGAATCACAAAATGGTTTGTGTTGGAAGGGATCTTAAAGGTTCCATCCTTCCTGCCAAGGACATCTTCTACTAGACCAGGTTGCTCAGAGCCCCATTCAACCCGGTCCTCGACACTTCCAAGGATGGGACATCCAGAACTACTTCGGAAAATCTGTGCCAGTCCCTCACTGTTGTCTTATATCCTGTCAAGGCTTTAGTTCGATAAACCTGGCAGAAACACCAAAATATGTAATGGTCTCACGTTCGCCAATTTCTGGTTTGTTTCCTGGCCAACACACCGATTGTTGTTGAGGTTCAGTGTTTGCAATTTTATATATATCACTAGGAGAGTTAAAAAAAAACCAAAACAGGCTTACCTTAAACTTACAAAAGATGATTTATTTACACACATTAAGAAAATAAGAAAACTAAAACTAAATAAACCACAAATGAAACTTTCAGACCATCCTTCTCTCCCCCCTCCCCACAATATTCTACTTTTCTACACACAACCTGAAGAAAGATAAAACCTGTGACTTCAATCAGTTTGCCATGCAAAACTAATCTTCCATCAGTTCTTTAGGAAAGGAGTCTTTTTGAGTCCCATGGAGACATGGTCACACAAGAAAACAGTCCTCGGGTGGCTTTTATGCCACACATCTGCAGTGGCCTGAAAAGAGCCTTTTGCAAACTGTGAAATCCAACCCATCAGCAGCTTTCCCAACACTGCATATGGGTCATAAT
>VYXD01013973.1:317578-333751 GCA_013397195.1 Hylia prasina
CCTTCTCAGCTTTTTATACTGTATTTCAAAAGTCACAGTCCTTTTTCCTCACTGGTTAAACAGCCAAGGACTGGCCTCTGATAGGTGTTCAACCTTTCCAAAGGAAATTTAGGTCCTGGCAGGAACAAACCGTGTCAACCCGTAACATATCCTTTTTAGTTCACTGTGATTACTTCAGAGAAATTAATTACTAATTAGAAAACGGACTAGATGCCAAACCTGGCTTATACTCACATTCAGGTGCACACCTTTGGGGCTGGATTTTCTTTTTGTGAACACAGGTAACATGCTGAACTATTTTTACCTGTGATTCATGCTAACAATAGGGTATTGTTATTTTCTCTTTTATTCCCTGGCCACCCATTACCACTCTGATATTTGCTAGTCCCAATATACACAGTAAACAAAAATAGTGGGACTGATTATTTAAGTGTAGGCAGAGAGGCAGCCATCTATGGTAACAGTTTGTAAGCACTGCTAAAACCGTGATGGTGAAGGAAAGCCAGAATCCTGCCTTTGACTTTGCTAGGGATGGTGCCTTGGAGGGCCAGGCTTGCCCTTGAAGGAGACACAAAGACTAAGGAGGTAAAAGCTCCTACCAGGAAAAAGTAGTCTGTACTCTAGATGAGATTTTCCAGATGATGGGAGGAGAGAGATCCCTGCCCTTGACTTGCCTTACCACCAAAATGAACTGAGCCCTCTCCTCCAACCTGGCCCTCCTCTGCCGCTCTGTTGCTGTGTCCCAATTAATTTTGTCATGAGAAGTGGTGGGCCAGTTTTGAGAAACCACAAGCTGATCCAATTATATTCCCTGCTAAATTATTTTTATCTTAAAATACCTCAACATTAAGAGCTCAATCCTGTTCATCCTGAGTCTGTGGTGAGAGGAGCCTGGCATTGTTCTCAGGACGTGGTCTGCAACTCAGATGTCTGAGAGCACATCTATTAAAATGCAACTTACCACCACAATGTATTAACAAGCTATGAAAGACTATATTTTCCTTGACTTTAATTGGTAGCATTAATGTGATGCAAGTATGACCTAATGGAAAGAATATCAAATCCTATGGATTCTCAAAGTCATTGTGGATGCTGGCTTTGCTGCTGAAGAGTTACTCTTGTCTATGGCTTCATAGTAATTTTTCTGGCTCCTGCAATACAGGATGCATTTTAAATTCCTACCACAAATCCATGAAGAAAAATATTTATAGGGCCTGTGGAAGGTAATAAGTTCAGATATTTATTAAAAACCAAAAACCCATGCAATTCTTCTTCTAAAATAAGTAAATTTGAACCCTCTATTTTTTTTAAGAGTAAGCAGTATCACAGGGAATTTTGGTGTTTAATATTCTATCCTCATAGTCTTTACAGAAAATGGCAAGAAAGTAAAGTCTCTAACATTATCATTTTCATATTAGAAAGCAGGCATTCTTTATTACAATGCTGGACACAGGAGAGGATATTTCCACCAAAATATAACGCATGTGGATATAGAAAAGCTCCTATATATATGTACACACTATATGTCACATACATATTCATTGGTTTTCACAAAAGAAACCTATGTATGATAGTCGCTTCCCCAGAAAAATTAGCCTATTTCCCCTCCCACTGGTGCATGTACTTTCTTGTACTGGGAGTCTCTCTGGCGGGTTTTGGTGAGCATAGACCTTAAAGTTATAGCTGACTGCCTGATGAACTTGATGCTACTTCCCAAATATGGAGCTGAGTTGGCACAACCAGTCTTCATCATTCCTTTGGAGACCCCTGACTGACAAAGCGTGTTCTCTCCTGTTTCTCTCCTTGATTAGTGTCTATCTGGAACTTCATCTGAAAAGATTAATTAAAACAAAGGTTTTTCTGACTCTGGATATTCTCAGAAAGTTACTAAAAAGGGATGAGGGCATCTGCATATTTATTTGAGAAAAAGACATCCAGTTGGAATCTCAGAAGAAATATATACAGTTGTACACTTTGGATAGTTTAAGAGACCTGAAACTATATTTTCTGTGTGTTATTTTTGCATCTCTGACTACCAACCAGGAAACATTTCCTGAATTTTGGCCATTGGCAGAAGCATCTGTGCAATGGCAGAACAGGAAGATATTGTTGTAATAGCATTATAACTGTTATATTTTTTATAGATTTGGTAGGGCCATACTCCCAAAGAAATGGATCTAAAAGACAATTTTGATTACTTAATACAAAGTTCCACTTTGAAAGAACATAGTAACAAGTTCCAGTTCAGATTAATTTTACCTGGTCCAAAACTCCAGTTACCAGACCTTAAACTGTTCAAAATGACTGGACTGAGCTGTAGGATAGAGGGGAAAATGGGAGGTGCACAAGTCTTTGTGCACCCCAGTCTCTCTGCAGAAGATGGGTGCTTGCCTGGACATGCTGAGAACTGTGTTTTGTTGTGTGAAAGATGATTTAATATTTTTCAAGCTTCCCGTTGTGTCTGAGAGGACCAGTTGCAAGCGCTGGACTGATCTTGGATCTGGTGCTTGCAACCTCAAGACTTTCCTCTCTTTGTTGTTCTCTGAGATTACCATCACTATTGAGTTATCACAGCAGAAATGGACTGCTTAAACCGCAGCTCTCTGCAACTGGACTTTTTCATATAACTGAGATGCTAATGATAATTTTTTATTTTGGCCTTGACAGAACATAGTTTTGATTATCAATCAGACTCTGACTCTTGAAGGAAAAAAAGCAAAAATATATCTTCTACAGGTAACTGGGCTTTCATTTAAAGAATGACAACATTTGTAAGTTTTCATTTCATTAGTAACTTCTTCTCCTTCTAAATATCTGCTGATGGGTTTTAGCTCTCCCCCACCCCAAACCACTGTCAAGAAATCATATATAAATTCCAGACCTTGGTTATAACTATGACAGCTCTATCTGAGTAATTGGATTTATCAGAAATTACAGCCTTATCAAACTCCCACACTTACCTGTCTTGCCACTGAGCATTTTTTGTGGTCATATGCCTAATTACGGATGACAGAAATGCTGACAGTGTAGTGTCATCAGGAGAAGCTGATGCAGGAATGCCTCAAGGTACCAAAGTGGTCAGGGAAGTACTGGGGATGTGGGTGGAATAGCCCAAGCACCTGCTATGCCATAATGACATTATGGCAAATAACAACATATTACATATGGGTTTTCTGAGGTAGGAAATGTCTTGGGCAAGTGGAGGCTGTGAGAGAGATTTCTCAGCTGGAAATGTTCTCACAGCCCTTGTATAAACAGTAGTTTCTATGTAGGTAAGTCATTCCTAACAAGAAAGTAATATTCATGCAGATGAATCACAACAACTATCTTTCTAGTCCATTAAAATTTCCTTTTTGCCATGGGAACTTTCACCAAAGCAAATGAATCTCTGGAAATACGGCTGATGTTGTCGTGTGACTGGATTCAAAACAACAGCTACTGAAGTACTGATTTTTTTCTCTGAGATTTTCTGAGGCTCATCTGGACAACAAAAGTGGGCTTTGGTACAGGATGTACCTACTTATGCTATTTTGTCAGATCATGTGGCTATTCTTCAATGACTCTCCTGCAAAGGAGAGGATATGCTGGGCTGTAACATGTATAGATTAGAGCAGCTCTCTTTCCATTTGCCTGGAGGGAACTATCCTGTAGCTCTGGCCTAGGCTTAATTAAAAAGGAGTTTAAATTCTACATAATTTGAATTATTGTTGTAATTAAATTCAAATTCTTCAGGATTTAATTTGCATAGAGGGTAGATCAAATATGTTTAATCCATCTGTGGTCTGTGATACTGACACTTGTGGCCAAATAAGCAACATCGAAGAATGAATTCACTTCCTTCTGCTGTCACAAGGCAGCGATGTGGATAGAGCAGCAGAAGAGAAGGAAGCAGATAAGGTGTGGAAAAGGCCATGAGGTCTGTGTGAGCCACCACACTCCCTCGTCAGAGCCTCAAATATTTTATTGAGATGAGCTCCAAGAGCCTGCAAACAGAATTTTCATGATCCACAGGACACACTTTCTTCCAAAAACTGCTGAAAAAACAAGCCTGATATGTCAACATATTTTGAATGTCAGATACAACTTATGAAATGAGGCTTCAAGCCTTATTTCCTTTTATTACTGAATAAAAGTTTTTCATATGCTTATTAAGATAACCTGAGAATCAAGGAGCTTATTAAGATAACCTGAGAATCAAGGAGGAAAACAATGAATCACTCACAAAGGAGATGTGAATCTTTAAGAGAATCCTAAAAAAGAAGCATCCATCATTCATACTTCTTCACTAATCTCCCCAGGCTGAGTTACAGTCCCATCTGTGTGACTGATGCTGTCTCTGAACAGTGTTTTTCCCCATGTCCTGCCTTGCCTTTCCCTGGTTAGGCAGGTCACCCACCCACGTGGATAAATCGAGTAGCTGGAGCTTCTTCAAGGCGATGCGACATCGGTTCTCTCCCTTCCCCTATTGCCATTCACATTGCAGCCAGTTCAAAGAGTGAACACAAATCAATACTCTCAGCTGCTGAAATCAAGCAAACCTTATGGGTTGTTCTGTGTTGTCTTTCATGATTAAGTTGTTTTCCAATAGTGGTTTCTTAGGCTGCCATTACAAGGAGAAAAAGAGCAATTTCTCTAGCTGAAGAGTTGAAAGACAAAATCAAGTGATACTGTTTGATCCCAGCCTTCACCCAGAAACACCTGCATGTAAAGCTGCAAGCTTAAAAGTATTAAGACCTTAGGTGGTGTGGTTTGCATGCTTATGGCCAGTCAGGGGTAGGGTATTTATTGTTTTCACCCAGGTGCCCCTCAGTGAATGATCTGTTTAATCTGCTCCTGTTTAATGTCTTGTCCAGTTTAAAACTATTTTGTTCCTACAAATGTCTCTCTTATTACAAAAACACTACAGAGGAATAAATTGCTAGCTGTACTCATCTGTATGTTGGCTCAGAGACTGATTTTTCCAGCTCACATAATCAGTAACAAACTGAAAATTTGGAAGTGTTTCTGCAATGCACTAATGGATCTCCTCTTCATCCCACTCAGTGCTGGACTGGACAAGTGTTTCTAGTAATTAATCTAGCGTTCTGTTTGAAAAGTCTGGAAGAGAAGTGGGGGTCTAAAAAGTTATCTGTCCACTCTCAGAAGTTGTTAGTTTCAGTTTCTGTGGGTAGTAGTGGCTCCAGTACAAAAACTGGAGTCTCTCTGTTTGGTATGGCACTAGGGGGAGGCCTATCAAAAGTATTATTTATCATGATTGATGTTGAGGGTGAGGATGTGTACAGTCAGGGAGGCATGGGTACACTGGAGTTTCTGTGACTGTTCCTTGGAGATAAGAGGCTTCCTACGTATTCTGTTGAATTTGGAATAGGTATTTAAATTGCAACTAAATTACATTAATTCTGAAAATGAGAATTAAAACCCAGGTACAGGAAATATTGATTTAGGGAAAAGCAATTCAGTCTTTAGCTGAATCTCTGTGTAAACATCAGAACTTAGATGTCTGAAGATGACCCAGGGGATTTTTTGGGATTGATTATCTTCCAGACTGCACTGGTTATTCTTTCTTTAGCAAGAATTTTTATATCAAACATTGGTACATAACTCTTGTGTGGTGCACACATACACATACACACACAGAATGGCAAACCTCTTTTGTTTCCATAATGTTACAAAGACATCTCCCAGTTTTTGACAAAGATTGATCTGAACTTGTTCCATTTGTTGACCCACCTGTCTTCAACACGTCTTCCCTTACCTTGGCTTGGCTTCTGCAGTCAATATGTAATTATCCACTGGAAAGGGTTCCTTTTTAGAGTTGCCAGAGGACAATGGAGCCAACACCCACATCTTTGCCCAAGGCTGTAGATGAAAAACTGAAGTGAAGCCAAAATCTACCATAACATTAACTAGTGGTGGCTTTGACATGTAAAACTACAGCACTGTAGCAGCTTGCAGGACTCCAGTGCACCCAAATATATTCTTCCTCTTGTGATTTTATGTATTTTTGACAGTGCTACTGTGAAGTAAAATCTCCTGAGACTGATTCTGGGCTCTGTGGCAGATCTATTCTATGGGCCACTTCATAAAGCTTTTAGAAATTCCATGTACAGAGGCAATGGATGAAGTCTGTAGTAAGCAGAGATTATCTGGGGTTTTGTTCTATTGGCATTAAGTTATTAATAGAACTGTTGGTGATTTACTTGGGTGGGACTGAGATTCAATTATACCTGTTTTAAATGTTATATACAAATGAGAGATATTTTTATTAAAACATTATCAATTCTGTTTAAAAGCCAGATTAAATGGCATGTTACCACAACTGTAAATTACCGCCCCCCCCCCAAAAAAAAAGTAAATAGTCAACTTTGAGATCATATTTCAAAACATATTGACTATATTGATTGGACAGAAATGGGCTGGTTGAGAGAAACTCCATGTCTTCAAATAGAAGAAAACCAAATTATGGCAATTTTAGTTCATATACTGCAAAGGCTCAGCTGTACTTTAAACTCAATTGTTTCTGCCGTATTTTTAAAATACTGCAAGTTGTAAAAAGCCTTCAGGAGATGATCAGAGTGATTTTCTTTATACCAATATAGATTTTATACCTATACTGTAGCCATCACAGTTCTTTACAAGACACTACACTGCACCACACCAAACTACACTAATACAATATTGTGTCCCAAACCATCACTGATAAGGTATTCTTCCTTATATTGTAGTATCATTTTCTTCCTAAAATGAAAAAAACAGAAAAAACCAGTTGATTTCTTCAAATCAATGAAGCTCTCTCCTTACCCAGCAGCACCATGTCTCTATGTTTGTATTACTGGAAGGGGACTCTCAGAAAGGAACATCTGCAGGAGCGGAGTGGTTTTGGGGATATGAAATCATAGCAGACATTCCAGTTATCCCATTAAGATAAGATGTGACCTTTAAATGGAAAACTGATACTAAGGAGGCTGACATTTGGTTTCCCAGTGTGCTCTCAGCATACTGTAATTTGTTACAAAACAATGAGTAGCATTCATTTTAGGCTAAAAGTTTCTTTAGCAAGTGCACAATATGCTGTGAAAACAGCAATTGCATTTTATTACTTGCCAGGCAGTCTTTCAATGTGCTAGTGAAATTATCAGAAAATGAATAGGAACAGGTTTATGAATATTGCATGAGAGGAGCTGTACAAAGAAACAAAAAATCTATGGTTACAGACATATTACTCCTTTTATTAAAGCAGTATTTATTCATACATTAAAAAAATCTCATTGAAATATTAAAGAGTTTGGTCTAAGCTGGGAAAACTGTAACCAGAGCTGCTTCAATCTCTATATTCAATGTCCTCTCCCTCACCACTGGACAGTTCATACTCTGCTGTGGACATAACTCTCCCTCTGGATGTGGCTCTTTGTGTTGTGGGAAATCTTTATAAATACTCTGCCCGGCCTCAGCTCAGGAAAGGAGCTGTTACTTGCAGGTTATGTTGGTTTCTACAAATGATGGATGCTCAAAGCTCTAAAGAAAGGTGGGAAATCTCTGAGGACAAGAACTTGTTTGCTCTTGGAGGTTAGCAGAGGTTTTTGCCTTGCAGAGCTGTTTCCCACTCAGAGAACTTTGGTCTTACATTTCTGGTGTCTCTTGTGTAGCACTTCCTGGGAAGAAAATGGTACCTCCCTGCAGGAATGATGCTGTGGTTGGATATGTGCATTGCCAACGCTTGTCTCAATTTTTTCATCCCATTTCAGCAAGGCTGGCAGATGACCACTCTGTTTTACCTACTGCCTCACCAGGAGGCAGCCCATCCCCTTTCCCCAGGCTCACAACCTCCCAGGTGTCACACTTTTACAAGCTGATCATTTGCCACTCTGAGACACCTGCTATGAGATCTTCATCATCCCACCATCAGTATCTTCTTTTTAGAAATTCACAACAGAGGATTAATATTTTGCACCTTTTTTGCTGTTGAGTTTTTTGATGGAACAAGCCCTAAAAGACCCAGGTTGTCTCACATGTGAGAAATAGGACAAGACTGTGTTTTAACCCCACGTTCCTGTGATTTTCACTGGGGACTGCAAGCCAATGCTCTTCTGCTTGTAGTTTGTGTTGGCAGCCACTCTCCCAAAATCAGCAGTTTACACCAGTTCTGTTGCAGTGAAGTGGAGCTCATGTTCTGTTCAGCAGTTTCTTTATCTGGTAACTGAATTATTGGGAACAGCAAAATGCTCAGTGATGGACAAAAGTGGGTTATTAGAAGCTGTCTCATTTGGGATTCAGCATTGCTTGTACCTGCAAAGAGCAGCTACAGGACCCACAGGCTCTGGGGTGTCCCCTGGCTTTGGGCAGGAGCTGAGGGATTAAAATTAACAGCAAACAACAGGTCACTGAGGGCAGGTAAATAGAAAGAGAGCAGGATGGACATATCCATCTGTGCAGACTCCATGCTGGAGTGCTGGACGCAGGGAGAAGTGTAGGCTACTGGGATCGTATTCTAGTGGGTAAGTCCACACTGGGATCAGAAAACAGCTGGTGTCTGTGACAGCTGTAGGGACTACAGGAAAACAGAAAGGGTTTCACTAAATTCTATTCAGAGTTTTCTTTTATATATTTTTTCTTTATTATTATTATTATTATTTTTATTTTATTATGGAGGGTAGATGGGGGTTTGTTTCAGGAACATTTAAGGGCAGACAGAAAACTGGCAGAATACAAAGAATAAATGCAAATGTTCATCATTAGTATTTTGCATCTTTGTCTTGCAGAGTGCCAACTGTCAGCTCCAGAAGGTTGGGTTTGTTGTTGGCAGTCGCTGGCTTGGAAAGGCTTTTCCAGCTTTATCTACTGAGACCTTGAAAATATATCAAGTTTGCTGAATCTGAGTAAGCTGGCATGTCATACCTTCTTGGGCTGTTAGTACCTCCATGTTTTTGACAGCCAAGGATTGTTCTGTAGTTAATTTTCCATCTCTACACTGTTGCTAAATTCTATTATTCAATACAAAATGTTTCTCAAAATGTTTCTGGACTTTCACTAGTAATATTAATTTTCCCAAACAAGCAAAGCAGAAGCTAGCCTCAATTTCTCTGGAATTATTACAAAGGTAATTATATTAGTTCCACTCATGCCTAATAGCATTTATATTAATGGGGGTATATTTTGCATGGGTTTTATTTTATTTTCATGTCCAGTCCAGTTATTAATTTTCTTTAATAGTTCACACTTTCTTTAATAGTTCACACATGTCATCATGGCTGTAAGCTTTCTTGTACCCGGGCATAATGGCACTGTACCCAGGAAGCTGGCCAAGAAATGAACAATAACATCTAAAATCTGAAGCCATGACTAGAAAGAGAATTTTGAATGAAAAACACCCAAACTGTGCCAGGCCAGACTGCCAGGAGAGTGAGACCAAGTGCTGGAGGTAGAGTTTCCCTTCACTGCATCACTGTTGGCTCCAAACTCATTCTATTTACACAATACAAAATTGACTAGGTCATCTAAGACTTAAGTCTGATACTTGTTGACCTTTGTAATATGGTTTAGCCTTTAAAAAGAAATTTTACACAGAAGATCAAACAACTCATAATGAATCTGCTCTATTGTATTTGTGCTTGGAGACTAGAGAAGTTGAAATTGCTTTCAAAACCCTACCCTCCTATGTTGTTTTACACTGAAGAGTGCATTGTTTGTCTTGTCAGGAGACAGTTTGAATGATCTGTTAGTAAATAGATGTATCTTTATTATTATTATTATTATTATTATTATCTCCAGCAGAACCAATACAAATCCTCTTTTGGTTTTAACAATTAGAAGAATGATTGCAGACTCAATCTGTTAAGTATCTTCGTCCCTGTTAGAGTTGAAACATTTTATTATTTGCACAAAAATGAAACAGAAAAAAGACACAACAAAAAAGAAAAAAAATGGAAAGAAAAGTCGAGAAAATAAAAAGAAGAAGAAGAAGAAGAAGAAGAAGAAGAAGAAGAAGAAGAAGAAAAAGAAGAAGAAGAAGAAAAAGAAGAAAAAGAAAAAGAAAAAGAAAAAGAAAAAGAAAAAGAAAAAGAAAAAGAAAAAGAAAAAGAAAAAGAAAAAGAAAAAGAAAAAGAAAAAGAAAAAGAAAAAAGAAAAAGTTTTCAATTTTCACTCAGAAAAACCTAAACTATTCCAAGGCTATGTCTTGATTATGAATGTATAGATGGGAAAACAAATCTCTTTAGGTCTTTGTTAAATTGTTGCATAAGAAAATGACACATTTTACATAATTTCGGTAAAGTGCCCAGGGGCAAAACATGTTTCAGGATATTGATTTTATTCCCAGTAGAGGGCACTGGAGAACTAATTCCAACTCACTGTGCATTGCCAGGATACTGTACTGGAAGCACGAAGGGCTGGGTACTTCACATGAGGTTGTATAATATGAATGCATATCAATCTGTATGGACAGTTAATAAACATCTGAACATTTTTATCTATGTGCAGTGTTACACTCTCTTTTATAAGATTTTAAACTAAACTCTGTAGGTTTACAACTGTTCAGTACCATTGCTGCTGAGTACCATTTCTGTAATGAGTGCTAAACTACCTCTGCCTTTTTGTTTCTGCAGTCCCATCTTCAAGGCAAGTGTTTATCGTGACTGCACAGGGAAGCCTTACTTTAGATATGCAGGGGACAAGGGACTTCAGCTTGTCTTTGATCATTAAATAAACCAATTTATATTGCTTTTCAGTAAATATAATGGCCACAAAATTTTACTTGAAATTGTTAAGGGAAAATGTGCTACCTAAAGTAACCATAATATTAATTTTAGTTTTGGACTGATTAAACAAATATACATTACAGAATGTTTGTTCAGCAGCTTTTGGATAGTTTTGACACCAAATTCAAATTCTGGTTAGATTTAACTAAGATTTCAGATTAAGCCTTAATTTTTAATTTTCCAGTGACATTTGTGCATTAATTTGTTATTAGATAGTGCTGGGAACAAGGCTTTCTTTAAATTCTTAATGGTTATTTCTGGATTGTTTGTGGTATGTCTCTTATGTAGTTAACTTTAAATATAGTTTTTGGTGAACTCCTTCTGATTTGTGAGCAATGTATTTTGCAAGTTGGTTTTAGGCTAGACCTTCTTTCCCCATCATGTTGCTCCATAGAGGATTGAGTCTAGCTTTGTACCCGGAGTCCAAGGTGAGATCCTTGTTTAGCCCACAGAGCTACAGAGCAACACAGTAACAGCTACTGAGATGCATATTTAACCCTTTTTGCCAACTAAATATTGGGCTGGTTAAACATAAACAAGTTCCTCTTGCTGAGCTAAACAGAAGGTGGCCATTCAACGTAAGCACTATTTCTCCTATACCCTTTTCCTTTTCCAAGGAATAGCTAACAAACATAATTAATTAGGCATTTCTTTTGTTACTTTGCAAAAGCAGATGATGCTGCAGGCATAAACAAACAGCTTCTCTTTTAATAGAGCTTACTAATTTGGAAACACTCTCCATAGTTAGTGACAGGAATGTCATTATGACCAGCAGCATTGCTCATTTTTAGTTGAGACCAGTGCTTACCTCTTACTGATTAAGTCATAATTTAACCAAAGAGAAACTTGAGTTTCAAATGAAAGCAGATCACAATGTGTCTTCCTCCTGTTTTCCTTCTGCCTTCAGTTCCCCTTGCTACCCTGCCAGGTTCTCTTTGCCCCTGTTTTTCCAACTCTATTCTTGTTCCCTCCATGTAGCCTGTGGCCACCACTATGCTTTCAATGCTGCCATGTCTTAAGCAGCCTTCACCATCACACCTCTAGATCACTGATGCCAGTGAAGGTTGTCCTTGATCCAATTACCCTTGTAATGTCTTCCTGTAAAATTGCTGTATTTTTCTCTGTAATTTCTCATTCATCCTATGATTACCCAGCCTGCCCTGTGGTCCTCCACATTTCCCTTCTCCAGGGGCTCCCCATTCCCCTCCTCAGGCTCTTCCATGTTCTCACTAGAGTGTGAGACATTTCCCTGTTCCTTGCTGAATGCTGTTGGCTGCTTTTGGAGAGGAGTTTGCTCCTTGTACTTTGTGACTCTAAGGAGAACATGCATGTGTCATTTGACCTGCCAGTCACCTGCCTGCCAGTACAGAAGTGATGCACAGTTCTCAGTCTGCTGGCCAGGAAAACCTGTGTTCTAACTGGAAACCTCATGTTACTGGTGCTCTGCCTTGCACCTTGACAGAGTGGGCAGCATGCATGTGCAAGCTTTTCCTCAGGACTTGCTTGGCAGGAGGAAGGGATAAATTCCAGATGAAGGGTTCCACCACAGAAGTAGTATTTCAGTGCTTACCAGAGGTCTAGGAAGAAAACACCAATACCCTGGTGATGAGTGAAATAATTGTATTCACTTGCAAATACAAGTCAAATGCCTTTACCACCAATATTTTTGCTATTGGATGGAAAACTTTAACCTGATTGATAGATAAACAGGATGACAGCAAATTTGTGATGGTGTTACATTAACTGACATTTGCAGTCTTTACTCCATAGGGTTGTCCAACTGGTGATATTCCCCCATCTGCAGTAACTCTTAGCTGCAGTCTACAGTTTTAAGTCTTGCTCCGTAGGAAAGCTTCATTAAAGTGAGCTAATTTGTTGGTGTTCCTGCTCTCTGCTCCTTATCCTGTAGGCTGCCCTGCTGTAACCCTCTTCATCTTTGTTTTCTTTTGACCTCTGAGCCTCACTGTCTGTCTCTCTCCCCCAGTTGTTCCCAGAATCCATGCTCATACCATCCCATACTCTGCTCTGTCTGACAGCCTCTCCAATAGCTTCAATATCCATCCTTTATATGCTGTGCAGGATATACTTGCAGCTAGCATTCCCACCATTTTCCTGTGTCTCAGCTTATAACCCATGTGTCCCTCTTATGGGACTTATTGCTTTAGATTGGGGGGCTACAAAAGTTAGGGCTGTTTGGACACCATTAGCAGGCTTTAGGAGGCCAAAGGCACCTGACATTTTCCCCACTTCACATTATGACTCTCTTTTGGGAGGAAAACCAACTCCTCAATAAAAAATGAAGCAGAGTGAAATATGAAGCTGCCTGGTCTGAGCTCACAGTGCTCCAAAAACCTGCCAGGAATGAAACTTGCAAAGTAGAGTGGGGTGTGGAAGACAGCTTATTTAGGACGAAAATCTGTATCTTCTGGAAAGGGAGCTGGGACAGCTCAATATTTTTGACAATTGATCCAAAAAGGTCATGTCATTGGTCTACTTTTTCTATGTGATCTACCTTTGCAACAGGATGTTTTGTTACATCTGACTAGCGTGCTCTGACTGGTGTTGTTCATTTGTGACCTTACAGTTTCATGTTTGCATTAATGCAGTAAAGCAAGCCCCAAGCAGTGAAAAAATTATGAGCATTTCCTGAAAACACTTTAAGGGATGAAATGGGAACTTTATTCTTTCTGTTTTTTATCTTTCCTCTCAGGCTGTATTATAGCAGAAAAATAAAAGTTTAGAGTGAGATGTAACTAAAATTGCGAAAGGATAAGCATTTTGAATTATCTCTGTTGTGCAGCCTCATTTCAAAGAAACACCACCCTGCATTATTGTTCTCTCCAGTCCTAAAAGCTCTCCCTGGCATTTAAACAACAGATCAATCACTTCAGCACTTCAGCTCCAGGCTAAGAAATCCTTCCTGAAATATTACAGGGCAGGTAGGCTTTAAGCTTGATTTTTTTTTTCAGCACAGTGATTGCTACTTGCAATTATAAATTTAATCTTGCCTTATGAAACTGTAAGATCTTATTCTGATGTGGAATTCTAGATGCTAAAAATTTGCACTTATGAAATTCTTATGAAATACCTGAATTCCTAAGCAATGCAGCTTTATTGATATGCAAAACCATTCTGATGAAACATGATTAATTTAGAGCTGGGATAGAATGACTTTCTGCAAAAAATAACATATGCAACACATGACCTCCCTTTACATTCATGGAATAGAATTTTGAGCATATCCTGATTTCTTTCTCTTAATTTGTTATTGCAAACAGTTCCACTGTAACTTTAGTTCTGTTGATGTGCCTGGGATCTATACCTAAGCCTGGCAGGCCTGGCAGAGAGGCTGCAGCTGGGATATGCTACTGACTTAGGGCTGGTTAATGAACTCAATGGAACTTCCTCGTCTTCTCATGACATCCGTGCAAGCACTTCCAGCAGGGGGGCTCACAACTGCCAATCTATATCCTTGTTTGTTTTCTGGTTTAGAAATGTATTGTTTTGGATTGCCCTGCTAGGAACATAAGTGTTTTTCATGTTCTGTTGCACTGGTGTTCCCCTGTGATTCCCACAGGTAGCCAGTGTCCAGGGTTTGTGGGCAGCTCCGCCTGGAAAGAGGAATTGCTCAGCCCTCTTTCTTGAGACAAAGTATTCACCAGGTCCCATCTGAACAGAGAAGAAATAAAAGTGAAATAATTTATTCATTCACAATAACACTGTATCAAAATGCTTATTTTCTTTGAGGACACAATTTTATTTTCTTGTTATTTGGTGTTTTCTGTAAGCTTTCCTGTTGCTGTCTGTTTGCAGATGCACACCTTGCTCTCTAACAGGACCCATCTCATGCAGCTCAATTTTTGAGCAGCATTGTGCAGGCTTGTTTTGGACTGCTATCTCCTCCTGCAAGCAAAATAGCAACTTCTACTCAATCCTGCATGACGGAGATGTGTCCAGCAGTTCTTTTCTGCTCCTCAAGGCAATAAAGGTAGTGCTTTTGACAAATGAAAACAATTCAGACTGTGACCAGAACAAATTAATTCAGTCTTTCCCAGCAAATTCTTTCAATATTCAGATGTTGATATTAATTGCTACTGTAGATGCTACATATTATTTTTGTGATTGTGAATGAAAGAATAAAATTCAAAGTAAATAAAAACAATGAAAACAAATATTCAGAAAATCTAAATGATGTTCACCGTGTTAATGAAGCTTATAACTCAGCCCAATTCAATGCAGTCCAAACTATCCACACAGTGTGGCTGTGCCCTGCAGAAAGTAGTTCTGCACTCAGTTTTGATTGTTGATTAGAGACAACAATGTTGATTAAAGACAACAGCAGAATGCTTAGGAAACTCTGAAAGCCTGACTTGGAGCATTTTGTCTTAATATGTGTAATTTAGGAGAAAACTGATATTTTAGAGGAGGGAATTAAAAAATAGTTGCAAGAATAGTCAAGGAGTTAAGTTAAATTGATTGTTTTTCTAGTGCTTTCCTCAGCCAGCTCCTCTAGAATTCAAAAGATACACTGTAGTATTTTCACTTCCTGAAGTTTGCTTTTATGCATATTTATGGCCCTAATTTTGATAACGGAATCTTACAGAATTTTTTTTTGAGTAATACACAAGGTAGGTGCTATAACCTCAAAGTAGCAATATTTTACAGACTAAAACTGGAAAATTCCACAGACTTGGAACAATATATTGGAATTTTCTTTTCTGCAAACTGTCCAGCATTTATCTGTGTAAACTTCACATTTTATTCTGGTGTCATGGCAGAATGCTTTATCCTAGATTTGAGAAAAGGTGTTCAAGAAGAAATATAATCCCACCTATCCTAGGTGTGTGAGCATGTATCTTCCATCAAGAGGTTTTTCTACTCAGTGACTAATAAGGATAACCCTAAGGATTGCCCTATACAATAGAGAGGCTTAAACTGTAAATAAAGAAACTGCAGATTAGAATTGGAAAAAAAAAAGCTGAAATCCCATTTCAACGTTAGGTTGCATGTCTGTCATGATTTTTCAAGGCGGTTTCAAAGGTTGTCTTAATCAGGCAATCATGCAAATCAGGGAGGAAAGGAAAGAACTGTGGTTTGGGTGTTACTTCAAAGGTTCTAATCTGATAAACTTTCCATGTAAGCTTTGCAAGATTTGCTTTCTTTGGTGTCTCAGTCACCATTTGAATGACTCCCTGTCTTGTATACTATCATGGTAAAGATTTAATAAATAGAAACACATTGTAAGCACCTGTTCTTCCATGATAAATATTATATAGATGAAATCACATAACTCTCTCCCAGCTACCAGCTGGTCTACTATGAAAATCAAGCCCTGAACTACAAATTGCTGTAAAGGTAGAGCTCTTCCAGCTCGTCCTCTTTTTTTTTTTTTCTCTTTTTTTTCCTCCCCTTCTCCGCC
>VYXD01013973.1:333782-422420 GCA_013397195.1 Hylia prasina
CTTTTGTTTTTATTTTTTTTTTTTTTTGAGAATAGGGCATTGGCTTCCTCTCCATTTACTGAGGAAGTCAGATTAATTTCTATATGATCTATCTTTCTTATCTTCAGTTATTAGTACTGGAGGTCTTGGGCAGGGAGTTGAAAAGCTGAATCTGAATTCTCACACCAGTTGCTTTGTCTCAGTTCTTTTGTCTGTATTTTTTGTTTTGCTGGCTTTATTTTTGCCTGTGAAGGTCTTTAGCAATGAACAAATCAGATTCTCAGTTCTAAGAAGGAGCATAAACAGTGTATATACTTTGAGCTATAGGGGATATCAGGAATACCTAGCTGTAATCTATACTAATAAAAGATTATTATAGTTACTGCATTCATGAAGCAGCACAGACTTAATTTAAGGAGCAGATGGGCTAAGTACTATGTCCATCCACATGGATGATTCCGGCAGTGGGAAATGAGCTGGAGTCCCTGGAAGGTACACGTATACAACCATGTGAGAGGAAAAAGGTCAGGTAAGTCTTAAGGGGACTTTCCATTTTTTTTTTTTAAGTCAGAAACTTTTCCCAAAGCATTTAGATTTAGAGGCTGACAATGCTGGGATGAAACAGAAATATGGTACAATTTCCCCAAGAGATCTTTTCCTTTGTCCTCATGCAAGCTAAATATAGCCCTACTTAGGGAAAAAAAGTCTGTGTTGTAGGAGACAGATTACAATTGCTACTTTCTACATTTTCACTGGTGTCTTGATGCTGTCTAAGGACCCCGTGAAATTTATTTTGGCAAATGTATCAAATGATTTTGAGTTGGTTGAGCCCACAACTTGCTGTGACCATATGAGGGACAAGGAGTCAAGAAACAAGGATGGGACACTGAGGTCTCTCAGGAGACAAAATTATTTTTGAAGCTTGTCATGCTGCACATGTGACAGAAAACCAGTGGGAATGAGATGGACAGCATTGCATGAGGGTCATTTCAGTACCAGGTGCATCCCACAGTACCACTGGTTGGGAAGGGAAGACAGCAGCACGGCTTTGTGTTCCAAGGTCTTTGTCAGCCTGCGTCACCGAATTAGCTTCTCAGCAAGATATGAAAATCTCCTGTAAATCTGCCATTACTCTTCATTTGGCCATATTTTTTAAAACCAAGTTGATTAGAGCTGGTATGAATTTAACTATAGAGTGTCGAAAGTAAACCATAAAAGTATATGAAATAACCTCAAGTAACTTATAGACCTAAACTTCTCATGTTTTATTCTGATATCTCAAGAGATCTTAACAAAATAAAATTTCTGCTTGTGGGTCAAGCCTGGATGAGACGTAAAGCAAAGTCTGAAGGTTTTTTTATGTTATGGAAATTTCCAGCAGGCCCCAAAACATGGATCAGGGCTGGAAGGAGGTGAGGGATTCAGGTGATAATAATATTGGTTGTTACAATGTTCTGCAGTTCAATCTGCGTGGATGGAAAAATTTTAACGTGTCTCTGGTAAGGCAAATCTGTTTGTTGCCCTTTTCTACACTTTTCACTGAAAATGCCTGCTGAAATCAGGCAGCTAATGCAATTATCATTAAAAACATAGGGTAAAATTTCAGATTAGGAAAAGACAGGAAGTGCGTGGATACCTTGGAAGCTTACTGTTCAGCTGGGCCTGCTGCTCTGCATGCTGTAGCTTTTGAGGCTGAATGAGATGCATCTGACCAGCCCCAAATGCATTTACAGTCAACATGGTGCTGCGTGTGCCCATGTGTGTATGTACTCACACACCTGCCTGGGATCAGAGTAAACAGGTACCACAGAAGAAAGAGAAGTGCTGAAGGTAGGAAATGGTGACATATTGAGTATGGGCTGGTGGTGATAGTACCTGAAAACCGATAAGGAAGGGAAAAAATATTCTGGGTATTTAAAATTAAAATATCCAATGTTTATATTGACTTGATTGCTCTTTACAGAAATAGCTCGTTTGTGGCAATTCTATTTTTGATTGCTACTACTGTCTTCTGAGGACATTAATATGGTGCAACTACCTTTATCAAAAGGCCATTAGAGGAAGAAGAAACACCACAATAAAAAGCATTTTTAAACAATTTATAAACTAATAAGACAATTAAGGCAAGAAGGTTCCACTGAAGAGCCAACATTTGTCAGCATCTTCTGATTCATGTATTTTAGATGCTGCAGGATAAGGACTGTCAGTAAGTGCTGACATTAAAAATGACCATTGTAAAATGATTTTCTGTTTTGACTCTATAAGGCCAGTAATGTGCTGCTAATGAAGCACCCAGGGTGCATAGCGTAGCCTTTTCTGGGACTCTGAGAAACAACCACCCATATGTACAGCAAATGTCTTTGGCAACCCTCTGTGGCCTTAACTGGAATTTCTGTGCTATTATAGTTTTATGACTCAATCATAATATTATTTAAACATCATTTTTCTATACCTAATTTATTTATTGTCTCTAGTGGTAGACACAGGGACTGGTGAG
This sequence comes from Hylia prasina, assembly GCA_013397195.1. Taxonomy (NCBI): domain Eukaryota; kingdom Metazoa; phylum Chordata; class Aves; order Passeriformes; family Sylviidae; genus Hylia; species Hylia prasina. The sequence goes on from VYXD01013973.1 coordinate 336,259, forward strand.
CTAGATTATATTAACATTTCAGAGTAATAATAGAAGAAAGCAATTATCTTTGGGCATAAAAATAATTTTAATTAGTCAGTAAAGTGGGAATGGACAGACAATGATGAATTATTATTCTGTACTTTAATCAGACAGCCAGAGAGCTGGTCTGCAAGAGGAGTTTGCACTCAAGAAAGTGCTTTGGCTGATTGAGAACTGTAGACAATGGGGAGAAATGGTCAACTTCCTTGAGTTGAATCTTTGCTCTAACAATTAAAAAAATATATTAGCCCATCATTTCTTTGAAGTCCCAGTGATGCCGTAAAGATCTAAACATAAAACAACACACTTTCAAGACAGTATATAATAGAGGCAGTAACATAAAATCTTCTCTTTAATTGGAGGCCTTCAGGGCAAGTATGGAAAAATGCTCACATGATCTAGGCTGAACACAGTTTTATAAGTTTAACAAATTAGCATAAATGCCAAGAATCCCCAAGTAGAAGCGCAGGTGATTCTCCCCCTTTGTTCAACCCTTTTCTGGAGCCCCCCCCTTTTGTCAGTTGTTTATGAGAAAGTGTCTTAGCAGAGTGGCTTGTCCTTAGTTCCCAGGGACATTTAGGAATGTGCTTTGTCTTTCTGCCTAGTGGAGTGGCTAAAATATTCACTACAAAGCTATATAATTATACCATAATAATCTAGAGAGCTACAAGTATATGTGAAGAATATTTAAAAACAAAAATCAATTTGGCTTCAACTCGAAGACTTGGAGTTTGCTAAAAGTTAATGTAAGTATTTTCTTTACTCTGTCTTAAGATCTTACCAAACCAAAAGTAGCTTAATATCTATGGACTGTTCCTCTGAATATTCACTGGCTTTCCTTCCAGCATATGTCAGTCTTTTTCAGTCACATGAGAAAATTTGAATAGACCCTCCTTCTATGGCAGTGTCACCTGCCTCTACTTCCAGGTAAACCTATGCATGATGCTAGATTTTTGCTGTGGCCTACTTGGTACTTGCTGTTTTCCAGATCTGTAGAGGAGAAAAGAGAATTATGTCTGCTACTTGCTTGCCTCATGTGAGTGAGCAGAGCTTCTTACCACTTCAAACTGCATCCATGGCCCTGCTCTATTCCTGCGCCAATTTTCAGGTCAAATATAACATATTTCATTCTAATAATGGAAGATGAAAACAGATGGTATTGAAAACTCAGTGTAATTTAGGTGCTACATTACCCAGTATCTATCACATGATAAACAAGACCCATTTGCATATTGAGAGTCTTGATAGCTCTACACAGAGCCAAAATGAACTGGATAATTCATCATCATTTTCTATCAGCACACAGCGAGGTGCAAGCTAATGCATCTCCAGTGCTGCTCAGGCAAACAAAGGCAGACCCACAGCTCAACAGCAGCTCCTGAGCACCAGCATTTGGAAGCTGTGTGCCAGGGCACAGCAGGCATGCTGACTTCTGTCATGGTTTAATAACAGCCAGCAACTAAGTACTACACAGACAGTCCTCACTGCCTCTCCCCCCAAGTGGGAGGGGAAAGAGAGTTGAAAAAAATGTAAAACCCATGAGTTGAGATAAGGACAGTTTAATAACTGAAATAATGTGAAATATAACACTAATTAATAACAATGAAAAGGGAGATAAAAATACAGAGAGGATAAAACCCAAGAAAGGAAAGTGGTGCACAAAACAATTGCTCACCGCCTGCTGACTAATGTGCAGCCTGTCCCTAAGCAGCAATTGGCTCCTCACAGCATATAAACTCCTCCAGTTTATATACTGGGCACGGTGTTCTCTGGCATGTAATTTCCCCAGAGTGTGCTGTGTAGAGCAGGGCAATCCCTGACTTAAATGTGCTGACATCCATTGGGATGCCTTCTTTTCGTCACGCGGTGTGCCTGGTCACCTTGCATAACACATGATAAAGCAAGGCACCTGAAAACAGTGAGCATGCTGAGATGAGAGTCTCCTTGGTTAGCCAACAAAAAGCCTTGGGTGCAGCAGTGGGGAAATATTTGCATCTCACTGTGTTTTGCAACCTGAAACTCTTGCCAGAGTGGGTCACCCAGATGAGAGCTTTCTGAAAAGTGGTGGTTCTTTCTCCAATTTCCTTTCACAAGAAGCTTTAGGTGTTTGCCCTGAAAGCCAGGCTTAGGACCTTCTAGATGACACTGGTAGTCATCAGACTAATAAGTATTTTTGGACTGCTGTTCTCCATCTTGCCTGGTGATGACATTTCATTTTCCATTCAATTTGCAGTGGGCTAAAGAGATTCCCAGGGTAATTGGAGTGAAGATGTCAGCTTGTTTGGAGGAGAATGTTTGCTTTCATATGGCACAACATACATACAGGGAGCCAATGCAGGATAAAGATGACCACCAGGAGACGCCTACTGGTCTCTGTCCTTGATAGCACCAGTAGTAATTTGAATGGATTAGAACAATCCCCTAAATGAAAAAAAAAACAAACAAAAAACCTCACTTGAAATCCATGTATTTTTTGTTTTCCATACCTGATGTTTGAAGATATGTGTCAAGTCCATGGATACTCTCTCTGAAGGACATCCTCAGGTACCTGGATATCCTCAGGTACCAAAGTATTGTAGAGATCAAATCTCTCCTGCTGACAGCACAGTCGCTGCTTTCCCCTCTTGCTGTGTTTTGCAAAACCCCCAGGAGAAAATTTCAGAGGCAGAGAAGGGCAGTTTGGCAGCCAACAGAGAGGGCGTCTGAAGGCATATGGTGAGTTCCACTGAGGAGACAAAAGTTGTCTTTGAAAGTAGAAGAGATAGGAAGTGTGGAAAGAAGAGCAATTATGCAGTTTAGAAAGAGGATGTTTCTCAGGGTTGCTGTTCCCTGAGATTTCCTCAGGGTTGCTGTTCCCCGAGGTAATAAGGTTTTTGGGCTTTTCTTGCCCTAAAAGTTCCAGGCTGGTGCCAGAGAAGACAAGCTGAGTCTGATAATTTGTGTTTCCAAGGTTGTTTATTCTTTCATTATCTCTGTTCTTTCTCAGCTCTGCAAGGCGTCCCCAGCAGANGTCAAGATCAGTGTCCTCCTGGGATCTGTGTGAGGCTGGCTGACCCCCTTGTACAGATCCCAAACCCCCCTGTCCGGTCTCCAAACCCTTCAGGGCGGCCAGAGGGATGTCCTGGACTCCAACAGATGTTGAACATATTAGTCATTAACCCCTAGAGGAGGTATTGGAGTTTGAAGGGAAATTTAACTCCCTTTCCAGAGATATAAATTGGTATAAGTATACTCAACTTTATTAGGGACACCAAAAGAGGTTAACTGATGGCAGACAAGGATCACAGACAAGCTTACTTTGTTCAATATTGAGGCTAATCTGACCAAAGACAGCTTTTCTCATGTGACTACAAGGAGGGCAATTAGTGGCTCCCAGAGTCTAACTCACCTGGGAATAGCAAGAAGATCATGCTGACCAAATCTCCAGCTGAGCTAAGCAGCACATATGAATTTTATCTCTATTTCTCAATGAGTTTGTGAGAAATCTGCAAAACTGAGAGTTTTCAACCCATGTCTGTTAACTGATGTGGTGGCCATAGGGCTTGGGCTAGCCTTGTTGCTGCCCCAGCTTGGGCCTTGTGGCCTTGCAGAGGTTCTGGGGTTGGGCCTTGCCAGTGAAACCCTGCTGGTCCCACTGTCACTGTGTTCCTTGTTGGGGAGCTGGCCTGCACTGACTGTCAGTGGTAACTAATGGAGTCTGAAGGAGCTCTCAAGGGACATCACAGTACTGTGGTGAGGTCCCTGAAACTAGTGGGAGATTCAGTTAATGTGTGTGAAACAGCCACCAGCCATTCCAAGGTCAGAACTGCTAGGGAGAGCTGATGACTAATGTAATTTGTTTCTGTTTTCTGTTTGCTAATTATGTTATTCCTTTTAATTTATTCCTTATGCATTGAATAATTTCTACAAGTTCTTAGTCTATAGCTTGCACAATAATTTGCTGTTTCAGCAAATGCTCCTCCATAAACCTGCAGGCTAAACAGACATAGAAAATGAAGGTAAAATGAGAGTGAAAATACCAGAAGCAGATAAAAAGTATTTTTCTGATGGTATTTGTTTCACCCTTCCAGGCCAATCTATGAGGAAACAACACAGGATCTTGACTGGTGGGAGAGCACCAAGCTGCTTGCAGGGCTGCTGGGGAGACTTCATTGCTGCAGCCCAGCACATGCTGTGATCTCATGGAAATGGCCCCTTAATTTCCTCTGGTCTCTACTGTATTATTACTGTGGATTCATCTCTGATGTAGTCACACTTGAGTGATCTGCTGGTTCTGTCACACAGGCAGCACATGAAATTCCTCACCTGAGTTCAGTGTCATGACTGTCTCATTCTGAGCAGCTCATGCTGGACATGCCCACGTGCCCCTCCTTTGCAGGACTCAGCATGAGGCTGCACAAGTTTGGCTATATTGCCAGATGCTTTATTTCCCTCCTTTCCTTGCAGTGGCTCACTCTGTTATCAAGCTTCACTGCTCAGGCACTAAACAAACACTAAGTATTCAGCGCCAGCCCTTGGTTTCTGCACTTCCAGCACATAACTACCTGTGGGATTAAGCCCTAATTTAAAGAGTATTTAGGCATGACTTCTTGGTGATTGCTTTTCAGGACCTTATTCTAAGCCCCTTCAGAAGACAAAGGCAGCTGAGGGCATTAAGACTCAAAGATGGTGCTTGATGTCTCATAAATTTGGATCTTAGAGTGACTAAGCTTTCTGAGAGTTATGTTTAAATCAAGTGACAAAACCAGCTTGGAAGTTAAACAGTGATTAAGTCTTTGATCCCATATCTGAGGATGCTAAAGAACTCAGCCAAGAAGTATTTTAAAATGAATTTAGCTAGTTTCTGCACACAGTAGGAGATGAGAAACAAGGAATGCATTTTGGAGAGGGTGTTTACCATATTTTCACACTTACAGCTAGCATGATAGCTGGAAGGAAAAATACTTGCTTATTCATCCATTCAAGTTATAAATGACTGTGGGTTATACAAAGGGAATCGACTGAAGCATCATCTCTTCTCCCTTAGCTCCCCAGGGCTGCTCTATATCATATTATCTGTATTCCTTCTCATTTGCCTCCATTTCTTATTCTAATTTTTACTATTCCTTACCTTATTACCCTCTAGCCCTGATTTTGTGTGCCTTTGTAGGCTGTGAGTCCTATGTATAAACACCGATTTACAGTATTGGGATGATGTAAGTTGTGTGTGAGGCAAAATGGTAGAGAAGGTGAACAGTGCAAGGTGCTTAACGTACAGGAGCAGACTGGTGTATGCAGATTGGAGGTTAATATTAGTTCTCACAGCTGACTATAAACTAGTGGTATTTACCGTGGCTACAGGGTTTTAAAAACATAATTAAAGATTAACGAACCTTAACAAGATCTCTGCCTGCCAGAGGAATGTTAATAGAAATGCAAAATCCTGTGCAGAGGTGTAGCTTAGGCAACCCTACTGCAGTTAACAAAGCTGAAATGTTGGAAGTACTGAGGATGGTGGCACGTTTACTTTAATGGCAGAAGTTAGTCACCTCCGTTCCTTCTGTTTGTGCTTCTCAGATAATTTAGGTGTAGATAGTTTTGGACAGAACAGAATGGTGTTATTTATTGTGTCACATCTACTTGTTTCTAAGAACAATTTGACTGGACATATGCACTGGTGTATACACGCTCCAGAACCAAAATAATATTTGCTGGTATTCTGCCCAGTCTCTCTTTGCTCTCTGCTAATGAACCTCATGAAGTTACTTCTCACCCACTTCCTGACTATTCTACAACAAGGAGAATGGCCTTCCCAGCAATGTGAATATATGAATTGTAGCTGAGATGGAAAGAGATTTCTGTTATAGTCACAGAAAAATATTTTAAAAGCAAAATTCTGTTTTAGGCCCATGATAACATTCTTTTTCCCACTAGAAAATGATTTGTTTTCCCATGATTTGTTTTCTGCTTCACTCAATATATGTTACAAAACACAGCTTTATGAACTAACTTTAAAATCCAACAAAAATGTGTGACGGTATTTTAAGCCAGGCTTTGAATTTTCCTGAGTAGTGCAAATACCTCTGCCTCCAACACCACAGCCAGAAGCCAGAGCTTCTTTAGCCAAGGCTTTTTGACCATTTCCATATCTTCTGTGGGATCAAATTTTTTGAAGAACATCTTAGCTCACTCACTCCCAGCTTGACAGCTGTGTAAAGAAGGAAAAAGGAGAGAGCAGAAAGAGATAAGCAAAAGAAAGGTATAACGGAGACCAGCATTACCCTCAAGAATATGAATTAAATGGGCTTTTCTCCTTTCTGTATTTTTCCTGACCAGTGAAAATTCTTATCGGTACTACACGTTATCCTCCTCTTCCCTGCTGTCTGGAGAAGAAAGTGGTTCTTGATTGGCAATTCTTTTCCCATGATTTGCCATGGGATAAATCTGACAGTTTTTATGCAATCAGAATATACCTGGATTTCTTTTCACTGTAGTTGTCTTTTCATCTTATTATGACTCTTCAGATATTTTTAACCCATTTTTTTCTATAGTGATGGAGTATACGGAAAAATAATATTTACTGCTCATTAATTGGAATAGTCTGTTTCTGTTGGACAATTAGTGTGAGCAAGTGCTGGTGAAACAAATTTGGGGAGCCTATTGGGCTGTTTGCAACTCTGGACATAATTATCTGCTATGTAACTGATTTTACAGTGTCCAGTTCTGGTGACCTCAACATAAAAAGGACATGGAACTGTCAGAGCCAGTCCAGAGGAGAACCATGAAGCTGATAAGAGGAGTGGAGCACCTCCCTTAGGAAGATAGGCTGTGAAAGTTGGGACTATTCATCTGGAGAAGAGAAGGTTATGTCGACACCTCACAGAAACCTTCCAGTATATGAAGGAGGCCCACAGGGAAGCCAGAGAGGGACACTTTGTCAGGATCTGCAGTGATAGGAAAAGGAGTAATCGGTACAAAGTGAAAGAGGGGAAAATTAACTTAGCTATTATGAAGAAATTTTTCACTGTTAGGGTGGTGAGACTGTGGAACAGATTGCCCAGAGAAGTGGAGGGTGCCCCAACACTGGCAACGTTCCAGGCTGGGCTGGGTAAGGCCTTGAGAAACCTGATCTAGAGGGAGGTGCCCCTGCCCTTGGCAGGGAATGTTGTGACTAGATGATCTCTAAGGTCCCTCCCAACCTCTTAGCATTCTATGATTCCATTATTATTTTGTAGGAGAAGGGAATACAGGTAACTTTGCTCTGATAAGTAACAGCTGTGTTAGTTACCCAATACAGCCTTGCCCCTGATGAGTCATGGACATATCCAATAAAGATAAGCGAGATAAAAGGGAGTGGGTTAGCTGGTGAGAAGGATCCTGAGAGGAGAGAATCACTGCTGTGAGGGAATCACTGCTGTGAGGTCATTCTGGGTCTGTAGTTAGAGCCTACTGTTGGAACCTGCAGTCACAGTCTAGCTGGGTAAAAGCCTGCAGTCAGTCTGTAAACCAATACATGCAGTCATAGTTTAACAGGAAATAACCAGCAGTCAGAGGCTGCAAGGGAAACCTCCAGAAAGAGCTTGCTGCAGCCAGATGCAGTGACTAGTTGGAGTCAGGATGGCTGGGCTGCAAAGAGGAATAAACCAGGCCCCATTTCATGCTGTGATAAACAAGCAGTCTGTGTCTCGGTTCATATTTACCCTCTAACAAGAGGGCTTCTGCAACAATTATTTCTTCAAGGGTTGCCATATACAGCTGATCTAAAATTAGTATAAAATATACAGTATTACTTACTGTCACTACCACACCTGGGAAGTCTAATCCAGGATCCCTAACTCAGAGCATGTACAGAGGTTGCTCTGAAGTGAAGGACAAATAAAAGTAGTGGGAATGCTCACCATAAGTGGTTGCTGATGACATTACTGTCAGGAAGGCAGGCTATGTTCTCTTAGGGCAGCAGCCTAAATGTTCAAGATCCCTGTGGTGTTGTGTCCAAGGAGGGGATCTATATGCAGTATGGTGTGGCTATTTGGGCATCTCTGCCTAGTGAAACAAGTACGGGATGTACATATTTCTTTCCCTCTTCCTCCTGTGCCAGTGCACATCCAACCTGTAGGCTTCAGAGGAGTGGCAGTGTGTTCCTACCCATTGCAGTAATGTCAGCTTTGGGGAAAAAATCTTATTTTCTTTCTTGTTCCCATCAGCTGATGGAACGCTGCTGCTGTCCATGCTCTTGGCCTTTCACTCCTGATCTCCCCTTACATGCCAACTATGATGTTCCACTTTTTGTTTTTCAAGTGCATGAAACTATTTTCTATTAACTCAGACAGTGTAGAGCAGATATAACAATTTAGCTCTACCTTAGCTTTGTGCTCCTCAAGTGTGTATGTCATGAAAACTCTCCTTTAGAGTATTTGAAATGAAGGCCAAACAATGGCATTTTTCAATTTAAACCATAGCCACTGTGCATAGAATACCTGTGCTCTCCCATTAAAAGGGTGTTCCTCATAGTTGCACTTCATTATGCCAATCTGTTGGTTTTATTTTTTTCACAACCTGAGCATTTTAAGGGGCATTTGCAACTTTAACAACTGGCTTGTACTAGGTGTGGAGAAGTAAGGCCAGCTTTCCAGCTAGTATGAGTAAGACTGAGGTTTTCAGGCTGGCACAGTCTGGAGCAATTTCTCAGAAGGACATCTGACTCTTACCCAATAAATGTACCAGTGTGTCACTTCTTTGCAATTATAGATTGTAATTATTTTCAGATTTTTCTGTTTGTCCTAGAATATTGCAAAATTCTATTCAATTCTCTACTCCTAGCTCAGCTCTGTGTCATCGTCTTGTACTTACTTTATTGAGAGAGGATACCTGGTCTTTGACACACTTCTTAGATATGCAACATTGTTTTCAGCTACCCCTCTGGTGAGTTACTTAATCCCTAGGCTTAGGCTGGAACCTTTTGATAGCTGTTTCTGAAATACAAACATTATATGGGTGAAAATGTCTAAACAGTTGAGGGTGGGATGTTCCCAGGTCAAATTTTGATTTTTTTTTTCCCCACACTTGAATCACACTTTATTCTTTATGAAAATTCTTTAAATTCTCTCAGCAGCTTGTCTTCAGCTAGGTTTGTAAACTGTAGGAAGTGAAAAACCCTGCAGAGGCAAGGGAAGGATGGAATTTTTTTCAGCTTTAGCAGGTCTAATTGTTTGATCTTTCTCTTACAGAGAGAGTAAGGTCTGCTAAAAGAAAACTATTGCTATATCTACTAAACCTCTGTGTAGGATGAAATCCCTGTGCATAATGTACCTGCTACTAAAGGATACCATTACTCTACACCCAGAATTTAGACCTAGTGAGTGTATATACTCAAAGACCTCTGCAGTTCTTTTCTTGGTTTTATAAAAGTTTGCATAAAGTTGGGTAAATTACCTTGAGAAGGAATCTTACTTCTCAGAGCACCCATTTTTCCCTTTGCTTTTAACTGCAATATGCTGGACAACAACACTGTAAAGCTATGTTAAATGGATTGCAGTCAGCGGAAGTGTGGGGATGTCTTTTTTTTAGGAACTCCCTACTCCCTAATTAGAGATTTTTTCTTACAAAATCTTGTTCTAAGGTTTGAAATGATGAGTGTAACTTGTAGCTTTGGTCTTGAAAGGTGTTTATTCAGTTTTTATTTCAAGGTTTGCATGCTGCCAAGAACTAGGCTTAACACGCTGAAAGACCACACTGGCAAGAACACTATACAAGAAATTCAAGGTCTTTTATAGGTCTCTAGTTCAATTAACTCTTAAAATGTATTATATTTACAATTTTATACTAATGGTCACTACTTATTCTAGACACATAATTTTTACATCAAATTCTTTCTACTAATATCTCTATGACAAGTCACAGCAGAAGATGAAGGAGAAGAAGAAGACGAGACACTGCTCATAATTCTTTATCTTGCTCTCATCTACCTCTATCCTAAAAATCCAAAACTACAAACTTTCACCTTGTGACAAATTAAACTACTATTTATTTCAAACCTTTGTTATTTTTAATTCATTTTTAAGTGTTGGGAGTTTTTCTTATGGACTAAAGTTAAAGGCANATAAAGTTGGGTAAATTACCTTGAGAAGGAATCTTACTTCTCAGAGCACCCATTTTTCCCTTTGCTTTTAACTGCAATATGCTGGACAACAACACTGTAAAGCTATGTTAAATGGATTGCAGTCAGCAGAAGTGTGGGAATGTCTTTTTTTTAGGAACTCCCTACTCCCTAATTAGAGATTTTTTCTTACAAAAGTCTTNGTTTTTCTTATGGACTAAAGTTAAAGGCAATGCTTTTCTGGGGTTCCAGCTGGGGTCTCAGACTTTCCAGGGCCACTTGAGAGGTTTTTCCCATGCCCTGGACTCCAACACAGAAGGAAATGAGGAAATGGTGAAAGGAGGAAATTCACCCTCAGAAAGCTCAGTGACAAAATTCACTAAGAGTTTTTAATGTTACAGAAACACAACTTTTTAAAAATTACTTAATTCAGTGCACTTGACTGAAATGTACTGAAAATGTGGTGAAGTTTTGCATGGAAAATTGAAGAAGGATAGAAGTGATTAGTGTAATACATTTTCCTCATTCAAAGAGACTGTGCTCTCGATGGGGTCTTAACTGAAGGGGTTAACAGAGTCTGTGGTGCTCTTTGGTTACTTGCTCTTGCAGGTAGCAGGCACCCTTCCTGCCACATCTTGTTCCCCATCCTATCTCTCCCAGCTCAATACCTGACTGCTTCTACCTGGTGTGGTATGAGTGTGCTCATGAGCACTCATCTGCAATGTAGGAGGAAGCTGTCATGAATCCAGCAAGAGCCAAATGTGTCAGGAGTCTGGGTGGACTGATTAACCTCCTCTCTGCCATGATACAGTGTGGTCTGGTTTCTGGATTTTATGTGAATGATAAAAATCTCTGGGAAAGTTTCCAGGAAATAGAGTAAGTTGCACTTAGCTTTGCTTTTAATGTGGGATTTCAGAAGATGATTTCAAACCTGTTAAAATTTGGATCTTTAATAAGCTTAGCATAAAATACTGAAACTTCTTAATCTCCTCAGCCTCTGTGCTGAATAAAATAGAAAAGAAATTCATTATACAGATAAGATCTAGCATTTTTTTACTCAGAAAGAACATTAACCTTGTGGTAACTGTTATGTCTTTGAGCAGGCCAAATGAAAAAAGCACCAACAACAATGTAATTACAAACAAATTACTATCTTCTAGGTAAAAGAAAATAGCAGTTAAAGAAATAGACTATTATCACCTCAGCCATTGACTGTCTACACATATTGACACAGAACTTACTACAAGCTATTTTTATGTAACCTTTTCCTGACAATTTGCCATATGTTCTGTGGGAGTTTTATCAATTGGTTGCGAGTTGCACAAGTGTCCCCAGATGCAGGATGTACAAGAACTCTTGGGTAAACTTAGCAAGTAGTAGAATTTAGTCTTTAAGGTCTCTGTGCATTTTCTGGTAATTACTCATGATTTTAAATCTGTGGGCACTTCTCAGCAGTTAATTATGGTGAGACAAACATGTCATTGACAGCCCCCCTGCTTCTGAGGAGCCAGTTGCCCTCAGTCATTATACAATCTGTCTCATGTTTAGGTGGTGTAAAATGGATCTGAGTATCTGAAATAGACTTGGGCAGCAGGGAGCAGTAGTGTGACATAAAGAAAAAAGTGTACTGCAGTATTCAGAGACTAAAATAAATAACTTACAGTGACCTTACATACGGCTGGAAAACTTTGGTAGCTAAAGTGTGTTTGAAGGGAGACAAGTTGGAGTGTTAATTTGCTGGATGATTCTGAAGACAGTCCAAGTATTATAGCTGAGACTGCTGCAGTTGAACTCCTGGGGTACACTAGCTCAAGTCTTTACCTTTGCCTACCATATAATATCCCTAATAATAAGAAAAAGCTGAATAGAAAGAAGAGGAGCACATTCATTTACTTAGATTAGCCAGCAAAGTGACAAGTATGTCTTGATGCCAACATGAAGCTATGTAACCCACCCTCCTGAGAGTAGGCATATACAGGGGAGGTGATGGAGCATTGAACCATGTAGAAAATGATGGGCAAAGCAAGAAGCTGTGACTTGCTGTGAAATTGTCACCTTGTATGTCTTTCTTGACTGCAGTTCTCTGATTAGTGACCCACCTTTCAATGCTCAGCTGCTTTGTTGGGTCTGGCATCAGCCCCTTCTAGACCACCAAACAAGAGCATGAACCTGAAGTAGGATTGTGGTAACCCCCTCTAGAGACATGTGACACCTGGCACTGGGCATGGAGGACTTTGAAGGGAAAGAAAAGTCTGTGATTATGGGCCCCAGCATGAATTAAGCGCTCTGCAGTCTACACACAGCTTGCTGCTACAGGCAGGAGACAAGAGATAGGCAGTGCTTGAGGAAGTACACGAAAACAGCCCAAGTACTGGCACCTGGAAGATATCTGGGCTGCTTTTTACTGTATTTTGTTTTTATGAAGTGGGATATTATTATTTGCAGGTGAATGTACAAAATATTTTCCCCCTATTACTTCTTAAGATAATCACAAAATTCTCAGTCCAAGAGAAGCAAGACCAAGCACTGAAAGGATTGACATCTCCTTCTTCCCTCTCCTTTCTCCTTCCTTTCCTTTCTCCTTTTTTCCTCTCTCTCTTCTTTCATCCCACCCTCCTTCCCCTTTCCTCCACATCACTGATGTCCTCTGTGAACTGTCATTGTTTTGGAAGCAACCCAATAAGAAACATTGAGCTAGCTTTCTGGCTGCTGCATTGTTTGTCTCTTTCCTTATGATTTCCAGATCACTGGGTGTTCCTGAAGGCCAAAAGCTCATATAACAATGCACAGCACTAATTCTTCCTACCAAAACACCCTTTATACTTTAAATATACTGACACTGTCCTTTATAATTTGTTACAACATTCATGTCATTCAGTGAAGCCCCATACTTGAGTACCTAGAGATCAGATGCTCAGGGTGAGCAAAAATAGCAGCTTAGCAGGAAATCAGTGGCGTGTTTCAGTGCTTGATATGATAATTTGCAAAATTCTCATGCTTTTCAGAGACAGAGTGGGAGCATGATCAAGTACAGAGGGAGCATAATCAAGTACAGAATCTCTCTCCTTGGAGCTGGAACAGGCTTCCCAGGAAGTGATCAGAGCACCAAGCCTTTCTGAGTTCAAGAGGTGCTTGATGATCCTGATGGGTCCCTTCCAACTGAGCATATTCTAAGATTCTAGGATTCTATAATGAAAACCAGGAGATTTATATTTAGACAAACACTAGAAAGAGTATGAAAGGAAATTGATAAGTAGTCTAGAGGGAAGAAAGTAATTTGGTATTGAGGGAACAGTGCTACCTGCTGGGATTGGTGGTAGGTCGGCCAGAACAAAATTGGCTTCACCAAGTCTGAAATTAACTAAAGCAGAAAGACCAAGGTAAAGTTACTGTACTGCTGTCATTTCTAGAGAAACTACCTGGAGATAAACTCTCATACCCTGCCAGGTCTCCTATGAGCATGGTAGCTTGGCTGAATGGACTTGTCCATCACTCTTGCACGACACTACCCCAGTCATGCCTGGGATAGTTGGTCAGCTGCCTGAACCATTCCAGAAAGCAGATTGGACTGACCTTTGATGCAGAACAAGTCTTTGCCCTTTTTGGGCTCACCTTGCTTAATCTCTGGGATTGTCTTTATTTGTCTGGATGCACTACAGTTATCATCTCTGAAAAATGGTTATCTTTTTGGTTCTGAATGTCTCTGCTTCTACCTCCTAGTAGGGGAGGCTTTTTGTGCAGTGGATGCCATTATTCCAAATGTGTAAAATTGCCACGTATATTTCTAAGGTAGCTAATATGAATCTGTATATTATTAGCTGGCATGTGTATGACACAATAAGAGTTTTAAAACAGCAATGCACTGACAAGGGATACAATAAATTAAGACTCTTGGTTACTGCAATTTACAAGTCATCTTCAAGTTGATTTTACTGCTATGTGTCAGAACCTACAAATCAGTTCAGAGATAAGTTTGCAGGTGAGGGGGAAAGAGACAGGATGAGTTTGGAAACTCTCATGAATTGTCCTGCTAACCAGTGAAGTAATTTTCCCAGTTAGGGTGATGTGAAACCTCCCATCCCAAGCAGGGCTGTGCCTTGGAAAGTGAATCTCAATTGTCATGATGCCATCTTGAAGATAGTCATAAGGAAAAGGTAAGATGGAGGTGTAGCAGAAGGTCTGTTCAGAAGAATGTGACTAATTACTCTTCAGCTTCCCAGACACAAACATCCTGGAATTGTGTCCCAGTCAGTTGACTTCTCTTGCATACCATGCACAACAAAGTGGAGAGGCATTTAGCACACAGCTCAGAGGAGTTGTTCCAGCAACAGAAATGCAGTTGATCCCTTCACAGAGAAATGTTTATAAAAAGTTGCCAAAGGCAGAAAAATTGAATTAATCTAATAAATCAAAGACTTTTGCATTTGTCAGGAGAATGGCAATGCTGAGATTGCACTTGTAAGTAGGGGATGTGCTAACACAGAAACTCATGAACTTCTTTGCCCAACTTAAAATGAAGGCTAATTAGTGGACAGAATAATGAGCAGATGGCTATTCTGAATGGTCACATTTGATTTGGATACAAGTAATGTATGAAGCTAAGACAAATGAGTTTCAGATCTATGGGTCTCTAGAGTCCCCTTTATTAATACCACTGTGCCATTATCATTCTGACTCTCAGGAATGTCATGGCCTGACAGTCCTAAAGGGGGAGAGCAGATGACACCAGGACCACTGTCAGCTTGGTCTGGCTGCCAGGTGCCATCTGAAAGTCACAAGTTCTATGGCTAACTTAACTCACTGCTCTTTTTTGTTACCAGACTTTCCTACCCTCTTCTCATTTCTCCCTTTCTTTTTGCTGTCTGTTTAAGGAGTCTTTGGTTTAGCTACTTGAGTCCAAGTCTTTTGAACACCCCTAAAATGACAGCTAAAAGCAGTATCTCACACAGATTACCACCGGCATCAGATTGGCAGTTTTTGAGGTGGCTGACAGAGACAAGTGCTGTGCCTAAGCTTTTCTAACAATGAAAATATAGTTACAAGAAAAACTCAGAAACCAAAATCAGGCTTTCAATTTTTTACCGTGGTTTCTTTACCTCTGTTGTATATGCTTTACTTGTTTGTCTTCAAGAAAACAGAATCAGGTCACAGTTATATCTCCAGACCATCTCAATAAGCTTCGTTCTTTTTCAATATCTTGCCAGAATGTTCTTAACATGTCACACAATTTATAGAAATTTTAATATATGTATTCATAGAATTCCTCAGGGATGATATATTCATGTTGGCTAAGGTTTAATAAAACATCTCATTTACTTCTCCAAGCTGCATAATAACACCAGAGATGACAGGTTTTACCCATGCATTTTAGGAACCCTTTAAAAAAATCAAATGGAAAAGTAAAAATTTCAGTTATCTCTCATTTCAAAATAGTGAGGACTGAATTGCAGTAGCTGGTAATTGCTACTACTGTCATAGTAAGCCAGGAGAGTTCTCTTTCTCTAGATTCCCTTAAACTCTCACATACTCAGGTGCTGAACAAACAGAGAGATTAATATAAGTAGAATTTTGTATGGTCTTCCAGACCACAAAGTCTGTTTTATACTTTGCTGACAATTACTCATTTGGTAAGAGTTGTCCCACCCATTTCCTCCTAAGCCTCTCCATACTCAGTACACATCCATCAAAACAAATTGTTTACAGAATAATTTTGCACAAGGCAGGACAGGCAGAAAGATTCGTCAATAAATGCTTGGACAGATTTCCTCAAGGTTAAAGGATGCTACATAGAAGAGATTATTAAAATAAAAATCAAGGGAAACACATTGTAGGAACTTCTCTGTGTGAACTATGAAGAAAATTTGCAATGCAGTCACTTCAGGTTCTCCAAGTAAAATCTATTTTTTTTTGGTATGGCTGCCACATTTTGTTAACACCCAAATAACAAAAAACAATAAAGAGGCATCATAAACACTCTAAAGTATTGTAGTGTTATGATAACAGGAAATGAAATTCAGGTACTGCAACTGGTAGTGTCTGCTATACCTGTAAGTCATGTACATTCATCAAAGACCTCACAGAGACTGGATGACATTATCTCAGAGGTTGCCATTTGATGCTGTGAGCTGACCTGCTTCAAAGCTCTTCTTCAGAGTTAAAGATGTGTAGGAGCCAGGTGCCATGATATCAGAACCAGTACACAGGGATACCATGATCAGCAAGAGGAAAAGTATAACAAAGCCAACTGAAGGTTTTTCTGTGATGTGGTACATTGCATCCCTTCAGTCCTTAGCAAAGAATCTAATTAATTTCCTTAAATTCTGCATAAACAGGTTCTTTGCAGAGGGTCCATTGAAACAAAAATGGTTCTCTCTGACCAGGTAACTGGAACATCACTCCTCTGTGAACTGCAAGAGGTGCTCAGGTCCTTGTTCAACTGAAACAGGATGCTTGGTTACTCTCATTGCTTTCCACAGCAGCCCATGCTAGGCTAATGCCTTCAACCCTTTATGGGTTACTGCCTTAAAGGCATTGTCATCCAGCATACTGACCAGATTTTACACTAAAAATCTAGGTGGACTGTATGTTGGCCCCTCTCAGAGTGGCAATTTTAGTTTTTAGTGATGTTTGGGTATTACTAGTAGCTATTTCTGATTGTTTTTATCTTTATCAAATTAATGTCTGTATATGTGACAGCAATTAGGGGAGGATACCAAAACTTCAGAGGGGAAATATCTGTTCAGTGCCTGCAGACTAAGGTGTACACACCTTATAGAGAACAGCGTTATGTATCACCAATTACTTTAATTGCACAATACTCTTAGACAAAGGAGGTATAGCTCCAATTCCTGTCATTAAGGCCTTTGATTTTCTAAAGCTGGCCCTAATTTTGCCTTCATTCTCAAGACCATGAGATATCAATGTTTTAGAATCCTGTCATATTACCTTTTTTCTTTGGAGACTGAAATTTTCTGCATGTTTATACCACAAAAGAGAAAACAGACTTTCCTGGCTCTCTTAATTGAAGTTTCCTTGTTTCCTACCATCTCTGCAAAATCATCTTCCATAACGTTCCGTTCCTTGTATCATTCATCTCAGGACTCTGTTTCCGCTATCATTAATCTAAATAGTGTACCTGTTTCTAAGTTAGTACAGTCTCCCAAAAAAGGGTACTTTCAGATCCATTGCATGCTCAGCATCTTGGAAGATTGCCTTTATGCTAAATGGAGAATTTAGGCCTTTCCAGAGTGAAAAGAGATCTATCCATCTGGGAAAAATTCTAAGCTGGATATGCTAAATTTTGTTAACATTCCCTTTTTCTGGGACAAGTCAAGGTTTGGAACATGTAATTGATTTATTGCTTTCATTAACACAATAGAACACAACAAGTAGAGTGCCGTTGTTGAGTTTGCTGCACCTGTCCTGTAATACAATACTCAACCACTATCAAATGTAATTAGCATGTTTGAAGCAATATATTAGTCACCACAAATGCTTTTTAAAAGGAGGAAGGAGATTATTTTGAGTGCTTTATGACTTTCCTGAAGAGTCTAAAAGCTTTTTAAAGCAGTTAAATATGTTCACACTAGAAGGGCTGAATCAAGGCTCTTCAGGAATATATTGTTATGGATGGAGAATTGCTGTTAGCAAAGCAGAGACGTGGGAAACCAAAAGGCATAAATTTAAAAATGTTGATACCGACAATAAAAGAAGAAATTTTTAGTAGGATCATTCATCCCCAGAACCTCCACATGTTACAGCTTGTACTGTAAGGTCGATATAATGGCAAAAGTTGACGGAGGGCTGAGCCCTAAACAATCTAGGATTTTCAATCTAATGTACAATTGAGTAATGAAGAAAAGAGACAGGGTGGATGGAGTATGAAAACGTGATATCTTCTGCTTCATGCATACAACAAAGAAATGGGTAAGTTTTCTCTAATTTGTGGAAGATGTTGAGGCACAAAACAAGGACTGAGGAAAGCTATGAGAGCTCTTCACACAATCCAAACTGACAACTTGTGGTTGTAAAAAGTAGATCTAGGTGCAAGTCTGAAAGTAGCCCAAGATGAACTGCAGTCTTGGGCCTGATGCACATGTTTTTGTGCATGATCTCACCAGAAAATTTACCCACACAGAACAGCTTGCTGTACTCACGTAACTTGCAAACACCAAGTCTGTCTTTTCTGTTTCATCTTCTACCTGTGGCACTCTCAGATCTTATTGTATTCATCTTCTCTAGAAAATATGACTGCATTTTTTGATCTCTCATGAAAAAAGAGTTTCTGATAATTTAAGAAATTTTGTTCCCCTTTCAGTCCTAAGAGAAGACCGAATATATGAACACACTGTGCAACATAAGTGATAAATAATGAAGGGAGCAAATCCTTGTTCAATTTCCCCAATCTTCAACTAACTGTTATCTCACTGTCCCCCTTACATACCTCATCAGGGTGCTGAGGAACTACTGCCTGCCCCATAGTTCTCTTTTAAGCTAAAGTAAGGAGTAAAGAGGCAGAAAGAATCTCAGCATTTACACTAACATCTACTAGCTGACTGTTGACCAAATTAAAAGTCAGAAAAATGAGCATGTTTTTTTTCTTCATAGTTGGATCAAATATCTGCTGGAACAATTTATGAGATGTTGTAATGACTTTCTTTTCCCTTGGAATGTTTTTGAAATAAGGTAGTTGTCTGAGGAGATGCTCCACTGCTGCTGGGTTTGAGCCAGCATCCAATGGCCTTTGCTTGCTAGGCAGAAGAGCGGAATAGGTTGGTGCCTTGGATTTTGCTGAAGTTTCATGGCCATTTCAGATTTAAAATATACAAAGGTTGTAACACAAGTATACTAATATTTAAACATCAGCCTATTTTATCTGGCCTGAATATTGATGACCAGCACCAGCTAAATATTGGCATGGCACAGGGCTCAGAGCAAAGGAGCCTGTGCTTCCTGCTTGGACCTCTTGTTCACACTCATACTATAATGGAAATTTCTCTTTCTGCGCTGTCCATAGCCTTTCACTGTTTGTTTGCAATATTGTGCTGAGGAGAAATGTTCTAGAGAATATTACTTTGTCCTTTCTTCTTTTCATAAGATGTTTTCATCTTGATTGATAGCTTATTGTTTCGATAGCACAAAGTGGAGGAGCTGGTATAAGAATTCATCTGAAGGCAAAAACCAAGAAGTGATTTTGTGTGTTTAAAGTACTCTGATAGCGGAGTGATAAACACAGCAAGAAGGCCAGCCCTGAAGAGAATTTAATTTATTATGGAAAACAACTGGCAAAGCTGCAACAATGCTTGGCTGTGTGGTATAAGTAAAATTATAATAGTTGTCATTTATATACTCTGATTTGAAAACAGGCTGTTTCCAGGTTGATATTGTGTGTTTTCCATACAAGATTACTTTTTTCCTCTGCACGTCACCTCCCTGGAATCAATCAAACAGATTACTCCAAAGTGACCTTGTTGTAATAGTATGTATATTAAATTTATACATAGCTTCTAATAAAGTGCAGGTTTGCATTATTGAATATATGAATAGGGCAAGCAGTAACAATATTAATTTTACTTAATGTTATGCCTAGTATATAGAGTTAAAAGATACCAAGATTTGCAACCATTTCAAGGGAAGATATTGCAGTTTGATACTAACATTTTCCCTTTCCCTTTCCCTTTCCCTTTCCCTTTCCCTTTCCCTTCTTGTGTAGTATAGTAATGGAGAAATAACAGAGCAAATTTCACAGGCTGTTGTAACACAGCCATCAGGGCTGTGGCTGCCTTGTGGGGGCTGAGAGTGAGAGGAGGACTGGACAAAGTCAGTAATGGGGTTATCCCAGGCTCTGTTGTCCCCCAGGCTGGCCTGCCACGGTGGCACTGGGAGGTCCAACACATGAGTGTGCACTGGAAGCAGTGGGGGCTGCAGCCACAGCAACCCTGCGGGCTCCCTGTATCCCCTGAGGGGGAATGTTCCTCCTGGCTGTGCTAGTGGGATGCTGGCCCTAAACCCTGGCAGCTGAAGCACGGGAGTTTGGATGCTCTCAGCACCTTTTCAACAGCAAGGAGGAGTGGGCAAAGCATAGACACGACTATGGAGTGATAACAGTGATAATGCATACCCCAAAGCTCACTGCTTTGGGGTATGCATTTGTTGCAGCATATGTAAGTTGTTGTCTGCACCATTGAATGCATGCATTGAACAAGCAGTAGCAATATTAATTGTATTTAATGAGCTCCATTTCATTTAACAGTCCATTTAATGTGGTCCATTGCTCTGTGAAGCCACATCAATACCTACTGCACGACTCCTGTGTTGCACCACACTTTCTCCCTGGACTCAGCACTGTGAGGCTCCACCTCGAGTACTGTGTTCAGTTTTGGGCCCCGCACTTTGAAAAGGACTTCGAGCTCCTGGAGTGTGTTAAGAGAAGGGCAAGGCTGGTGAAGCTGGAAAAGGGTCTGGAGGACAAGTCTAATGAGGAGTGGCTGAGGGAACTGGTGGTGTTTAGCCTGGAGAAAAGGAGGCTCAGGGGGACTCTTGTTGCTCTTTACAACTACCTGAAAGAGGGTGTGGTGAAATAGGGGTTGGTCTCTTCTCACCGATAATAAGAGCTAGGACAAGATAAAATTACCTCAAGTTATGCCATAGGAGATTTAGGTTGAACATCAAGCTGTCCAGGGAAATGGTGAAGTCCCAGCACCATGGAAAGACATGGTTTAGTGGTGGACTTGGCAGTGATGATTTAATGATTGGACTCAGGGATCTTAAATGTATTTTCCAACCTGAGCACTTCTATGATACTATATTCTTTTACCACAGATATTTAGATGAAATTTTTTTCTACCACTATAGTTGTGCAGCTTTACTTCCTCATTTATTCTGAGAAGAACTTTGGGTAATGCGTCTATCAGTGCATTTAATTACTGCACACATGTCCAAAGCTGAGAATGATGAGATATGATGTTTCTTTCCTCATTCACCTGGTTGGAATGCAGATTGTTCCCAAAACTAGGCTCTCTGCCTCCTAGCTGGTTTGCAGTTGCACACTCTTGGCCAGTGAAACCCACGTGAGTGCAGGTGGGGGACAAAGCAGTGGCTGATCAACCCAGATGCCCACAAGCAGCATGGCAGGGACTAAGTCATACAACACCCCTGTCCCAGTGCCACCAGTTAATAGATCTCCCTGGAGAGCTCTGATCACTCTCCTCCTCTCCTCCTGCCTGGGCACACAAGTCTGCTCCTCCTCTCCTCTCTTTCTCACTTCCAAGTTGCTCCTCAGCCTTCTGACTGGGGTGAATGAGTGCCAGGCACATGTGGCTTTGAGAAAAGACATGGGCATGCCTCTTTGAAATCCCTCTCAGCAGCCACAGAATATGACTCAGTCTGCACATTTGGGTACAGGGCATTTCACTCCTTAAGCTTTGATCCCCTGTGTGAAATGGAATCCTATTTTCACAGATTTAAACTTGCAACACCAATGAAAAAGCAATTACATTGTGCAACACATATAAAAATTATGACAGTCATCTATCTTTCTGAAAATTTTGCAGTTTTATTCAAATTTATTGAAGACTTTTCCCCCAGATAACATCTTGCTGTAAGTCCACTTTGCCAGAATATTGAGTCATCAGAATATGCTCGATGATGAATCACTAGAACGTCACTAAAATATGGTTCTTAGTATCAGTCATGGTCACAGGAATGCAATAAGCTAAGCTATGGCAGCACACTTAGAGCCATCCAAATGTTTTTTGAAGGCTAATACACTTTTCACTTAATTACAGTTTCAAATTATACAGCCATTTTTCAGTGATTCATTGCAATTATCATCTGTATTTAATTTAGAGCAAAAAATGCACATAAACATTTTTGGCATAAACACACTTTAGTCAGTGGGTTTGTGGCAGAGCAAAATTAACCCCACAAAAAGATCTTTTCATGACTCAGCTTTCCCATACAAAATTTTAATTAAAATACTCCAAACACCAAAATGTGAACAACTGTAGTTGTGCGTAGCTGTGTACAAAATCCCTTCAAATCTGCTGGAAAAATTACCCAGAAGTAATAATTTTTGATCAGAACAAACAATGTGACTTAATGTCTCATCTTCCAGGTCGCTATGTTAGCCAGAGCATTTTTGACAGCTTCTCCAGGAGGAGCCTGTGTCTTTACATTGAGCCATCACCTATCTGTAAAGTAAAGCACATCCAAAAAATGCTACCAGGCCTGGATTGTTGTAATATGTTTAATAAGGATGACATGCATCAAGTATCTGAGCATACAGAAAAGTGAGGGGAATCCAAAGGCAACACCAACAAAGTCATATGCCAAATCCAACTTAAGTGCAAGTGACATGACATGTGGTGAGGCTGATCATGCAACCTATTTTTTGATAAATTCCTGGATGTAACTGGAGAGGTTGCATACAAAGAAGAATTTCGTAAGATATAAAGCACATATTACCTCTACACTCCAGATGCTTACTGCACTGGTTTCTAGAGCCCAAATAAAAACAACCCCACACCCAACATAAACACATCTGAGGTGAAGATTGTGACCTTTCTCTGGTATATCTTCTGTTAGTTTTCATCAAGGAGTTCCACTGAGCATCTTCTGTTTAGGTTAGCTCAAAAAGTACCATGTTATCAAAAAATCTGTGACTGGTTTCCAAACTGCAGCTCACCTAGTGATTCAAGGTGGATCCTTTTATGTTGGTATAAATAAGAACAGTTTTAGTCTTATGTATTGTGATAGTTAATCTGCTGCTATTACGGCAGCTTTTTGTTTAGTGGTTTTATCTGCTCACACTTGAAGGAAGTTATTATCCCAGATTATCTGCATCTGAACACTTTTAAATCAATGAAGTTACAGAAGCAAGAAATCTGGCTTATTGTTAGAGTTATTTGTGCTTTCATAACACATGAGAAGGAAGAAATTCTCTTGTGAGGGTTTTTCAGTTATATGTAATACAAGAGAGAAAAACTTGTTAAAAGCAATACAAAAAATGGGAGGCATTCTAAGAAACTGATACGATTCTAGGGTTGGTTGGATATGTAACCTAATGGTCCCGAATGAATTGGGCTTATGAAGAATGAAATAAATAAATAGGGAAAGCACTTCCCGATTGACCCTCATCTCTTTATTGCAGCAAATGTACCATTTAAAAAGAACTGAGGGGCTCATGGCTCTCTGCATTTAGCATCCTGCTGTTTGCCAGGACATATGCAATCAAATCGAAAGAGTGACTGAGCAGTTGCCCTATGACTGAAGTTGCTTTGATGGTGTCAAAATTCAATCCTTTGGTGAATGTTTGCTGTTCTCTGAGCACAATATTGTCCTTGGTCACATGTCGACAAAATTTTCTTATGCTTCACCATCTCAAGATTGATGAGAGCAGCATTGTGAGTCCTAGGCCACTTCAGAGCATTCTGAACATGGAGTAAAACTTGCATGTGAGAAGCTGGTGGGAAGGAGTCACTGCCAATTCCAAATTCTGCTATGGTTTCTTTCCCTACTGCTCTTTTATGGACACCCTTCCATGGGCATTTCAGAAAATGCTGCCCACCATCCTTAACATGGAGCACTTTGCTTTGACCTGGAAAGTTGTCTTGTACTGACTGTGGCTGCATTTGTGTCTTGTATGATAAACCCACTACTCAAGTTTTCTTGTTGCCTGTCCTCACAAGAGAAATTAGGACCCTGGGCCTATGTAAGGTTCTTTCCAGAAGCAGGACCTAAGACAGCAAATAAAATGATGTAAAACCTCTCCACTCTTGAAGTATGGATACTGCTCATGGTGGTCAAGACAAAGCATAGATGGAATACAGCAGTTAGCTTAAGAGATGAGTACCTATGGAAAAAAAACAGTGAACAGATAGAAAAGAGTTGAGCAGCAGAAGTTCTGTTTTGGCTTCTGTATTTTGTGTGGAAAGGCCTTCTGCCCATCTGTGTGCAGTCCCTCCCTGGCATTGCCTGGTGGTGTATATAAAGCACAGCATCAGGGCCCCAGGAATGTCCCTCAGTTCAGGTGGCGGCTTGGAGGCAGTGTGGCCAAGGGCAGCCCCTTCCTTTGGTGAACTTTGAGTCAGACTCCCAGATGGTGTTATGGGAATGGCCCATCCCTGCTTCCCATGGGAGATGCTTTTAAACTGAGCAGCTACCAACTGTGCCCTGACATATCACAGGAAAGATGAAAGAAAAGAGTCAAGGATTGCATCTGGGGATCTGTTTCTGTCTAAAGACGTGGGATTTTTTTTATTGATGATTTTTGTGGATTTTGTTTTGTTTTTTTTTTTTTTTTTTTTAACTGAGAAAAAAGACCAGTTACATTTTCCACAAACTGCAAGGAAAAAATTGCACTCAGCCTATTTTCATATAATACCAAGCTGGTGTGCTTCCACCTGGAGAGATTGCAATCTATTTGACAGCACTATTTATAATATCACCTGACGTTTTCAATCAGCCAGTTTTGCACAAAGAAGGAAAGTTTTTCAGAAAAAATCTGGGAATTAAAGTGCTGCGATTTTTTTTCAGACTCCTCGCTCAAAGCAAAATCATGTAAAACTGCAATTCTTTTGTCTACCTCTTTGGTTGCTGCTGATTTGTCATGTTAGGAGCAGAGTTTGTTAGAGACGCCAGAGAAGCTTGTCATAACTTGCATTTCTGTAGTCTCTTGGTAAGTTGAATGCCCACAGTCACTGAGAAAGAAGAGCCTTTGTCATTTCTGGGCTGAGGAATTGTCAAGCTTAGATCAGGCAGCCTTGATTTTGCTTCATGGCATGTACATCCTTTTGGGGGTCAACAAATTAGTTTTGCGGAGTTAATAAGTAAATGCATGCTAAATCACCATCTATTCACTGTGTTTAAGCAGTTTAGATACCTAAGCTTGACGTCATTCAAGTCTACACAAAGCAAATAGGCTACAAAAAGTATGATTTGCTGCTTTTATTGAACAGAAAAACTTTATTGGTTACAGTTAATGTGCAACTTATGTTTCTGGAAAGAAACATGGAAATGACAACAAAGGAAGATATAGGTCTCAGATCAGCTAAAAATCACTGAAGATAAGAAGGTGATTTATAGCAATTCTATTCTCTGAGTGTTAAAGACCCCTGAATCAAAAAAGTCTGGTCATACCTCTCCAGCCCTGGAATTATTTTTTTTTTGAAAATACGTAAATTTATACCAGGCTATATTTCAGAAAATAATCAAAGATCCCGAGTAATCTTCTAAAATTTTTCCAAGGCTTTTTTTTGTGTTTGTTTTGTTTTGTTTTGTTTTGTTTTGTTTTGTTTGGTTGGGTTTTTTTTTTTGATTTTATTTTAGTGTGGAAAATTAATTTTTGTTGAGTCAAGTTTTCTTCCTGACTAGTATTGACTTGTGTGGAGAGGAAGATTTATCCCATGTCCATGTTTAGATACAGTTTTGTGGCATTTTACTTTCACATTCCTAGGATGTACTTTAAAGATGTTGGTGTTCTGTGTTCCTAGGACATTTTTTATTTCATTTAATCACCCTTATAGAACTTGAGGTAGGCCAATTCCCAGAGAAAAGAAAACATTATTTCTACATAGGATTAGCTGTTCATTTTGGGAATTTCAAATTGCTGCTCTGCAGAGTCATGGGTATGTATAATCCCTTCTAGATATCCCAAGGTTGCAGTTTTCTATGTCTATAAGTGAAGAGCAAAAAGACAAAATTATCTAAGGCATATATAGAAATAATGGGTCAAACCCCAACAACAACAAAAGAATGAATGAAATATTAAGTTCCTAACTTGGAGTAGCTGCTGGCTATGTTTGAGGTGCTAAGGAAATGTTTCAGTAGTCATATGCTCTAGTCACAGATGAAATTCCAGCCATTTTTGAAGTGGGAATTCCTGTATTTTGAATATGCATATTGGGTCTGACTGGGGTGGAGCTATCCTTTCTTACAGAAACCTTCCTAGTGCTGTGTGGTCTCGGGGTCACCAGTTATGGTTGTGATGCAAGCAGTGAAAACAGGACTCATAGATTTCAATATCAGAAGGCTTAAAGATTTATTAGAGTTGACTCCATTCTTTCTGGGCCTGGGTTATTCTCCCAGGTGAAGAGCATGCTGCTTCTTCTTTCCCTGCTCTGTCCAGCTGAATCTGCCCCCTCCCAATCCTTCCCATACCAAAGAGATAACAAAACTTCACCCATTGGTAAGGAAGGAGAAACAATCTCCATCACCTAGGAAATGGAGATATAGGAGGGAATTGTTTACAGAACTTGTGCTGCATTTCTCTGCTTTCCCAGAGAATATTTCTCTGCAGGGAAAAATATATTACGTTCATGTAACAGTGCTGTGCTTTGCCTCTGTGGCTGTAACTGAGTCAAAAGGACGACAGCGTTTTGGTCACTGCTGAACGGTGTTCACAGGGCATCAAGGCTGCATCTCCAATCCCATTCACAGGACATGGGCTGGGAGCAGGTGACAGGTTGGGACAGGACACAGCTGAGACACCTGACCCAGCAGAAGCAATATCCCATTCCATGTGAGGTCATCTAAGCAATAAAATCTAAGAGAAGGGAGTGGCACACTGGGTGCTATGACATTTGTCTCCTGGTGCAACTGCTCCGTGTGCTGGGGCACTGTTTCCTAGGAACTGTCTGGACATCACCTGCTCATTGGAAATGCAGAATAAAGCCTTTTGTTTACCTTGGCTTCCATGTGAGGCCTTTGTTTTTCTGTTATTAAACTTTACATTGATCCAGAAGATTTTATCTTATTTTTCCCTGTCCAGCTGAGAGGGGGAGGCAATAGAGTGGCTTGTAGGCAACCTGGTTGCCAACCAAGGTCAACCCAACCCACTTTGTTGTGAAATAGTTTTAGTTTCCTCTCGAAGCGTTGCAAAACATAACTAGGTATGTGAGATGCCTTCAAGTAGTTCCAGATAGGAAGAGAATATAAATCCTTTCTTCTATAAAATTACTCAAATCCTATATTTAGGAGAACACCCTTCTATTTTCTGTGCTTGAAATGCCTTTCTAAATTGTTGGAACATTTGGCAGAGCAAGAGACCCAGCATAGAAACCTAAACACTTCTTGTTGCTAGCAAAGGTCTTTCATGAAGTTATTTTAAAATTCCCAAGGGTCCTCATTCTGAAGATGTTCACCCACCTCTATAAAATGAATTTACAAGAATATGGAATCAAAGTAGTATAAAGTGAATGGTTATTTTTCCAAGTTTAAAGTGCATTTTTGGTTATTCAACTAGAAATGAAAATTAGGTCTATTAAAACTTTTCATTGGTAGATTAAGCTTCATAAAGTAAGTTTTATATAGGTCACAAATTTCCAGACACTGTGATATGTTATGCTATGTTACATTATATTTAGAATTAATCTAGTTTTTTGATCAATTTTAATTTACAAACAAACCTTTCCACCTCCTTACAAGGTTTAGTTATATTAGTAAAGAGAATAAAATACCTTATTGTTATATTACTTGAGTGTGGGAAACACACATGATGGGCCCTATAAATACAGACATAATTTGCAAAGATAGTCTAAGATCCAGGTTGTTGTTTAGTGAGATTCAAAAAAGAGCTTAAAATATTGGTTTATGATCTCTAAGGTTCATTATTATATCTAAAATAATTTATATTATGATATATAAAATTTATATGAGATATTTTTAAAAAATGTATATCCTAGAGACATGTATCAGAAAATCTTTGGTTCTTTGCTGTGAGCAGTACCTTTTTAGCTAACACATGGGAACTAAAACAAGTTCTAATCTGAGGTGCATTTTTTTTTCAAACTTTGGGAAAATTATATATACCTCCATTTTGGGATGGTTCATTGAAAGAGGTAGGCTGCCAGTCTTTCAGCTGTTCTTATTGTGATTTAATAACACTAGGATAACTAGATGTGGCATTTTTAGATGAATAGACCATTTAAATAAGGAGACTAATTATTATTATCAATTAATATAACAGTTCAAAAAGGGAAGCAATAAATGCATCAGAAACTGAATATCAGTGTCTAGAAAATTGATTTTTACTTATTTTCATATTTCATTAAGTATATATGATTTTTGGGTGGAAGAAGGAGAGGTATTTCAAATTCCAGCAGCTGAATCTACCTGAATAATATTTTTCAAGCACACTTGGTGTAGAGCAGATCCCTGCAAAGTAGTTTACAGAAAGGGGAGGCTTCTCCTGCTGCTGGGGCATGGGAGCTTCTCCAGCATCAATGTGAGGAGGAAAAATCTGGCAGTAATTTACTGCATTGGTTATGACACTGGGCCAGGCCCAGTCTTAGTTCTGCCTGCCTGGGATGTCTCCCCAGTTGTCCTCTGGCATTTCCCAACAGAAAACATTCCATCAAAACCAGAGCTGACAGAAATTTGCCCACATATTTCTCAGAAAATACCTCATCATCTCCCCCCATCACCTATTCCAGTGCTGGGCCTCTTGTGCTTTTCTTGCCCCATCTCCTGAATTTTCAGCATAAACCTGTTATGCCTGATCTTTTATCCAGTCAGTCAGAGAAGAATTGTCCACAAAGAAAATCAAAGGATCAAGAAATGCAGCACTAAGGTGTGAGTTAAGAAAGACAAGCATGAATTTGTAGAAATTACTCAGGAAGAAAATTAAGAAGCATTCTTCTGTTTTTAAAGATATTATTCCATTTTGGTGTAATAGGCTGGTTAATGTCTCTTCAGAGCAAAGGTTATGTGATATTGAAGTATGTTAATGTCACCCTGCACCAATAAGACATGAGATCCTAAAGACAGTAAGACAAGCTCAAGGTGAATGGAAAGCTGGGTGTTCTCCTCTCTCCCCAAATATAAGCACAATCAGAGCACACAACCACAAAATTTGACATCTGGCTCCTGCAAAGTAGATAATAAATGCATTTTCTCAAAACAGTGCTTTAGAGTTCTTGTCCACTTTTGGTGATTCTTGTAGATCCAGTTTCAATTGGATGTATCTAAGTGCAGCAGGAATAGAAAAGGTAGCTGGTGAGAAGACTCAGCAATGACAATTGATTACTCAGCTTTTTAGTCCCTGAAAAATAATTTCAAAGGCAGCTCTCCCCTCCCCATCTTCCCTTATTCCCTTCAGAAAAAGGCCTGGTGTGTCTAATAGGATATCGCACTTGGAAAGAGATTAGTTAGAGCAGATTCAAATCTAATTTTCTTTATAAGTCACTTAGTCATTTGTCTCAAACAATGGAAGACACAAGATTGTAATTAAGGCTTCCAGCTCATGGCAAGATAAAATGCACACACATGACAGCAAAGCAAGGGGTTGAACAGTGTAGCATGTCATAAAGTTATCACCTCAGAGGGAGACTATTGTTCCCTTCTGAGCCTGGGAGCTGTTCTCTAATTGACAATGAAATTAGGAACAGATGAGGGTTTTAGAGGCAAATATGCTTTTCTTCTGGAAATGTCAGATTCATCTCAGGTAACAGCATCAATTTAGCAGAGGGGAACGCAGGTAAACAAAGAATTGCAGCTTGAGGTGTGACCACATCACCCAGCCGTGCCCCCCTGGATCACACCAAGACCAAGCAAACTCAAAAGCTGGGTATACATTTGGTTTTTTATCCTTTAAGACTACCTGGAGGTATTCTCCAGATTGAGAAAGCAGGATTTGACTGAATATCCAGGTAATTAGGTGACTGTCAGTCTGGCCCCAGCAGTTGTCTCTGTGCATGCAGAGACCAGTGATAGAGCCTGGTGCAGTCCCAGACCGACAGAGGAGAGAATCTGTGTAGGGCAGAGTGCTCCTCCATCACATTTGTACCAGAGCTGAATCAACCTCTGGCAAGGCATGTGGCTGGGCTGACAGAAGCCATGGGATTGCCCAGCCCAGCTATTTCCCAAGATTTTAAAACCAGTCTGTGTACCCAAGTTGTGCAAGCTTTGGCTTTTTACCACCTGCAGAGCAGGAAGGCTATTTACTGCCTTAGCAGAGGAACTCAGTAAGTCCAGCAATCCTTGAGATGCCTGAGAGACAGAAATCTCTGTAAATGCATTAGGTTCTCCATCTAATTTCACTCCATTAAAGGGTTTATCTGAGAGGGCAGAACCTTTCCTGATGGAAATCTCAGAGTGGAGTTGTGTATGTCTTAGCTGTCAGGTGCACGTACCAACCACCAGGCTATAGCTTATTTAGAAATGAGGTTATTTCAGACTGCAGTTTCTCATGACAAAGCAATGTATTGTGAAACTATTTTGAAATATTCTTGCCCTATTCTTCCATCTCTTGTCCCTCTCCCAGACCCTCTCCCTGTCCTCATCCCTGCGTACTCACTTTCCAGGTCTGCTTCCTGTGGCTACACTGCAAACTGAATCTATTGATTTTGATTTGAAATAACCCCTCTTTCCTTTAATGACTTTCCTTAATTTCTGGCTTATTTTTAAGCTGGTTAATTTCCTGAGTCACAAGCCACACAAACAGCTATTCTGGTCCTGCAAAAGAGCAATAGAACACAGTGTCAGGTAGGAGTGAGCTGTAGGGCGTGAATATCTTAAAACTCCTGGATGCTTCATCTTGTGAAACCTTAGCTCAAGTCTTTCTTATTAAAGTTGCTCTTCTGGGCATAAACTAAGTACAGATTGACAAGCAGTGAAAAAACACATCAAAATTATACTCTCATCTACTGTTTTGGAAACTCCCTGGATGATGATGGATTTCCAGGCTTGATTTACAATGATTGGAGCTACTGGTTGAAAAGAGGGAGAGCACTCCCTATACATCACATCTGCCAATGGGAAATATGCAGTCCAATCCTCAAAAGCAGCAGCAGCAAACAAATCTGTAATGCTGTAAGCCAAAAAGCAATGTAGAAAATAGTCTTTTCTTCTTTTAGCATTGCTGGGGATGCAGCCTTGTATTTTCCTAGACTTTCTTGGAATGACATGTTTGTTTCAGGAGAAGGGGAAGCTTGTGGCTGGGATTCAGTTCAAAACCAAGATATCTGAACTACAGTTTCTACAAGTAGGCATTGGCCAGGAGTTAAGGTTCCTATGGCAGTCGATGCAGTCATTCATGCCTGTAGAGCAGTTCACCTCAGCAGTTCCAGAGCAGCAGCCTGGGTGGGGCTCAGTTTCCTGAGCACAGGCTTCCTGTGGTGCTTGTGATGCCTGGTACATCTGCCCAGGGCAGGCAGATAGGGCAGGCACAGGAGGCCTCCACTCTTTTTTGGCAGCAACTGAAGACATGAAAGATAATTCACAGCATCCAAAATTACACTGGACATCTCTATTTAGGCTACTGATTCTTACTCTAGCAGCTAGTCAGTTAAATAACTACAATTTCAATATCTGGTTGAGAGCTTGTGTCCAAAAACTTTAGTAGGGTCTCACATGGTCATATTTGAAATGCATACATTTAGATGTCTTACTCTCAGCTGAATCCCATTCTATTTTTCAAATCAAGCCAACAACAAGCTGCTTATTTTTAGAAAAAATCAAATGTGGTTTAATATGAATACTTTTTATATATATGGGAGCTCTGCTGATAAACTGACAAACCAACCCATTGTGGCATCTCTGAGAATGGACAGATTTGGCAGTGTCTCTCTGCAGTTCTGGTCCCAAACACTGAATTCTTGGACTTTACAAGGTTAGCATGTTACACAGGGAACCATGTGAGACTCAGCTCTCATTTTGTGCGTCTAGCTGAAATGAGTAATAAATGACAAGTGGCCAAAGCCAGCAAATATTCATGCTCACATGAATGCCTGTGGTCTTAGATTCCTCCACAAATCTTCCTGAACAAAGCCTCTTTGCCTATATGAATGGATAAGGAGAAAGGTTGAAGGAAAAAGCTCCCCTAATCTGTTCAGACAGCACACAGCCACTGCAAGATGTTACATTTAATAGTGTGTTTTAATGTTTCAGCATTTAACCCAGATATAATGAAACCATCCAAAGTCTGAATATCCACTTTTTGGTATGAAAATCATTTTTCCGTGCTGTGTAAGTGTACCTAAAAACCTCCCGTGTTTCTAGCACAGGGCACATTCCCCATCTAACAGCTAAGGGGGCAAAAAATTGAAACAATAATGAGTGTTCTGAGGAAAATTTCTAAATTTGATAAAAAGAATATTCCACTATCATTTATTTCACTTTGTTTGCCACTACTTGGTGTCAGAATAATTCAAGAACTTTTTTTAAAGGTGCAGCCCCAGGAAAGTATTTATGTCAAAGCACTGTGACTTATTCCTTTAGCTGATTGAGACTGGCTAGAGGAAATGTGTTTAAAGCATGATGAAGCACTAGATGTCTAGTCATAAGTAGAATAAATGATGGTGACACTTATACATTGGGCATTAATATTGGCATTAATGCAGAATTCCTCCTGTTTAAATTTGTTAATTTTTTAAAGCAGATGCTATTTAATTCCCTTAACTTTTTTTTTTTAATTTAACTGTAAATTAGTTATTCTCTTGCTTATATTTCATATGGACAGTGACAGATTTTGATGGCTAAAGTGAATATTTTCTTGAGGTTTGAATTTACATCTGATACACCACTTTGTCAAGAAGAAAAGGGTTACTGGTCTACTCAGACAAAAACTGTTGGCAGAAGTAATGAATGCTGATTTTTCTTCCCTTCTAATATTGATCAAAGTTGCCAATAAAGAGGTGCTTTATTTCACTGCTCTTAGAATTTGAGCTTCTCCCCATCCTCCTCGACTCCTCAGATTTCCTTTAATCTATCTTTAGCCTCAGACAATGTTTCTGGTTTGGAGAAGAAAAGCCCTTTCAGTACTGCACTTCCAGTGGGGGAGCTTGAGTCCTCAGACACCCTAATCAAACTGATATTTCAGGGCAGAAGTGAAGAAAGAGGAAAGAAATAAATCTCTCCAGAGCAGAGGAAATTACCAGCACAACACAGAATTACTTGAAGCAAGAGGAATACATTTTCTTTTGATCTATTATTGTTACCATGTAGTCCCTGAATTGAGTAGATTAATTGGAAAATAGCCTATAGCCTATTCACAGATAATGAACTAATTATGAAATCTTTAAAAAACAAGCCCTTGCAGATCAGATGACTGCAGGGCTTACTGAGGCACAGCTCCTTCTGATTTGGCAATAGATAAATCTTGTTTGCAGTAAACTGACAGATTTCTCAAGCTGCCATGTGGCTTTCGTGTAGCCCACAGATTTTAAAACTAGTTAAATATTTGCTATTAAAAAAAAATGTGCATTCTTTAGTACTGCTTGATGTGGCTTGAACAGAAATGGAAATGAGAAAGAGGTTTGTGTGGCCAACTCCTTGCAGAGCCAGCACGCTCCTGCCATCTCTGAAGGGTGCAGGGTGGGCCCATTCACCATTACCATTCATTTCTATAAGTCCCACAGTCCCATGACCCCCAGTCAGCCCACAGAACATCTTTTTCAGGAAGCTTGGAGAAGTGGAGTACCCCCACCACTGCCAGGTATGCGGAGGGCATGGCACCAATCAGCACTGAACCTTCCGATCTCTCTGAGCCTGCTGTTCCTGGGGGACTGGCAGGAAAACAAATAAACTCTGCCACGGGCAATGACAGAGTGAGACTAGCATTTGTAAGGCCAGAACAGGCCATTAGCTCAGCATATATTATTGAATTTTAGGCAATTATTCTTATCTCAAGAGTGGTGATTTCCACCTAAAATATGCTGCAATGCTTTCTTAGCTTATTCACACTATCAGGAGTGCTCCTTATTAAACTCTCAGAGCTCTTAAAATCTGATTTCTGGTGTAAGTATTTTATGGAAAGTGAGTCTTGATGTTAGATTCCAACACTTATTTAAAAATTGCTGATTCTTTAGCTCTACCAACTTGTGAAACCCACATATAGAACTATTGCTGGACAAAGATTAAGAGAATTCATTAAAAAATATTGAACCAATAATTCGCTGACATTTCTTGCTGTATTTGCCTAGCTCTATTAGTTCCTAAATCTTTAAGACCTTTTTAAACATGTGGAGTGAGACTGAGAAAATAAAATGAATCTGTTCTAATGGAGACATTTGTCACTGAGGCAGATCAGCAAGCTTGAAGTTAAAGAACAGATACTGGGAAATTGAGGATACTGCTGAAAAAAAGTTAAAGGCTACGATCACAAGAATTCATAAACTTAACCAGTCAAGAGAAGTGGGTGGCCCAACTCCGTTTGTCTGAGCAGTGAGCTGGAGCAATGATGATAGCTGAAGTGCTGGCAGTCTGAAATACAGAAATGCTGAACATCAGGAGCAATTCTTTCCTGAATAAATGCCATGGGAATGGCTCAAAACCCATGTGGGTTCTTAAAATACTCATCAGTTACCTAAAGGTCAGATGAAAGTATCCTGAGGTAACTGTATGTGAGTCAAGCATTCTCTGACCTTCAAACTTCAACAGATACTTGGAAAAAAACAGAAAAGAAATTGTATACTCAGAAATGGTGTACCTGAATGATGAAGGACAAATTTTCTGTTGGTGTAAATGAGCCAGTGTTGCTGATTATTTTACGTGATACATAATTTTTTAGGCTCCATTTATTTACAGCATAAATTGTATCTAGAAGATGTGTTTATAAACCATGCTATCTCACTTTGTCAGAACATGGAATATATATTAAATGTAAATTAGTACTTAATACTTATGTATACTTCTAGATATAGACAAGACACCTTTCTCCTCTGCTTCATATCTCTGTCTTTATTTCCTATTATTACTGTTGGTATTTTGAAAAGTATATGAAACAATATCCCAGTGTCTTGGTTTAGACGACAGGTATCCGCTAGGGAAAGCTGGAGTTTCCTTAGAATGGAGAATGTTAACCCCCCTCCCTCTGAATTATTATAATTTTGCAATTAAGGGCTTTCAGGCAAAGATATAACAGTTCTTTTACTAGGAATGTTAGAAATACCAATGTAATAGTACAAAAAAAGACAAGTAAACAACAACCAAACAAAAAAACCCAGAAAACCCTGACAGAGTCAGGGACACAACCTGACACCCTGTTGGTCAGGGTGTTTGGAAGCAGTCCTCCTGGAGAAACAGATGTGGCTCTGTTGGAGTAGATGATCCTGTTGAAGAAGGGTCCAGTGATGGTGAATTGAGTCTGATGAGACTGATCTTCCTCTGGAGTCCAGTGGGAAACAGGATGCCTGGTGCTCTGAGTCTCAGTTTCTATCTAGGCAGGGACCCTGGAGCCCCCACCCACTGGGTGGAGCATCTCACAATGGGATGATGTAAATGTGTAATGTCATTGGTGAGCCTTAATGGCCCATTAGCAGAAAATATCTCCCTGGAGGGAGGATGGGTGGTGAAAGAGATAAGAAACAGTGCCCCATCCAGTTTGAATAGCTGAACCATTATCAGAAAGGCATCCGCCCCCTTCCCCCAGAGTAGCAAAAAATAAAGACAAAACATTTCCCCAACTGCTTTCAGCAGATGAAAATAGAATACACATTTTTGCTTCCATAACCCAAGACACCCAGGGAGGCTGAGGAATCTGTACTAACACCTGCTTTTCAGGTGGAGTACCTCCCATTTAACAAATTAGCAGCTTCTCTATAATGAAACATTTTTTGTAGAATAAGACAATAATTTCTAGTAGTGTACAAATGGTTCATTGCAGAGCTATAACAAAGTGACATGTTTTGATCCTAATGACAAAAGTGGTATGCAAATAATATAGCATTACTGGGTATACAGAATAGCACTATTTAGGAAATATTCATTCACAGAGCCAACTGCTCCTGCTTTCACTAGTAGAGAACAGCAGCAATATATATTCATAGCTGCACTCAGCATTGCTGGCATTCAGCTGCTGCCATCAGCATTGGAAGATAAGTGTTTTTTTCTTTAAGCTGATAATTTTTACATTTGAAGGAGCAGAAGTGACAAAAATCAGGACTGTATTTATAAGCTGGGAAAGGAAGCCAAAATTGTGGCCACTAATAGTGTGCAAACACTGTCATATTGCTCTAGAGATGGCAGCCTCAGATGAATAAGCACATTTAACTCTTAAATTTAAGAAAACAGGCAGTAAGATAAAAATTTCATGAGGAAAGGTGATAAGAGAAAGAAAAACAGGTGAAAAACCCCTCAGTAGTTGATTTTGAAACAAATATATGAGTACATGGAAGTTGGGATTATAAATGGTAAGAGGAAGCATGTCAAGTCCAGTTTGTTAAGTAAGAAATGAGAAATAATGATAACAAGATAAAAGCCTGCAAGGAACCATAATTTCTAATTCTGGATTGTGCAAGTTGTGTGATTTACTGATTAAGACTAATAGTATTTTTAAAATTATCATTTATTTCCATGTGAATACATCCAAAAATATTGCTATCCCAGAACTATAGAAGCTCTTGTTCTCTACACAGTCTTGTGACCAAAACTGACACTCAATATCCACTTGATAATAGGGACAGAGGCACAGGAGCCGTGATGACAAACCCTCATTCCAGGAACTTCACCCACAGACTTTCTTCACTTGGCTTGAGAAAAGATGTGCTTCACTGCAGTGGCCTAAAGGGTGATAAACAGGTCTGCACAGAGGGGAGAGAGACCCAGAGCACCCCCATATTTCTTCCTTGTCCATACTCTTTCCTGAGGCACCTTCCTAGCCCAGTCCTTGAAACTTTTCATTCTTTAGAAAAGGACCCCATATTTTCTTCCACCTATTAATCTATTCACCATGCCTTTAAATCTATGATGAAACACAAAAAATGCATAGATATGGCCCTTTTTTTCAGATCTGATAGAAAATGAATCTGTTCCAGCTCTGTCAAATGGACATTAAAAAAATAGAGAAAAGAAACAGCAGTGATGAGAGTTGAAAATGTGACATTCTGGGTGACAAGACACAGCAGCCATCCTGACTCTCTGCTGGTCATGGGCACTCGCTGCTGCAGCTGACTGGACAGTTGGAAAAGTAGGAGATTTGGGAAATGTCATGTAAGCTTTTTCCTTAATAAGCATAAAAGGTGTCTTTACCTTTCTTTCAAAGGTTACATTTGATGAGCTAAAATACCCTTCAAACACAGAGCAGTAGCTATTTCTCAGCTCTTATTTCCTCCCAACTTTCATATGTCTTTTGAGAATAAAGTATTATATTTTTTCTAGAACAGTAGAAACTTTGCAATGGAAAAATGCCATTTAGACAATCATATCTTTATGCCCAGAACATACCCTGTGTCCTTTCTTTCAACTCACTGTACATTGGTTCAGAAGCTCATCTTACTGTCTTTTCAAAGAAGTGAATATCTTTATTTCAGTCACTTTCAGCTTATTCCATGTCTCCTCTGATGTATATGAAAAATTGATTAGCTTACTTTAGACTGTGGAATAGATTAACAGATGTCAAATCTTGGAATTTCATGCTGCAAAACTGAATTTTCTCTTAATAATACGTTCTCCTGTAACATTTGATCGACTTCTAGGACAGAGTACGTACATTCCTTGAAGCTACTTAAACTTCACAGTGCTGGGAAGAAAACTACAAAGGCCATGTTTACCTATTTAATAAAATATTTTATCCTCTGAAGTCAACTGTCAGTAGGTGAGGGAATATCTGTGGATGTTCTGTTTAGACTTCAGTACAGTGTGTGCCCACGTGGCCAAGGAGGCCAATGACACCTGGGCTGTATCAGCAGTAGTGTAGCCAGCAGGAACAGGACAGGGACTGTGTCCCTGTACTCAGCAGATAATGGTGAGTACATGGTGAGGCCACTCCTTGAGTGCAGTGTCCTGTTCTGGGCCCCTTAGTCCAGGAAGGACATTGAGGTGCTGGAGCAAACCCAGAGAAGAGCAACGGAGCTGGTGAAGGGTCTGGAGCACAGGTCCTATGAGGAGCAGCTGAGGGAGCTGGAATTGTTTAGCTTGGAGAAAAGGAAGCTCAGGAAGGAACCTTATCCCTCTCTACAACTCCTTGAAAGGAGGCAGTAGCCAGGTCAGTGTTGGTCTCTTTGCCATGTGTCAAATTCAACTGACAAGAGGGAATGGGCTTAGGCTGTGCCAGGGGGGTTCAGATCAGAGGTTAGAATTTTTTTTTCACTGAAAGAATGGTTAGGCATTGGAATAAGTTACCCAGGGAAGTGGTTGACTCACTGTCTCTGGAAGCGTTCAAGAGGTGCCTGGATGTGGCACTTGGGGATATGATTGAGAGGTGATTACTGTGGTGTCAGGTTCATAGTTGAACTTGAAGGTGTCTTCCACCTTTGATGATTCTGTGTTTTGGCGATGCTGTGTTTTTTAAAAAGTCCAATTTTTCTTCATTGGCTATGAATGGATAATGCCCATGGAGATATCTGTGTGGAAAAAATCTACTTTAGGCAGATCGATTTTGTCTTGGTGCCTAAATATGTGACAGCAATTTTTTCATGTTCTGGTAAATTCAGAAGCATTTAAGATCACTTGTGGCCTTTCACTACAAGAAGGTATTTATAAGAAAGACAGACTTTTTACCAAATCGTGTAGTGATAGAACAAGGGACAACTGTTTTAAACTCGAGGAGGGTAGGTTTAAATTGGATATAAGGAAAAATTGTTTTTACAGTGAAAATGGTTAGACACTGTAACAAGTTGCCCAGACAATTTGTGGATGCTCCATCTCTGGAAGTATTCAATGCTAGGTTAAATGGGGCTCTGAGCAACCTAATCTAGTGGAAGTTTCTCTGCTCATGGTAGGAGGGTTAGACTAGAGGATCTTTAAAGGCCCTTTTCAAACCATTCTATGGTTCCATGATCAATCCATGATGTGATTGCTTCTCTTTGTCCTGTAGGTTTGTCCAGATCCTTAGGAAGACATGTCAGTACTTGTGTAGAAGTGCCAAGCTGGGGTGGAAAACTGAGTTCTGTTGGAAGGGATAAGGGGATTTGGTGACACAGTATCTCTTGAAACAGACCTTCCTCCAGCTGAGCATCTTGAAAGGTCACTGCTTGCACACCACCTTCTGCTAGGAAACACCTTCCAGGATTAAGTGACTCTGCTTCTTCTCCTGAAGCCTGGCCACAGGCAAGATTAGTGGGGTTTGTGGGAGGAAGGCCAGGGGCAAACTGGAGGAGGCCAGTGGGGAGCAGGAATAGGTTTTTGGGAAGGTGTCTGACCCCAAGCCTGCATGCTTCCATCCGAGCCGTCTTACTCATCTGCACAAGCCATAGTCCCTCTTGCTGCAGTGATGAGAGGCAGTGACCCCAGCTGTGCTGATGTGACATTTCCCAGGCAGCTGCACCACCTCAGCCTGGTGTCCAGCTGTCATGGGTACCAAAACAGTCTCCAGAGTTTCCATGGGTGGTAGTGCTGGAGTTCAGATGCCTACATCACTTGTAGGTGCCTATGCACGTTTCTGGCCTTTAGTGCCAGAGACAGCAAACTCAAGGCAGGTAAAGAGCACAGTTCAGGAAGGAAAGGCTAAACTTTTCAGCCAGGAGTCTGAATGGCTTCAGAGATTTTGGCTGTTATCTAAGGAAAAAAAAATGAAAAAGGAAATACACCAGTAGTCCCTATACAGAACATGAGTGCAATTAGGAAAATCTTGAGATACAGTATGTAGTTAAATAAATGAGGTATTCTGTCATTGTGAGGACACCTCTCTGTTTTAAGTAGTTAGTAGTAAAAGTTGTGTATGAGGAATAGGAATGCTAATGCTACCTATTCATCCATGCCCTTTTCAATTTGTGGCAGATTGTTATAGACACAAAATATTAATAAATCTGTTTCAGAAGGTAAATTTTTCATATATGTTCATCTGTGAGCTTTTAATAGTTCAGTAAATGAAATCTGAAACACCTCTCTGAGGTATATTCAATATCATTCCACATATGAGCCACGGAATAAATTTAATATAATCATCAAATACTGAATTAAATTGTAAAATGATTTATTGGAGGCACATGCAGTTACATGGAAGATCCTATACAGAAAATAAAATTATGAAGTGTTAATGAAATAGGCATTTAAAACTGAAGTTGTAGTGTATAATTTATTCCATTATTGAGGTATAAAATTACTTTTGTGTAATAAACCAGGATAAAGGTAAGCTAAAGGATTATGAGGATGACAAGCATGAAAAGCAAATTAGTAAGCATTGTTATGGTGTGGAATCAAATGGATGCAAATGTAGCTGTATAATTACAATAACAAAATTTGCACTTAAGTACCATAAATAAAAAACTCATCAAAAGAGTAAGGTTGCATCTGCCACTGTAGGCATTTTTGAGATTTAAAAATTTTCCTGCCACTAACCACAATTAAATAAAGTCTGAACATTTTCATGAAAATAATCTAGTTTTTTATTCGAAATAACTTCAGTAAGAATCCTGTTTCAATATTTTAATTTCTGTTGCTTTAGATTAATGTTGGAATCTCTCTTGAATCAGGAGATACTTCTCAGCTAAATTGTATTGCATTAGCATGCTTAAAATGACAATCATTTTTTAACTGTTAATTCATTTAAATGAAGTGGAATTACCATATCTGAAAAAATCCTGAACAGACTGCTTAAAACCTTGCTCAAAGCAAAGACATGAGCCTAAGAATACTGAGAAACAATCTTGCAATTGCAATCTTTCCTGCTGGTTCAGCCTGCTGGTCTGCTGAATTAGGCTACTGCTCTCTCAACGAAAAGCTAAGGGTGAGAGTATACAACAGAGCCATTGGCATGAAATTTTTGATACACATTCAAAATGCTAAATTGGTAAGATTGACAAATAATGCAGTATTCTACAAGAGTTAGGATATGGAGCAGTAAATAATTCTCTGCCTGTACTATAGAAAATTGACTAGCCATTTTGGACACCAGACCATTCTCCCTTGACAGTGACTTCATCATTTTCACTGATTCTTTTGAGTGGGATCAAGTGAACAGGGTGTTGACACTTCCTAACCCATCTTTCAGCCAGGAAGCATTCCATCCCAGAGGATTTCAGAGCCAAACCCTTGAGACCACAACTGACTTGCCAGTACAGCTCAGGCAGAGAACACAACCTCTGAGGGAAAAAAGAAGCCTGAAAAGGGAGAGTAAATTAAAACACACAGTGTAAGAGATAGCTAATAACAATAATAATAAAAGTAAAGACTTATTCAGGAAAAGAAATAGGCAGCAGACATGATTATGACAGAAGCTTAAAAAAGAGTGTGATTAAAAAGAGGCAGAAAAGACAGATGGGAGTGACCAGAGATGAATTAAAATAAGTTAGAACCTAATTAGTTGAAGTTCTTAGTCATGTCTTAAATCTTATTGGAGACAAAGAAGTATTTAAATGATAAAAAGGAAAAAAAATCCCCTATCTCTCCATTCTAAGAACTGCAGATTTTTCTGCAAGGAAACAATGTAAAAGACTTAAGAAAAGTGGAAGATGACAGAAGAGAAAGGAACCAAAAGAAGGAAGGGAAACTGAAAGAATAAAAGGCAAAATGCGCCCAACTTTAGGACAGAGGCATGCAATATAATTTATTCATATTCATTTCAACCTGTGATTTAGGGGTTGTCAGGAGGTGACTTATTACAAGCAAGGCCTCTCACAGCCAGGGGATTTGCTGTCAAATTCACATCCTCAAGCAAAACTGTGCTGTCAAGGCTATATTTTAATTTTTTAAAAAATTACATTACACTCCTTTCACAGTGCAAAACAGAAGTAGCATGGACTCAAGAGACAGTCAAAGTAGAGGTTTTTTTGCAAAATAGCCTGATAAAAGTGCCCTAAAACTTAAGTTGTTCCACTTAATATTGTCATGGGAAGTATATTTCAAAATTTGGTTTTCTACTGAAAATGTTTGTAATTGCATTTCCATGCAATATATTTATTGGCTTTCCAGTACAAATACGTAATCATCCTTTGATCATTGCCAGATAAAACTATCTAGCAATACAATATCTGAAGCAACCGGAAAGTGAAATAAGTAAACCTAAAATTTATAGAATTTCACAGGAAAACAAGTGACATGGGAAAACCTATGGCTACATATATTACTGGAAAATTTATTTCAATTAAAAATGACCAAGATACAAAATGAAGCAACATGATAATCAACTTTCTTAAAGTACCTGAACCCACTACAATTCTGCAACTCTTTAACATGCAGAAGTCAGGGGCTTCTCTGCACATTTTAACAGAGAGGGAGGAATGTTTCAGGGACATTTGTTTTTAATATTAGACATTTCCTCAAATGACTCAGGTTTCCCTTAATGATCAAGAGAATGAAATAAACTCTTCAGCGGATATTTTTAGTTTCACAGCAAGCTGGTGGAATTTTTTTGTGGGTACTGGTCAGAGATACTGAGGATCTTAGCAATGTAGGACTGGATGCATTCTGGAGAAGAGCCACAAATGGAATCCACACCTTGAAGAAGAGGTTTTTTCTCATACTCTGATCATACTCATATCACTGAGGGAGAACAGCTGAATGCCAATGATCACTTTAGCAGGCTGGTGAAAGGCACATGGTAACCAGTGGTTGGAAGCATCAGTCAGACAGAACTAAATTAAATAGCTGTAACAAGATCTGACAGTGAGAGCAAACTCCCCAAAAGAGAAGTACTGAGTTGTTTGGACATCTGAATGTCTACAAAGGCTCAAAGAAATCAGAATATAGGGTTTAAGTGGCTAAATGTTCTTGTATTTGGTTTGTGGGTATCTGGGTGAAATGTAATGTCTTTTGAGATACAGGTCAGACTTCATTATCCTATAATCTCTGAACTTTTTCTTCAAAAGCAGAGAAATTATTTAAAATG
This sequence comes from Hylia prasina, assembly GCA_013397195.1. Taxonomy (NCBI): domain Eukaryota; kingdom Metazoa; phylum Chordata; class Aves; order Passeriformes; family Sylviidae; genus Hylia; species Hylia prasina. The sequence goes on from VYXD01013973.1 coordinate 379,056, forward strand.
TTTAAGTACCATGGTTATATAGAGGGGATTGGAACTAAATCTGTTGCTCAGCTTTTATTAAAAACCCAGAAATTTTGTTAAATGTTTATATTACTTTGAAATGTGCATGTGAATATTTAGGATGCTATAGAGAATGAGGATCCAAGATTCCAAGAAATACATTGCATTTCTGCACTTTAGAGATGAAAGCACACTAGTCCGTTTTAATTTGCTCGGGAAAATTCTCATATATTTGAGAATTTTCTGAGTGTGATCACTGTTTGCAAGACTGATAGCACAACACAGGGAGCTCTGCACTCCTGTTCATATGTTATACCTAGAATCATGGAAAGGTGTAGGTTGGAAATGCCTCTAAGATCAAGTCCAACCCTCAACCCAGAACTGCCAAGTCCACCACAAAACCATATTCCTAAGTGACACATCTACATGTCATTTAAATACCTCCAGGGGCAGTGACTCCACCACTTCCCTGGCCACCTTGTTCCAGTGCTTGATGACATTTTTCATGAAAAAATTTTTCCTAATATCCAATGCAATCCTCCCATGGTGCAACTGGATGGTGTTTCATCTTGTCCTGTTTCTTGTTACTTGGGAGAAAAGACCGACTCTTTTCTCACTATACTCCCCTTTCAGGTAGTATTATTCTCCCCTAGCAGGCTTTAAATGTGAAAACTTTGCCAAAAGTAGGAAGTTAATATGGCTGAAAGTGATTTTGAAACACTTTATGTGAAAGTGAGACTTTCTTTTTTTACTTCCTCAGTTAATATTTGACTTATCTCAATAAAATAGTTGTCTTCTGAGTGATCATTGCCTGCTATTTTTGAAACTGCAAAGTACATTATAGTAATGCAGTTACCCTGGAGAATGCTATTATTTGGAAGTCCAATTCACACTCGCTCAAATGAAATATATTTTTGTAAACCCCATATTCAAGATCTGTGCTATTTGAACCATACTGTTTTCTTCCTAACATCACCACCCACATTTCTTCATGTTTACCAGAACACTTTTAGCAACAATAGGCTGGACTGTGCTTCTAAAATTGCTCAAATTTGTTCAACCATATCTGTTTTATGGCAATAAATTGGAATGCATCCTTTAAAAGGAAAAGAGAAACACCCATCACTCTGCACTTTAAAATATGAAACATAAAAATCTCAACTGCAACACATATTTTTATTCAAATCAGGTGGAAATTTTCCATGGTGGGTAAGTAGGTTCCTAATGAGTTTGGTTACCAAGGTTTTGCTTGTGTGCTTGAAATTAGAATGGGACAAAAGCAATCCTTTTCTTCTGTGGTTAGGAGATACTTTATCATTGGAATGATAAGTTCAGGTGGGTGACCAAGCTGCTGACTGTAGCAGTGTTGAACTGCTATTTAATGGTAATAATAAATGACAAATCAAAAAAGGCAACGCTGAAATTTTGTGCAACTCACTGATAAGTTTATCAAGCTAGGTGAATTTTATTCAGCTCCTTTAGTGCAAGGCAGCTGTCAACATTGATTATTGACATACCCTTCACAACACCAGTTAGCAAAAAATGAAGTAAATCTTCACAGACTAGACAGCACCATGCAGATTTCACTTGTGCTGAGCATATGTTTTATTTTATTATAATGTCCCTTTTTCTCCTACTTCTCCTTCTCCTGTCCCTTTTTAGATTTTCTTAGGAATCTCCTTTCCACCTGCAAACTTCTAGGGGAGGAACCTGTGAAGTTTTTTGCTTCTTACTGCTTGCACTTTATTTCTGGGAGGTTCCGTGGGAAGCTGCATCTCTCCTCATTTTCAACCACCCTTCCAATGTTTTCCATAGAGTATTCCCTTACAAAACCAAATCATGATATCCATGTTTTTTTACTTCGAGTGAAGTTAGAGACAAAAAGGCTTGAGCATAGAGCAGGCAAATTGCTGGCCCACTGTGGGCTCTGGGACTTGCAGGACAATCTTAATACTGGCTTGAGGTAGTACATTTCTTGAAAATAGCCATTGAACAACCTGGAACAGCAGGACAATACTTTCCATAGGATGTTTTGCAATTATTCATGTTAGCAACAACTATGATATCTAACTGAGGGGCTGCCTTCTCTCTGCTGAGCTCTAGTGGTCTCTCCTCCCAAGCATTACATCTTTCTTTTAACATACAAAATATGGTGCCCTATGGCAGCTGCTCTTCCAAAGGTTTCAGCAAAGAATTAATCTGCAATGTACATTTGAATTGCATGTGGGTTAGTGGCTGGTTAATTTATTCCCTTCTGAGCTTGTTTTTGTGTGTTTTTGAGAAGGTCAGTGTCCTACCTTACCTAATGGCAAAGCCATCAGTCGTCTTGTCAAAGCAAATCACACAGTTGCTAAAATCTAAAATACATATGGAACGGTGACTTTACGTGAAAGGCCACACATTGGTTTGAGTGGAATGTCAGTAGAGGGCAGATGACATGACTTAAAATATTGTGTCTGCCTGCTCTGAAAATCTGATTTTCTAAAAAAAGGTTTCTGCCCTTTAACAGCAGAATTCGCACAGATCTTTGCAGCATGGTAATGTTGAGTTACAGCACCATTATCACTCATCAGTTACTTGCTCAGAGGTCCATTTTTCACAGGAGACACTTAGTTTGAAATGTGTGGCCACCTTTTCACTTGGCTAGATTTTATGGCTTATGAGATAACTACTCAAAGGCAGTGGCTTAAGTCCAAGGAGAAGTTTCTTCACGGTAGAAGAAAAGTTGGTTGTAATCCACCAGCCACTTCCGTAGGAGATACAAATCATTTCAGTTCATTTTATAATCTGAGCTTTTGCAAATGTCTGGCTTCCCTGAACTGGAGGATAAACAGATGATAAATCTTAACTTTCAGATCATGGACAAGGGCCTAGTGAGTAAATTTACTGCCTTTACTTAGACTTCTGATATTTTTTCCCCAAGGAACTTTGTATTTTCTCATTATTTGCCACCAGCAACAAAAGATAATTGGTTGAGACACAGGGTAGAGCTGGATACAATTTCTTTTTAAAATTAACTTTTGGATTTTTTTCTTCTTTTAAGAAGGGAAAATTTTTGTTTGTTTTTTGTTTTGTTTTTACTTACTTTTGTTTGTGTCAGACATTTGAGAAATATTTTTGTCTGTAAAGAATTTGCATATCCTGGGAAGATTCTTAAACAAATGGAGACTCTGGGAGTGAGAAACCTGAGTTTCCCAAACTGTTGTTATAAAACACTGAATGCCATGGGACAGAACATCTCTGGCGTCTCACTGCCTGAAAGCAATTTGGGTACTCCAGTGGGATAAGAGAATGCCATATTTTTCCTACAGGAGGAATTTTGTTCTCTTTTGACTCAAAAATAAAAACACCTTTCCATGTTATTTTCCTATACTGTGTGGCTTTGGTACATGATAAAGTATTTATGAGCCATTTACTTGTCTGGGAAATGTCTATTTCTCCCTTTAATATTTAAGACATTTCTGAAAGAAGTAATATTTTTCTTCCATAACTTACATATATATTTATGTATTTCTAATTTGAGATTTCCTGCAGGTGAAAATGACAATATTTTCATCTACATGAGATTAAAAAGGAACATCAAGAACTTTAATTATTTGTGATTACCTTGGCTTTCATGTTACCATTATTTCTCTCCTTGCCAGTCAATTCACTGCTACCTTGTTTGGAAGCCTTGGCTCTCATTTCTCATGGTCTGCCCACTTCCTCGCAAACATAAGATCATTATATTTCTTCATTTGGAAAAATTCTCTAAATAATGTAAGGACTGGGAGTTCTAGCTGAACAAACAAGTAAAACTTGCTCTCCAAGATGATATAACCAACAAACCTGCTATTTACCTTGGGATATGACAACCATAACAATGTTTTCAAGGCTGATTTTGAAAGGTTGCTTTCTCAAGAGACACTAAATCACATCTGGATTTTAAAAGAAGTTCCAATCTTGCTGTGAGAAAATGTTTGCAACTTTTTTCCTCATGACTTTAAACCTATCTCTATGTTTATTAAATTTCAAAACCACTTCGTACTTCCCAGCACTGACACGAATAGAGCATCACAAACTTGTTCCAAATGTATAGACACAAGCAATTGCAGAACACAAATTTCGTGGTGTGTGTTTTAGCTTACATTCAGCAGTTGCCAATTTCTGATCTTGTCTGAGGGATTTCTACAATAAAACATAAAAACGCACTTAAGCTGACAAGACAAAATTTTAAAAATGAAGAAAAATGGTGTTTATTTTTGTGTTACATAGCTCCATATTATCATCATATATTTGAAAAACAATAAATTTTCAATTCCTCAGAAATTAATATGGTTTTTAAATATTAAAATTCATCACAGAGCTAGATATTCTTGGCTGTTTAAAACTTTCCTTTAATGCAGTTAGTTTAAGCCTTGCCCTTTTAGTTTAAAGTATAAAACTGAAATATGGTAGTTAGATTAACCAACAGGAGACTTTCTCAAAATTTCTTCTTTTTAAAGATATGCAGCCCTAGTGGTAAGAATAGCTTATTTTCCCACAGGACAGTAGCCACAGGTTTAAGTGTAATGAAAACTGGATTAAAGTTTTGGATAAAATAAATATGAAGTATTTCTATAGGGAGAACGATTAATTTAGTTAATCTATGGAAAGACTTAGTGAATCAACTACAGCACAGTCATCTCAATAGGGAAGGAATTTATCTCTTTCATGGAAATAATTAGTCATGAAAATTAATAATAAAAATGCTTTTTTTTGGGGGGGTATAATTTGAAAATATACCTTCTAATGGCAATAGGTTGTAAATCTTGTTTTGAATACTAAGGAACATATGAATTGAGCATTGTCTCCATTTAATGAGCCTATGCTATTATTACTAGATATACGAAAAAGGTACTTAAAAATATATTTCAGAATATTAATATATGAAATTACTATTTGCTTCTATTATTTGGTATCTCAGATTTCTACACTAACAAGTATTTGAATTAAAATTTATAATGGAACTTGTCCTGTGGCTATTTGCAAACCTTTATAAGGTTCTGGAAGAAGAAGACAAATAACTTGAGCACAAAAAAGAAATGGCCAGAAATACTTAAGCTGATAATAGAGAGAAAAGCTATTATGAAGAAGGAGACATATTTTCATATGTAGATGAATTGCAACATTGGCCTAAGCACCCATGAACAGACACAAAAGTTGTCAACCTCTTTGGCATGTTCTGAAGACCTGGGCAGTGAAACCTGCAGTTCCAGAAGACTTGGTGTGCAGAAATGTCTGTTGAATCTGCAGCCCAGAATGCGTGATGTGCACAAGACATTTTTTTTCACATGGCTTTAGAGGGATCCACTTGGTGCTGCAGATATGGTACAACTTCCTTCACACAATTTTTACATCAGGAAAATACCCGTCAAGGTGTGGCTATAAGCTTTGCAGACAGGTTTGTCCAGAAGACTTCCTCCACTTAGACAGTGAAACAGAAAACAATGTGCAACATCTGTTGCGTGCCTGGTAAACCTGGGTTTGGTCATATTTGTCCCATGGTTATGAAAGAAACCAGATATTCTGAAATAAGAAAAACCATTTGTGTAGTGAAATTAAATTTAATTTCCAATGTAACCCCCCAAAAAACATTGAAAGGTGAAAATTACACTGAACACTTTTCTGATTCCCAGTTCCATAAAAGGATGGCCAACTACTTGGGATATAGGGCAATCCATCACGTACAAATAGTCCTATGTGGCATCTTACAAAGGCTGGATATGACTCATATAAATAATCCAGGGAGGGAGAGGATAATCTATGTCACCTGATTTTAGCTATTTGAAAACTTCTGGGATAGAATTGCCATTTAGGCTGATCATAAAGTCTGTTAGACAATTTAAAGGAGTTAAACATTTACTTTTGATGGTTAGGGTTAAGTGCAACTAATTATAACCTAACTTATTAGATATTTTTTCAAATATATTGATGTCTTTTCAAATATATTGTGGACTGAAAAAATAGTAAGCCATTAGGAATAAATTTTGGTAATTGCACGACAGTAGGTATTAGGGACTGTTTTAATGATCTAAAAATGCCAGCCGTTGAGAGTCAAAATGCCTGGGTCTATACCTTGGTAGTGCTTAATTTGCTTTCCTCAGTGAGGAAAATATCTCATTAGCCAAATATTTCTGCCTGAGCAAACTGTGTCACAAATGGATGAGCTGTGTTATGGTGCCAGAAGGCATTGAACAAGGCACAGTACCTCATTCCAGGACAATATTTATAAGCATTACCCAAAGCAAGCACTGGCTTGTCAAAGAAAAGCCCTGATCTACAGCTGCACACCCCTCAGCATGCAAGTGAACTTGTAGATTTGCTGTGTTCAGGTGTTTGCATTTCTTCCCTGGTGACCAAAGCCACACACTGATCAAAAATAGTTCTTAAGATATGCTAATTTACCAGCTGAAGCAAAATGTTCTGTAGAAACAGATAAAATGTACTATAGTCAAAAGCCATGTCCATCTTACTCCTGTACTCACCTTACCCCTGCTGGGACACCTGAGTAGATCTGGTTTCACCGGAGTTCTCAGGGAAATAATGCGTGTCACCCTCATCTGGGTGGAACAAAACTCCTTCTAAATGAAGCTGGTTTTGAATATAAGGTTGCAAAAGAAAAAAAAAAAAACATTAATGATACAGAAACCAACAGGTATGTCATTGTCTCAACAGCTTCCTAGAGTTGGCTGAGTAGCACTTTGTTTCTGAGCTATTCTTCTTTCTTCCTCCCTGTTCGTCCAGGCACCTGCCAAACTACCAGTATATTAATGCAAACTATAACAAGTTTTTTAAAAATATGTATTTAAAACTAAACACAGCAAAGGACAAAGGCACGTGCAACCATTCCTACAGGAAGTTTTCTTGATATAGTTCTTGGTGCAATTTTGGCATGGGACAACTCTTGTTCACCCAGATAATACCTGGGTGAACATCTGAGTTTTTAAGCTGAGAGGTGCAGCCTCAGCTTTGGAGGACAAGAGAGTTTTATTGTATAGATCTGATCTCTGCTATCCCAGTAACTGTTAAATTCTATGTTATACAAACCACTTACCACATTTAAGATCATCATTAAAATAGCTAATTAGAACTTGTACACAGACCATAAACGATACCCTTTAAATTAGAGGGCATTTAGAAAAGATGTAGTTATCTTTGTGATTATTATACACAGCAACATTTTAATGGTTTGTTTGACAGATATTGTATAGTTTAAGGCCAGTAGGGACCATTAGATCATCTAAACTGACCTGCATTTTATAGGCAATTAAATTTCACGCAGACGCTCTAAACAAGCTTCATCAGCTTGAATTAAAGTAAAATATTTCAGTCCTCCTCAAACTATAGAGTGTATTACAGACAGAGTGAGAGCAGAACCTCCAGACTGAAATAGCAGGGCCTAATATATTCTGGTGATCTTAGAAGGCATACCCCATGCTGCAAGGGAAATGCTTTGTCATACTGAACTTCAGGAAAAGATCTAAATCTAGAATGCAGTTTGAACTTGAACTAAAACATACAATGAGGTATGAAGTATACTGGCTGTTATAATTTGATGGAGATGTCCTTAAGTGTATTTTAGATAGATCTGTTGTTTTTTTGTTCTAAATGGAGTAGTAATTAAAAAAAATAAGAATTATATTACAACATATCTCAAAAAAGGTTATGATTTATCTACTGGCTTCTTGCTTGAAAATGTAATTTACAATACTTAAACTTTATACAAAGTGGGACTTATTCCATCTTTTTTTTCTTTCATTTTTTTCTCCAAGGAAAGCAAATTATAGCTAGAAACAGTCTGAAACCAATTAAAACATTATCCCTTGATGATATCTTATTAAAGACAAGGAAATACGATATTTGGGAAACCAAGATCTTACTCCACAAGTGTCTCTGCAACTGCTTTAGTATTGGCTAATCCAGTCTTCCTTGGTTGATGAAGACAAGCACCATAAACAAATTTCCCAACAAGGGAAGGGTGGGAAGCATTCAGGCTGCTGCCAGCTTCACATCCCCATAGCACATGGACCAACTGGGACATTTAAGCCTAACAGCTGTCATTTAATAAGGTCATTTCTCCCATAATTCTGCAATGTTCCTTATTTAACATGACACTTTCGGTTGTGCTTGACTTTGTTGAAACTCCTGCCTCTGTTGTTCCTGCTCCAAAGGTTTTCTGAGTTTCTTTTATAAATTTAAAATATCTTTTTATAGGTGAAATGCAAAAACTCACTTCTTGTTACTATTTTCTTTAAGCTCAGGGATAGGAAGCTCCCCATTTATATGTTATCCTCTTTTCTAAACTACCCTGTTTTCTAAGCTGAGATTTGATTCTACAGAGCTATTTCAGTGTTAAACAAAGAAATTAATCCATCACAAATCTAGTCCAGAGATTTACTTCTCCATTAAATCTGTTCCCCTCTTTTGGGTCTTTGTTTCTTCTCTTAACTAAGCAATTAATTTCAGACTTTGTACTGTCAAACTAATCAAGTGAGGCAATGGGTATTTTCCAAAGTCTTGTGTCATTTCAACTCTCTTAGACTCAGGTTGACTTCATTTTGTCCTTCTGAATGTTACATGCTTTTTTAGATGAATTTGGAGCATAAGTTTTGTAATTCTTTTCCACTCCCAAACTGTCTGCATACCAGTGCTGTCTGCTCATTTCTTGTACAGCAAAGATTTTATTCATGAGAGCTGAGAGCTGTAGTTTTCTTCCCTCTGTGGTGATGTTGTTTTTACTTCTCTCAGGCAAAATTTTCCTCTCACAAGCAGGAGACGTATCACTCATTAAAACCTCATGTGCTGCTTCCTGTTGACCTTACTAACTCACTTCTGGCTGCAAGTAAAAATGCTGTGATATATTTATGTTCCTTTCTTTGATGATGGTTCATGGTAGTGACTGCATTTAAGCAAAGCAGCCTATTTTACAGAGATGTGTTCTTGAGGTAAGAGCTGAGAAACATCATTTATAGCACACAGTAGAAAGGTGCAGGTCTTCATCTTGGTTCCTCCACTCCATGGTTATCATGCTAAAACCTACTTGCAGAGCTAGCAGTTCAGACAGTAGAGGAGTTCACCCTTCCAACATAGACATTAATATAGCTGGGACAGAGGCTGCATTCATTCTGGCAGTGCTTTCACCTTTCAGCATCCAACAGGATCTACCCTGGTCCCCCTGGCACAGAACATCTTGTGGACCAGCCAGAGTAACTTGTATCTTAGTCCTTGTTCATCTTTAGCACTCAGCATTGACAAAGCTCATTATTGACAGAAGGGATGACAAGGGTAAATTTGACTATTTTCTTTTTCTTCACCTCCTTTCTTCTTTAAAATGATGTCATGCACGCAAATGGAGGTTGTTTGTTCTGATGTGGAAAGGTGGACTCTGAATTATAGATCCTGACAGATTTTTACAGATGGATTTTCAGAGGTTACACAATATGAAGCAGATAAGCTTGGTCATCTTTTTCCTCTCTTCTTGTCTAAAAGAGATATCTTCAGGACTTTGTGTGTTTAAATTGGACAGCACACAGAGCTTGGAGGGTTGTGTGGGTGTTGTTCATCTCTCTAGAGTATGAACTTCTTGATTAGCTTCCTGTGTTTGTGCCATGTAAGGTTGAAACTTGGTCATTTTTTCATTTGGTTGTAGTGTTTGGTTGCAGAAATACAAAAAACTTAAGGTAAAGATTAGGGATAAGGGAGCAGAAGTCTCCTGTGTCAGCAGAACTCACCCATGTATCCAGCCAAGACTTTGACTCCCAGGAAGGCAGTCTGAGACCCCTGATAGAAACAGTTATTTCACTGATGGTTATATCTTGAACACTCCTTTAATAATTTGTGATTAAACCAGGTCTGAAGAGAGATTTACTTTCATTGGTGCTCAGAAGGAGTTGCCAGATGGACTTTAACAGTATGGATAGAAAGCTCTGAATCCTTTAATTTAGGTCACTCAGCATGAACTGAAAAGGTGCTAACAGTGGTAGTTTCTTGAATTAGCTTATTAAATCTGGTTCACTTGACATCACAACACTCTGTATTTGACTGTTCTATTGAATTACTCTCTTATTGCATGGGGTAATACTGGTTGCATCTCTAGAGCACAAGAGCTCTGCACAACCTGGTAGAATCTTACAGCCCATGCAGTCAGGTCTGGCAGGAGCAGTCTGGTTGGTGAACTGTATCCTCTATTTGGTACAGCAAACTGGGCAACATCTGAAAATCTAAAGGAAGGTCAGGGGAAAAGGAAAAGGGAAATTTTAAGAATATCTCCTGGCCTTAAAAAGCAAATCTTACTGTTACAGATCCTCACAACTGCCATGACCCTGAGACAAAGTCAAAAGCTCTGACATTATATTACTTTATCTGATAAGACATCTCTTGGCAAACTCAAGTCAGAGAAATGTGACGTGAACCCATCACCACCTGTCTTGCCTCCATGAAATACTGGATATGAGATTGGGACTTATGTTACCACTTTCTCCCTTCTGCTTTCCTATATGATTTCTTCTTTCCCTATCTATCTTTTAGCTAGTCAAAGCTGCAACTTTTTCAACATAGCCATGAGCTATGCATGATCAGAGATGCTAATAAAAGTCTGGCTTAGCCTGACTTGGGCATGTCAGGCTATGTGTCAAATTCTGAGGCTGCTGATAAGATGATGCTGCAACCAGACTTTTCTGCAGCTATGAGCTAATCCACATAATGGCAGAGATGCACATTTTGCTGTACTGTTCTTTATTTCTCTCCCTGCTCCTCTCCTTCCCTGCTCTCTTCTTCCCTTCTCCTTTCTAATTTTTTTTCTATTTTTGTTTCATCTTATTGGAAGCAGACCTGATTTTGAAATAAGTGCAATTTCCATAGCACATCCAGATTAATGAAGTTTCCCTGGATATAGGGTGGCTAAAGATCATTTCAGCCTACAAGAGATTGTAACTCAACAGCTTTCTGTCCTCATAGAGGAAGGGAAAAGATATTTAAAATACAGTTAAAATAAATTATTTCATAATTTACATTTTAAATGCTTTAATTCTAAAAAATATTGTTTTTTAATTTGTATTAAAACCAAGAAGTTAGTAAAGGCTAAACGGTTGTTGTCCTCATCACCCAAGGCATGATGAACTTGCAACCCACCACCACTCTGTTTACTGCTGCATGGTGACAGAATAATTTACATATCTATCTCTTTACAGTCGTAACCCATCAAAACCTGTGCTGCATCTCACATTTTCTTGCTCTGCTAGGATGAGCACAGCCCTTTCTGCCCCCTCACTCTTCCTGCACTTCTGGCAAACCACAGTGCCAACAAAATAGGTCTGCTTTAATCTCTACGAGTTTGTGGCTGGGAGACAGGAAACAGTCAGAAGGCAGCAGGAAGACTGAGCTCTGGAGTATCTATATGCAGACTCTGTTCCTCCTGTGACCTTGAACAGTGATACTGCTGAGAGGTGCCCTCTGGTCCTGCCTGGAAGCACCTGATATGGAAACAACAGCCACTGCCACTTCCATTTCACAAGAACTGAGAGGTGAGAAAGGTAATTTACAGGAGATTTTTTCTTTTCCTCCTCTTTAGCTGGAGAGAATCATGATTCTGTCATACAACCTGGCTGTGGGCCTGCATCTAACAAGGCTGCAGACCTGAAGCAGCTCCTGGAACAACACTTGGCTTTAAGTAAGACACTGGAGACCAGCAATATTTGAATTATTTGCATAATGTCCTACTATAAATCAAGTAAAAATACTATGCATCATATGAAACAATTCAGAACATAATAAGGAAGACAAATGCAACTGCTAGACTAAAATTCCTGAAGGAAGTTCCAGCCATTTGCCCTACACCCTGGTTGATCCCCAGAAATGTGTGACCAATATCCCCTTTCTGGTAAGCTCCTCAGTACTTTTTAGTCTCATAATTCTTCTTGAACCATCAAGCACACTCAACTTGCCCAGAGCAGGGTTTGGCCAACACTGAGGACTTTTTGGAAATCTCACAACCCCTCATTTAGGACGCTAAGAATTTGTAAAAAGGATTTTACACTAAGCAAAATCATTTAGCCAAGAAAGAGTCACCGATGTGAGCAGAGAAAAATGAAACACAGAGGACATTACATGGCTGTCAGAGCAGACTGCTTCCATGAGTCAGTCTAATAACCTGCCCCCACATCTGTAGCTTTTTCAGATTTATTTGTTTTACTCTTACAGGCTTTCATCAAACAATTCATTTTTAAAATGAATTTACAGTGTTTAGAAATACCAATAGCTCCTTTATCATGATGAAGAGGGGGAAAGGTAAAAATGAGATTTGAAGTCCTTTTGTTTTTCAGTGGTAAACATTTCTGTTTTTCACAGAAATATAAGATACACAATGATATAAAAATATATCCATACTATATATCACTAGATATAATATATATCCAGTGATGTTTTACTGAACCTTTAAAAATTGATAACTTTTTTTTTTTTCAATCTCAAGACAGCATCAATTAAGGATGTAAATATTTAGTGGATATTTTTGTAAAGGCTCAGAACAAACTGAGGCATTTATAACTATTTCCCTCTTACACAGAACTCCTCTGCTGAGCTTTAGCCTTTGCTACTTTTATTTGTGATAATACTCCTTTGATTCTGGTGGATTTCCTGCTCAGGCAAAATCAAATGTGGAGGGTAGCTTAGATATATCTTTCAGGGAAAGCTGCAGGAGAATGTCAACTTATGGTTATTTGGGAAAATATCTAGGCTGAATTCATGTTGAAACACTGAAGACCATCAGAACCATGGCAGTCCAGTATGTGTTTGCATGGTATTTTTTAAGTGGGTAGAATCCCTGTTGAACAACCAGAAGAGTCTGGCAGATGTGTTGTATGAAAGGCTAATAGAGGAAGATGTGTGAAACTTGATTTATTACTAGATAACCAAACAGGGTATCAGGCTTCTGAATTTAAACACCATCTCATTAGATGCTAAAAATAACTCCTCAGCAGTTAATCTCTTACAACTTTAAGTGCTGGGGGTAGCTATGTATTTTAGAAGAGCGCAGGATTTTCTCTGGTGTTCAGGGTTACATATCCCACCTGTATCACTCATTCTTGTACTGCCATGAAATACCACCTGATTTCTTGATTGTCTTTTAGTATTCCTGGTGGTCACTCTACAAAGCAGCTTTAGCAGCAGCCACAACTCCATCAAACAAAATCTTGTGTTTATCCCTTGTTCAGAGTTCATAACACTCCTAACTAGCATTAAGCATTCTCATGTTGTTAAATAAAGAGTCAAGCTATAAGTGGCCTATGAAAATAATATGAAGTATTATATGAGACCCCAAGGGTGTTTGTCCAAGAGTTCTGAGGGATCCTGTGTATGCAACTGCCAAGTAACCATGACCTGCTAATAGTTTAAGCCATCCAAGGTACCTGAAAAATGTCAATTATCAAACATGACACTCAAATTGTGGTGAGATATAGGAAACAACAGTAAGTTTGACTACTATTGAGCTAACTCATGCAAACTATGGTAAAGAACAGGATTAAGACACATGTTGGTGAAAATGATACAATGGGGAAAAATAATATTTTCTTGCAGCAGTCATGCCTCACATATCTGTAATTCTTTTTAAAAGTCAGTGAACACATTGGTAACAGAGAACTGTTTGATGAGTTGTACATGGCATTTCCAAAAGAGTTTGACTAGGTCTGTTACAAAACACAAAAAAATAAGCTGTTATAGTATAAATAGAAAGTTAGATGTCTGGATTACCACTGATGATAAAATAGAAAAGACTATATAGGAACAGTAAGACATTTTACAATGGAGTTAGGATGACTTTGCTGGTCAGCATTCATTAGTGGTCTGGAAAGGGAGTGGGCAGGGAAGTTTTCTGATCTTAGAGAACTCCTATAGTAAACTGGAGTTTCCAAAGAGTGCTGCAGGAACTTCTCTCAGTACAGGCTGCTGCAGTGGGCTGAGATCTGGCGCTGTTCAGTGTTGATAAGCACAAATTAGTGACAATGGCAGAAATAATCCCAGATATACCAACACACAGCAGAGAGCTCAAAGGAAATTATTATCAAACAATAAGTCACTGCTACAGACAGTACTGTGAAAACTGTATGGATGAACTTGTTATTCAATGTCAGTCAAAAACAAATGCAATTATAGAATCAGATTGGAGAACAAATCAAAAAACTATCATTAAAGTAGCAGCCAAAGTACAAACCCATAACTCCTTCTACTACTTGAATATTGCATATATCTGTCATCATTCTTTAGAAGAAAGTTTTAGAACTAGAAAATCTTCACAGAAGTACAGGTTCATGAAGGAGAGATGTGTCTCATTCCTCTGTCAGAGAAGATTAGATAGGTTTAGAATTCTTGAGCCTGTAAAAAAAAAGACACTGAATGAAGGGGGTATGACAGAAAAGAATAAAATCAAACAAGTATGAAAAGGGTTGAATACAGAACAATTCTGTCACATGCCCACAGTCAGGCTGACAGCACACAAGCTAGGTTTTATATTGAAGACTGACAGACAGGTTAGCATGTTTTTAGAATAACATGATAAATCCCATTTAAGATGATAAATATATCTTTTGTCCCCTATCATTTTTTGCAGACAGCAGACTTACTCTGGGATTGCATTATGGTGTCTGTATTTATACTTCTTCTGCCTATTCATGCAGCCTCCCTTCTCTGCTCTTCGTAGCAGGGCAACAACTTTGAAACTTGAGTGTCTTTAATTTCCTCAAGCTGCAGAGATCATTTAACTCAGGCCTCTCATTTACTGGGTAAGTCCAAGCAACTCCCAGAACTCCCAGGTTTCCAAAAGAAGTGGTCCATATATGTTGTGAGGGCTTGACCCAGCACCCTCCAGGACTGAGACAGGAAGCCACCCTGTGTCCTTAGCCATGTTGTTGTAGATGTGGAGTAAACACTCAGAGCAGAAGGTGTGAAAAGCAGAACTTTGAATATATAAAGGAAAAAAAAATACTTGAGGTTTTAGGCATTTACAGGTTTGCATAGACACTATTCACATTTGACGAAAGCATCTGTGTCTTTTTGCTTGGATTTAATTATTTGCTTTGTCTTGTGACTCCTTACATTTCAAATATTTAGAAAACAGGGATCCTAGAACCTTATTTTTTCTCTCCATTGCATATTGCTCCTTTTCTTTTTTTCTGGGCACAGCTGAGTCTTCCTTACAGTAAATACTAAGTACAGCCAGTTCCTTTGCCAGCAGCATCACTGCTTTCAGCAGGAACTCTGTCACTGCTTCTGTTTGTTCCTTCCTCTTATTCCTCAGAAGGTTGGGGGAAAGCCATTTGGGGTGTGGTTCACACTGTAGTGGAGGTATCAATAAAGCAAAGAGAATGTACTGCCTGTATATTAAATGCCTGTATCTTTGGAAGAGATTGTTGCTTGAGCAGAAGATAAACCAGTCACCATGTGCTTATTTCCATACAAACATCCTTTATGCAGAGAAATTGCTGACCTGCAAACCCTGTTTTTCTAGCATCCTTTTCATTGCTGAATTGGCCAGTTGTAAAAGATTGAGTTATTAAATATTTGATGCTCATTTATACTTTGCCACAGAATAATGTTAGAACTGAAAACAAGTTAAAAATATATGCCCTACAGACATAGGATGCACATCATCTGTCTGAGCATAAGAAAAGAAATCTATCAGATGCATTTTTAGTAGCAGGACAGGACATGCAGATCAGTATAATGATTTTTACATATCAGTAGTCTTGCACAGAAACTGTCTGTTATGATTTTGAGGTCAGTTTTGGCATTTCCCATACCCTGATGAGTGTGAAGCAGCCTCTTCTGGCACATGCCATCCGCAGAATCTGCACAGGAGGAGCAGATTTGCAGAGGGACTCACCCAGTTTGAGGGAGAGCGGCCCATGATGGGGTCCTGGGGACATGAGTAAACATTTCTGCTCTTCTCTGTATCAACATGTCCTGGAAACTCATGTCTTTCTGCTGGATTTCCTGAAATCCCTCTTATCTGCCCTCAAAGGAACAGGAAAGGGCATGGTAACGTTACTATATTTAAAACTAGATGATTACAGTTTTGCTTCTAGGTGACTTACAGGCAGCACACTGTCTAACTATCTGTCAGGGCATTTTAAACGTTCCCCACAGCTGAAATACAGTCATTGACAAGTCCCGTCCTCAGGCTTCTTAATAAAAACATGGGAATTTATTTGAGGTGAAGTCTTCTTAATTTCCCATATTCAGATGTATTTTCCTATTAAGGTAGCTTTGTCAGCAGTGTCAGCTTAAGAAATTCTGCCCATGTCTTCTCTCAGCCAAGCTGCTCACGCTTGTTCCTGCATAGCAGCATGATATCCCTAACAAACATTATTGCTCTTAAGATTGTGCCAAACCAGTTTAAAAATTTAACTGCCTAAAACCCAAGGAATACTCTGGTGAAAAAGTCAAGAACTAGGCCAGGAACAGAAAAAAATCCCATTCTTAAGCTGGTGTGGGCACCAGCACTAGTGTTTCATAAACCTGTGGTTTCGGGTAGCTCCTGAGTATAAAACCATAAATGGGACTTTGTAATCTTCTATCCTAAAAATGTACTTACAAAGCTACTTCTGTGTCATGTGAAGTTTTGGTTGGCTCAGATTCTTTTTAATCACATAATATTGCTTTTGCAGTGCCCTAAGAGACAACGCCAGTCTTAATGCTTTGTCAGCAGTACACAGATTATTTTCAATAGGCAATGATATCGCTTCTTGTCAGACAAACAGGAGATGTTACACCATCCCACTTTTGTGCACATATGCTCTGGAGTACAGCCCCTCTTGAGAACTCTTTCTCTACTTGTACTGGGTCTGCATGGCCAAGCTTGGGTAGCAAGTGGCTACAGGGATGGCTTTACTGAAAACTGCAAGAAACTTCCTCCATGCCCAGCAGAGCCAATCCCTGGCAGTTTCAAAGGTGGACATGCCACTGGTGAAGGCTGGGACAGTTAGAAAAGGTGGTAACACCTCTGTGATAACAGATTTAAGAAGAAAGGGAAAGAAGTTAATGCACAGTTGTAATTGTGGCCAGGGAAGAGAGGAGTGAGAACATGTGGGAGGAGTAACTCTGCAGACCCCCAGGTCAGTGGAGAAGAGGGGCCAGGAGGTTCCCCAGGCACTGGAGCTGGGATTCCCCTGCAGAGATCCACAGGGATGCAGAGGTGGATCTACAGCCAGTGGGGGAGCCCCACACTGAAGCACGTGGATGCCTGAGAGGAGGCTGTGACCCCATGGGAGGGGTGTGGAGAAGGGGGCACCCACAGGAGCAGCCTGTCCTGGAAGGACGGCAGCCTGTGGAAGAGTGACCCATGCTGCAGTAGTTTGCAGAAAGCTGTTGCCTGTGAGATGGACTTGTGTTGGAGAAGTTGTGAACAATTGTCTCCCATGGGAGGGACACCACAGTGGGGCATGGGAAAGACTCCTCTCCCTGAACAGTGAAAGAAACAATCTGTGATGAACCAACCATAACCCCCATTCCCTGTCCCCCCACACTGGGGAGGGGTGTAGAGCTGGGAAAGAGGGAGGGGTGAGGGGAAGTTGTTTTAAAGGGGTTTTTAACTTCTCATTATCCTGCTCTGATTTTCTTAGTAATAAATTCAATTAATGTCTCTAATTCTAGTCTGTTTTGCCAATGATGGTATTTGGTGAGTGATCTCTCTCTCCCCTGGTCTCAGCTCATGAACCCTTCGTTATATTTTCTCTCCCCTGTCCAGCTGTAAAAGGGAGGGAGTGATAAAGAAGTTTTGGCATCCAGCCAGCATCAACCCACTATGCTACTCCAATGTTCAAATGAAGAAAATAAATGAGAGCCACTGCTAACTCCTGGTAAAGCCAGTCTTTTTCACACGTTATGAAAAATGAGCTGGTGTAGCGGCACTTCCGTTTCAGCTGACCCTCCATCCTGGCTTCTTATCATTTTCAGCTCTGTTTTCTCCTCAGCATTGTTCTTGGTATAGGCAATATTAGGAGCAGCTGGGGAAGTTTCATTTCAATTACACAAGAAAGTGCCTGATAGATTTTTGAGACAGTAGATGGAGATCCTCTGCTACTTGTCCAGAATTTTTTAAACTAAACTAAAGAGCTAATTAAAATGCTGCTCCTTTACAAAGTAAAAATTAATGTTCACATCTCTTGAAGAAATCTGCAGTTCAATTCTGATCTGCTGAACTAAGAGCTGACATCTGAGTTTTTAAAAAGGGAAGTGATATTATAATAGGGAGAGCAAGAAGATTCCTGAAAGTTGCAGAAACTCCAGCATGATTTTACCTTAACTCTCGGTGGGCTGCAGCCAATGCCCATTTTGACTACTTAGAGGTGACACATGATGATGAGAGTGTTACAGAAAGGTGGTAAATATAGATTTTTTTGACAGCAAGTAATAGAGAGGCCTCTGTACCACTGCTTTGAAACAATTGTGAACATTGTCTATGTGCATCAAATATGAAATATGGTTGTTGCCAATAACAATAAATTTAAAATAAACCTGTCTTTGGAGTCAGTAAAACACAATTTCAACAAAAGGCAAAAAGTTATTTGTGCTGTAGTGGCTATGAAAGAACAGTGATAATCCATAATAACCTCATCCTCTATTAGCCATAGAATTAAATTACAGCGATCCACCCAAAATAATACATTTGTCTTAAACAGAGAGAGCTAATCTGAACTGTGGAATTTTGTTTGATCCAAAGAACATTTGTTTTTATCCAAATCCATATTTTCTCAGCAGGTTACCTGATGTTACCAATTTGGCACCTGAATGGTGACATCACAGAAAATGTACTAAAATAAGTACACAAGAAAGGGCAAACAGTTCTGGTTTATCTGAAGCAAAACTGTATGTTGTGAATGTTCAAGGGAGGCTTTTCTTTTTCCAGTGTGCAGAGATAATGGGTCCCATGTGCACTGTAGTTTGAGAACAATATAGGCAGATGATTTTTAGTTGTCCATAATAATTCAGGTCTGGGATTCATTAAAGCAATATAAACTTAAGTAGTATTTTAAAAAAAAATTATAATCCTACTGAGGGAAACCCCAAAATGATTCTGAGCTTCTTGTTAAAATGATGATGCTGTAAGTAGTTTTAAAATATTCCACTAGATTTACATGGTCAGAGTGTGTTCTCAGGAATACACTAGTTAAACATGGAAGAAGAATACAAAATGATTGATATATCTTGCACTGTAGGACAGGGATCATTTTTTTTGATTCAGAAATTGCTGTTTCTAAATTCTCAAAGTGATAGAACAGCTCACCTCTTGAATGAAAGGCTCATCCATCTGACATGCAGTAGGAGTTTAGACCTGCTGGATCCAGCTGCATTGATATCCCTAAACATGGCAGGCACCATTCTGGCCTCAGGCTCATCTGGGACAGTGCCCAAATATCATCTGGAGTCCTGGCCTGGGCTCAGACTGTGCCAGAAATAGTGGCAACAGTTTGGATCATTGTATGCCATGTTTGTGACTTTGCCTTGGCCTGTATTTTATACCAATATTTATTATTGTCCCTGGGGTTCAAGTATGCTGCCTCCTACATATATTGAGCCATTTCAGGGAATGGAAAATAGTTTTCCCTCTCCAACCATTTAGTTCTCCATTCAGCTAAGCCAGCTTTCATGGATGCTCCTCTGCTACACTTTGAGTACCATAAAGGACAGATTATGGGAAGTTGGGATGCTTGACATGGAGTAGTAGAATCAAACTTTATTGGTTTGCATTACCAGCAATATTCCTAGTGGCAAAGTGCCTTGCCATTATCCACCTACTTCAAAATCACTTCTTACTCAAGTTAAGTTCAATATTTTTTTTTTGTATTTTATACCACTCAAGATACACAACAGTCTCTGATGTTTAAAAATGACATGGGTAAAGAAACAGAAGAAAAACCTACCCTGATCTACTTATAGTATGACTTAATTAGAAAGGTGCCTCTCTCTCTCTTCCTGATTCAGCTGACCTGTTGTAGGCTCTCTCAGAGATGGCTGTCAGAAGCTCCTTTTTCCTTGCACTTGCCTCTTGTTTCAAATTGCATTCATAAGTGAGGACTCTGTATTAGCGGAGCTTGTTAGCTGAGAGTCCCCTTGAAGTCTTTGATCAGTTCTGGACAGGTATTTCTTCCAGAAGCCAATTTTATTTCTCCTTTACTTGATTATAATCTGCAGTTTCTTTTGAAGCAGAATAAATATTTTTCCTCTTTCTTGAGAAGAAAATATCTCTTTGCTAAATCAGATATCATCACCTTTTTTTGGCCTTGTTAATTTACAACTATTTGCATCAGCAGTGGATAAAAGTATTCTGAGCTTTTGGTTGTGACCCTCTATGCATGATGACACATGAAACTGTTTTCTCTGTTGAATGATATATAACAACTCAGTTTTGAACACTGATGCAAACAATAAAGTTGTCTAAATTCATATAAGCCATAACTGCTTCCTTACTGAGATGAAGGTCTTTGGGATCATATAAAGTCTGAGCAGAGTACCACCCAGGGCCACTTGAGTGATTCTGGTGTGGTTGCTGAAGTGTGTTGTATGAACATATTATGAATTTCCCTGCTGAAAAGTATTCTCATGAGAAAGCAGAATCTACCGCGCAAAGTTCTGTAAACAACTCTCTCCAGTGTCTGCCCTTTATCTCCATCTCCCAGGAGATGGGGATTTGTTTCTCTTTCCTAACCAATGGGTGACGTTTTGTTATCTCCCTGGTATGGGAAGGATTGGGGGAGAAGGATTCAGCAGAGGAGCAGGGAGGAAGCAGCAGCTTGCTCTTCACCTGGGCAGAAATAGCCAAGCTCAGAAAGAATGGAGTCAACTTTAATAAATCTTGTTAAGCCTTCTGATACGGAATCCATGAGTCTTGTTTCACCACGGCCATAAATGGTGACCCCGAGACCACAGAAGTGAACAAACACAGCCTGGCTTTCATGAGCCACTGTGTCTTCAGGCTCTTTAACTGAGGTTTCTGACTTTGTCATGGTACAATGGGTAGACAATCACCCCTTACAAAGTTCAGGTTGTAAAAAAAGTGGTTTTCCATAATCTCCAATCTTCTTTTACTTTGTACAAAATATATAGAATTATCTCAGACTCAAGGTGATGCCTGAGAATTTACACACCTCTGTGTATTCAGTCTTCTTTCTTTCACAGTAATACACACACATGAATTTTATTAGAAATCTGGTGAAACCTCAGGGAGACTAATATGTACTCGATACTCTTCAAAAGAAAGCATGGGGTTAAAGCCTAGTATGGATAAACTTGTAAAAATATGCTGGTATTTCAGTCACTCTTGAATAACACAAAAAATCAACTTTTTTTTTTAATTTTTTTTTTTTTTCCCCGTGTCTGAATTTTCATTATTCTGAACTCATTCTTTTGCAGGACTCTCTAGTCTCAAGGTGTGAAACCCATGGGCAGAAAGTGAGTGACACTACAGGTGTTTCATGAGAGTTTCACTTCTGCCTGTTAAACAAATGCCTTTGTGTGAGTCCAGCTCCTGACAAGCAAATGCCCCATCCAAATTGGTCTAATGACATTTATCCTTCTCTGGAAACTAAAACACAGAATGATAAAACTGGTGGTAATTATGTAAGTTTGAAGAAAGACAAAAAATTCCCAGATAACATTGCTTTTCTTACCCTAAAGTTTCAATTGGCTAAGGACAGAACCAAAAATGAATCCTCCTCCCCAAAATGAACTTAATAGAGGTCTTTTCAGAATTTAAAAATAATCATTAAAAAGCAAGAAATTTTTGCTTTTGTTAAAAGAAAGTCATTGCTGTTTATGGGAGTCAGGAAGACAGCTTTTTTTTTTTTTTGTGAAATAATGCGTATTTTGACTTCAAGACCTGTTTCTTTTACCTTTATGGCAGATTATAAGAAAAACATGGTCAATAATACCAGTGATTTCTCCTGATATTGAGTCCTATGTTGAGTACCAAACACTGGAGGAGGATTAGCAGTTAGCTGTGTGAAGTACTGTGCTGCTGTAGAGGAGCTACCACTGGGATCCTCTCCAGAGAGCAGATTAGCACAACTGTTGAACATAACTCCTAGAACGTGATCTGGTTGTAAAGAAATATGTTGCTGTCTTGGAAGAGGGACTAATTAGATTTCAGCCTTCCTCTACTATGCCCATCAGTTCTTTGCCTTTCTTACTTTCTCAGCAATTAGGGGCTTAATGCATTATCTTCATAGTTTCACATTTTCCCATGTCATTATCGGCCCAGAGGAACAGCTTAATGTATTGAACAGTGTAAGGGGCATGCAGCCAGAAGAGAAAATAGAACACACACAGTCACAAGTTCGGCACTGCCTTGCTGTGTTTTCAGATGTTGCAAGAATGCATAATAAACATACTACCTGGCAGAAACTGCAAATCTTGTGTATGTGTCTTAAATTTGATTCCTCAGGTAAGAACATCAGACAGCATTTCCTGTAGTCCAGATCCCTCTCCTAATTATTGGTACCTGCAGCCTTTCCTTCCAGGCATGAGCAAGTGAAAAGAGAATGTAACTAGTGGTTAGAGCACTCAGCTGAGAAATTGCAGAAAAATATATGCAAAGGACTTGGATTTTGTAGGGATTCCAGGTCTGCAGGCATCCCCTGGAACTACCTGCTAAATCAAAGACGCAAAAGTAAGTGCTGTCTATGCTCTGGGCCTAAGCAATCTCAGCTGGGATACTTCTGTGAATGCTTGGCAGCAGGACTTTCTGGTGCTCAGGAAATTTTAGTGTCACAAAATGTGTAAGCAACAGAAAGTTTCCAGAGTGCAAACTCAGTCCTACATATGTGCCACCCCTCTTGGATCTAGCCCTGATGTGAGGAGTGATTCAGTACTGGACTAGCCCAGGCAATTGTTAGGAAATGAGAAACATTTAGTTTGGAAATGGACTTCAGAGTGCCTAACACACACTTTGACCCCATCTGTTTTGGGATGGAGGAGTTCATACACAATTAGACAGCGCTTAAGCTACTGGCCTGTGGTCCATGTCTACAGCACATTTACAATAATGACTTACTCTTTACTTTCCACATGTGAAGCATTGTAAGAAGACCTGCCTGAACTTTTCTTCACATGCTTCTGTATTTTCAAAGTCAGAGACTAATATTCCCCTGGCTTTTATCCCTTTTTTAATCTGCCATTACATGGAGTAGGTCTTCCTCTCAGGGCAACAGCTTCCCACAATGGCAGGAAATTCTTCAATGACAGCAAATGTAGTTTTAGAACTCCACTTGGGCTATTAAGGAGGTATTGGACATAAGCCTAGATCCATCACTTTCTTCTTGACAGCTTTAAGCCAGTGAATCAGTCTTTCTGTCACTCAGGAGGAGAATTATAGAGTAGTGGTATCTTGGGCCTCACCCTCATGCTCATTACCTAGATTCACTGCAACTGAAGATTATCTGTTTTATAACTGAGCCTAAACCCTTACTCCTTCAGAACTTATTGTCTTCAAAACAAGGAGCTTGTTATAGAGAAAAAATGGGACTATTTCCCTCTGAATTTGAGATTTAGTTGCAGTTCAGCTATTTGTCATACTTATATTCAGCTTTTGTTTTTAAGTTTTCTCCAAAATGTCTGCTTTTATAAGCGTGAACACTATCCTGCACCATTGTTTCTAACATTATAGCTGACCTCCATCAGTGGGTATTTGCAAACACATCTATCATAATTTAACGGGAAAAAGGCAATAAATTGCTGGTAAGTTGTATTTTGGAGAGAACAGCCAAATGTCAGATAGGTTTGGGTGTAATATCTGATTTGCTGTCAGGGAAGAGTTGGTTTTTTTCTATAAATGTTTAATGATGTAGTATCTTCCAAGTACATTTCAACATTTATTTTTAAGGTATGCCCCTTGTGGTAGTAAAGTGGTTTTCTTGCCCTGCTCTGCTTTTCTTTCTTTCCATAGTATATTCAAAGGAGATACTTTATTCCATATTTTCAATGTGTGTGGATTTTTTTTCTGTGTGTGTACATTTCCTTTTTCCTTATACTGATTCCTCTATTTTTTAAATGTTTACTTTGTTGTTTTTTTGTTTGTTTGTTTGTTTTTTCTTCAAATCTCTGGCATATATGGTCCTTTTCTCCTTCTTACTTCTCTCTTCCATTTTCCCCCCTGCCTTTCCTTATAACCTCTCCTCTATGTCCTTATGGCTATATTAAAATTAGCATCAAACAACTGAGTTCATCCAGCTTAATTCTCCCTGCTCTTTGTTCCCAGTTCACTCCTCTACAAAAGATTTTTATATTCCCTTAAAAGAGAATAAGCAATAAAGCTCTTTGTCTTCCTATCCTTTATTTTTCTAGGGCATGGAGGTGAAGGCTAGGGGAGATATTATGAGAGTCTCTCCCTCATAACCTACCGAAAACAAAGGACCAAATGGTTTTTAGGGCATCACTGAAGGCAAAGTGGGTATGTGCCTCATCAGGAGCAGTTGTCCTGGAAAAGTGCCTGGCACAAACCTCAGACCTCTGGATTTCTTGTCATTGAATCTGCTTCTTTGATGCTCCCAGTGAGCTGTTGGGTAGAAGAAAGGCAGAAGGCATGGATGGGAAAAAACCCCACCCGTGGTGCAGTGCCTCTGAAGGCAGGCACAGACAGAGGGACAACTAGCAGGCACACCTGGTTGTCCTGGTCCTGCTTGCCCCTGAAGTATAGGAGAGTTTCTGTCCATACATGTCCTTGACAATGTCTTCAGCCCAAGCCAGGAGAAGCCTGTGGACCTACTGTGGACATTCTTCCCTGCCAGGTCCCTCTGGGGTTCCTTTACTTATTATTGAAGGTTGGCAAACTTCTCACTTTTTTCAAAGGGACCGGTTAGTTTTTCCAAATATTTTGTTCTGCTTTTCTACACTTGAAGGAGCATCTGTTTTCCTGAATTTTAACAAAACTAACCACGCAGAGGAAATCAGGTTGAATTATAGATACTGTTGGTAGAAAAAGGCAATTTAATAGGAAAATAAATAATTCCATCTATATAAGAGCTGTAAGGGGAAAGATAAAGACCTTTTTCATGCACGAGCATCACAAATAATAGGAATGGGCTTTCGAAAGATTACTGGCAAAGGAAATTGCTTTTTCATATAATAATAGACATTCCCCTTCCTTTCCCCCCAGTTTTCCAAAGCAAGAAAACTTATATCTATCTTGTTAAAATTTAGACAAATTAGAATACCGCAGGTTACTGGATATGCTGGCCTGTGAAAATAGCTGCAGAGGACATGGCACATTGCATGTTTTAAAGACAAAGGATTTTATGAGTGTAGTAGAATAAATACTGTGGTGGTGACCTGACTATATAAAACAATCTTCTGATATGATTTCCCAGAAGACATGTTCCTCAGTTATTCTGATACTGAATTTTTTCAATTTTCAAAACTCTTCTCAGACTCTTTCAGCTCTGTAAAATTCAGCTCTTGAAGAAACGCTGCTGAAGAGCTGCAAAGCTATGATGAAACTGGTAGTTCCTACATTAAAACTGTGTATAATCATAATCCTTTCCAGTGACCTTTGTGCAGAGGCACCAGTTCAATTTGGTTATTAACATGAACTTGACCTTTTCTTCAAATTAATTAGCATAAATCCTCACACTTCATAAGAGTTAGAGTCTCCATCTGAAGCTTTCACAACAAAGACTCTGAGGTACATTATGGACCTAACTTTTCACACCGTTGCTCCTGGAGAAACAGTCATCTAACTTAAAGGCGTTCTGCTAATTAATTCCTCTGCTTGACATTCTGGAACAGGGAGGACAAAAAGCCCTGCCCTAATTAGCCATTTGTTGAAAGCTGCTTCTCTCTAAAATATCCCAGGGTTTTTTGTTACAGCTAAAATGTGTGGCACAAGTCCTCACCAATTTGGACCTGTGGTTTTGATCTCTTGTCCTCTTTTATCAGCCGCAGAATGTGCTTTGGCATCTCATCTGACCCACAGAGAAGCAGTGCTCTTTTATTAAAATGCCAGCTAATTTGTCCTGGAGGTTCCCTCCTCAAAACTTCTTGCCCTTGAGCCATATCCGTGGATTATCAATATCTCTATATTTTTGCATACCAGCACCATATCTTGGTAAAAAATTAGCCTAGACATTTCACCACAAGACTCTCTCTTCAACCCTATCCTCTTTCCATAAGAAATCTTCTGCCTCCCTTAATGCCCTAGAGAAAGGTGGGCTTGCAATACACCCACAATAGTATTACATGTTCTTCATGGCAGATCAAGAATATTTCCCCACCCATAAAACAACCCCAAACCCCCAAACTGAATATTTGCTTCATTCGTGTGTAACTAAGTAAAAATGTATTACTTTAAAACAGTAAAAGATAAATAATACTTTCAAAAGTCTCTGAAGACCTTCTTAATTTAATGCTCTCTCCAGCTATTGCAAAGACAAGCTGAGTCTGAGATTTATCAGAGCAGGTAGAGTACAACATGGACATTTCACTTCCAGTTATGAAGCATGTTGCATTTTACCCAAGGACATTAAATTTTCAATTCACTTCAATTTCCTCTTTCATTGTGAGATTTTGTTTTAATATATTGTCTCCTGTTTCAGTGGTCAGAATCCACACTTCTTTCTCAGAATAACATTCTGAGGTTTTCTTTGGGCTGAATTTTAGCCAACCTTTTACATCACTCTAAAGGGAGACCTTTATGCTTCTTAGGCAAGGTTGGGAGAATTCAAAATCAAATCACAACTGCTATTCCTTATAGCCAGAGGTTGCAAATACATGTGTAATTGCATTTGCCCTACTGGAAGGCAGTTGTATGAATATTTGAGAGCTTATTTTTTTTCTGTTTTGACATCAGGAGCGCACTCAGCAGCATATAAATGAGATACCACATTGAAATACATAATTATGCTGTGCAAGCTGAATAGTTGAAGTAATACTTTTTCTCAGGTATCCTTTTATTTTCCTTTATATAATATAAGCCTTTTCTTATTTTAAATATTTTATCTTCTTTACCCAATTTAATTGAAGGCTTTTCAAATTCTTTTGTGAGAAAAATAGTAATTATTGGATCAACACAAAGGCTAATGTTATAGGGTTTTGCTTAAAAAGCTCAGTGTTCATTGGCAGCATTTGTTTAAACCTTACAATTACATATATCACAGTAAAGCAATTGACTTTACTGATAACGTCACTGAAATTTCAGGCATCTTTCATTCCATTATATACAGTATGATGAGAAAACCTAGAATGTCCAGGAAATTTTCCAACAGTCAAACATATTTTCCAACATAGTTTAATGGGATAGATTTGCTAGTCATTTAACCACTTTAGTTTTTTCCTCAAGAAATGTGTCTATTACATGGAATTAGGAGAGAAAAGAAAATGCAATTAGTATTGTGGAGTGACATTTATAAGTTACTCTCCCAGAAGGAGTTTCCTTTTGCAAACAAACCAAAATTTTCATTGATTAATTTAATTCCATTAAATCTACTTAATGCTTACTCTACTCTTACTGACACATTACTTAGTCAAGATCTGTCCTCTACCATTTACAAAAGAAAAACTTTTGCATGATAGAGACATCAAGAAGGGTTCTGTGAAGTCTGATTTTCAGCTCAAACTTCCTATTTTTCATGCTGCACTGGAATTTAGATAGAAGAGAAATAATTATGGCTAATGTTGAGTTGACCAAGGGAAGCCAGTTAATGTAATCTTTTTGGGTTTCAGCAAAGCTTTCGACACTGTTTCTCACAGGATCCTTCTGGACAAAATGTCCAGCACACAACTGGATAAACACATCATGGGATGGGTGAGCAACTGGCTCAAAAAGGACAAAAAGGGTTACAGTGAATGGGGTGACATCAGACTGCTGACCTGTCACTACTGGGGTTGTTCCACAGGCTCCATCCTTGGCCCTGTGCTCTTCAACATCTTCATAAATGAAGTGGACACAGGAAGAGATATTGAGCAAGTTCACAGATGAAACAAAGTTGGGAGGAGCTGTTGACTCCCTCAAAGGCAGGAAGGCCCTGCAGAGAAACTTCCACAAATCAGGGCAGTCACCAACCAGATGAAGTTTAACAAAGGCAAATACTGGATTTTGCACCTGGGATGGATCTTGGTCAATGGAAATGAGCCAGCAGTGTCCTGGCAGCCAGGAAGGCCAACCCTGTCCTGGGGACATCAGGCCCAGCATCACCAGCCAGACAAGGGGGGGGATTGTCCCACTCTGCTCTGCACTGGGGCAGCCTCACCTCCAGTGCTGGGGGCAGTTCTGGGTGCCACAGTGTAAGAAAGACATTGAACTATGAGAGAGTGTCCAAAGGAGGGCAACAAAGATGGTGAAGGGCCTTGAGGGGAAGCTGCATGAGGAGCAGCTGAGGGCACTGGGTCTGTTCAGCCTGGAGGAGACTGAGGGGAAACATCGCTGCAGTTACAACTTCCTCGTGAGGGGACAAGAAAGGGCAGGCACTGATCTCTTCTCTGTGGTGACCAGAGACAGGACCTGAGGGAATGGCCTGAAGATGTGTCAGTGTGTGAATGGGCTAGGTTAGGTGTTAGGAAAGATTGAGTCACCATCCCTGGAGATATTTAAAGGATGTATAGATGTTGCATCGAGGGACATGGTTTTGTGCTGTATTGGACAGTACTGGGTTAATGACTGGACTCCATGATATTTAAAAAAAAGGAAAAAGGCGTTTTCCATTCTAAATGATTTTATTATTAAATCAGAATTTATGATCTGGGCTTTTTCAAAGGAGTGATGAACAGGCAACACAAAGGCTTTTGTGTGCTAATATGGTTACTGGGGAATGTTGTTCCTCACTACCCATTATGTTTTATTTATCATATAAGGAGGCTCTGCTTTAACTTCTGTACTATGTACTTTGACTTCTGTAATGATGGTTGTTTCTGCTAACCAGTAAAAAAAGATGGATGTGAACATATATATCACAGTGAAAACTCAGGGAGACTTTTAATGAACACATCACCAAAGAACTATACTGTGTTTTTAATTTTTTTCAGAACTGATTACTTTCCAATAAGTCTGCTGTTTCTGTCTTCGGCTCAGCAGACAGAGGATATCAGATTATATTCCTGAAGTTGCACTCAGTTCTGTCTTCAAACCATTAAATTCCAGCATACATAAAGCTTATGCTGTGAAACAAATTGGTCCTGCTTTTCTCTTTTGCAATTTAGCACAAATAAAATTGAAAAGGAATTCAGAGAAAAGTTCTTCATCCTGGAACCAGTTTCAGGAGCCCAGTGCCTAGTTAGAAGTTGACTTTATTGCAAATTGTGGCTTAAAGCTTATTCTACATTTGCTTTTACATATTTCAAACAATTCAAATAACTTGTGTGCAAAATTTGAAGACTGGCAGTTTACAGCAATTTTTTATTGTAGAACACACTGAGCCCTCAAATAGAATAATTCATCAGGACAGCCTTCGATATTTATATTTCTTCTTTGTAAGAAGAAAGACTCTATTTTGTCCTATCACAATACAGCTACATGTTTATGTATCTTTTTCCTTATGATAACATCTGTGATACCACTTAAAATGTATTTGTTACTTAACATCACAATTATACCACAGTTAATAAGCAAGGGTTGATGCACCAGTGCTATAACTATTCTATTCTTCATTGCAACAGCTGAAACTATTCCTATTACACTCTTGTTGAGATAGTATTACTTGTTTGGGGATGTTTGTATAACACGTGCAAAATTGCACTGGCCACTGAGCAATTAGCTTTTTGGCCTGTCTCTCTGTCATAACAGTGTTTTAAAAGTGAGTAACTGCTTGCTAGGCAGTAGGCACTGCTTAAGGGCTGCTACTGCCCCTGCATGCACACACGTAATGCAGAGAGATGCTGTTCATCCTATTGCTACCACTTCCCTGTCACTGCAGGCAAAGAGGGAAGGGCAGCTGGCTATTCTGAATTAACAAAATTCAAGCAAATTTCTACACTCTGTGGTGTATTGAAACGCCCAGAGCAAAGCTACAATGTGCGATTTTAATTTAAAAATAAAATACTTCAATGGATTGAAATTGGTATGCTCAGAAAAGCAATCTGCAGAGGTAAAAATGTGAGCAAGGTGTGGCAGGAAGTGGATCTACATGTGAGCCTGTACAGTGCCTACCACAGTCTTGGCAGAGGTTTGTGTACTCTGCTACTGAATCTGATGCCAAATTCTACACCAGCACATCACTCCAGTCAGCAGCACAATGATTATATTTTCATTTTTATGAAAAACTCTGTCTGAATTACTGGTCAGAACTACGGCTGACTTGTCCCTGCAAATATTTTTCATGACATTTTCTCTCAGAATTGCACCTGAGCATCTCTCAATTATTGCATAGGCTTAGAAGGATCCCTCTGCACTGGAAAGATGGCCCCAAATTAAATTAAAAACCTTTCTGTCAGGTTTGTCTCTAGCAGGCAATAAGTGCACTCTCCTGCTTAATTAAAACTCTTCTCTCCTAAGATTTGGTGCCCTGCTATATGAGAATAACATAACAGCATTCAGAAATGTGCCCTATGAAAAAACCTTTCTTTAAACTGTCCTATCATTTCCTACTGGCATTTATTTTGCCAGAAAAGCAGTTTGGAAATGAAAATTCTAGGTTAAGCACAAAAGCATTAAAGCAATGAACAGCAATCTGATGAAAATACGGTTTTTTCTCTGACTAAATAAAAAATATTTGCAATATCACAGCAATTTTTGTACATAAAGAGTTCAAGTCAGATACATCTTTGCTCCCCTCCTTCACCTTTTCTTCCCTTCTAAATTTTTTTTATTCCTTTTTTTCTTTTTTTTAAAATTTTTTTTTATGGTTGTCATGGTTTAACTCCAGCAGGCAACTAAGCAGCACACAGCAGCTTGCTCACTCCTTCCAGCATGATGGGGGGAAGAGGATTGAAAAGGTGAAAGGGAGAAGATTTGGGGGGTGAGATGAGAAGAATTTAATGATTGAAATAAAATAAAACAATAACAGTAGTTATTATAGTTATATATAATAATAATAATAAAATATAAAATAACATCAACAAAAAAGATAAACCCCATGAAAAGCAAGTGAAGCAATTAAAAACACTCGGTTACCATCAAGCAACTGATGGCCAGACAGTGTCTGAGCAACTCTCCCCTAGTTTATATGCTGAAACATTATGCCATATGGTAGAGAGCATCCCTTTGGTCAGTTGGGGTCAGCTGTCCCAGTCGTGTCCCCTCTCAAATTCTTGTGCACTCCCAGCCTACTTGCTGATGGGATGGGGTGGGGAGCATCACTGCTCAGCAATAACAAAAACATCCCTGTGTTATCAGCACTGTTTCCAGCACAAATCCAAAACATTTGCTACCATGAAGAAAATTAACTATACTCTGCCCAGAACCAGAGGTGGTGGGGCTTTGACTCTAATATTATCTATTGCTTTCCTACAAAACTATCACACACTGCTGTAATGACTGACTGGAACTTTAAAGAGATAGACTTAAAATTTAAAACTCACTGAGATCATTCAGCTTTTAAGTACAAGTTCTGATTTCTACTAACCAACCACCTGAAATTTTTTTTTTTTCTTTTCTCTGTTTCTCTTGAGCAGAACTGGACTATGGTGATATACACACAGAAAGTCTGGTGTGATATGAAAGTGGCAAGAAAGGTTTTCTGTCTTGAACCAAATTTTAAAAGATGACTCCTTGTTTGTATGTTTAGTCAACCAATCAGTCAGCTTAACCTCTGAAGACTACTTTGGAAGCGTTTGCTAACCTTAGTGTAAAAATATACAATTACAGTATAGCACAAATCCTGGAACACAAAGCAGGCAAGAAAATGTGGTGCACTTTACAAATATCAGAACAATTTCTAGGCAAGTATTTTCATGTTATTATGACATAGTCCTATTTCCTGGTACAAATGGAATTACATGAAAAAGATGATTCACCCAGAATATTTGAGCACTAAAATTGTAGCAAAGACTGCCTAGGCTGACACTTGTTTAAGAGTACCAGGAAAAAAATACTGAGGAAGATAAGAAAGAAGTTGAACAAAGGAAATCAAGATTTAAAGTATGGAAATGCTGGCCAAGAAAATATTTTTTCAGTACTTTAGAGAGCATGGGGAAAAAGACTCATGAACAGTCTTGCTCTTTAGAAACAAGAGTTTAAAAATGTCCTGGAAGATAGAAAAAGGGAAGAAGAGGAAGCAAACAGTATGGAAGTTATTTCTTCACCTCTTTTGTGTTTCATGTTTGATGCTTGCCCCTTGCCTTGTGATTCCCCCTGCCACCATGCTGCAGCGTCTTTCCTGGGCTGCAGTTCCTGCTTGCTGGGCCTTTCTGAACCACCACCCCTTCCTGAGGAGGGAACAAGTGAGGTTCTGTACTGATGCCTTAAGATTTAGCTTTCATATTTGCAGATTCTGTGCTGCCTAGGGATGTAGTTCTGAGCCTCATACTAAGTACCAGTGAGCTCCCTTCACAGAGCAGGTAGACAAAATGAATCCTTTTCCTGCTGAGGACCAAGGACAACTTTCAGCCCAATGGCATAAACAGTGGTGGACTGAAGAGAGAAAACAAGAAGGATGAGATCTCACAACCTGAAGCTGTAATTGGACAATTAAACTCCGATATGCAAATGGACCAAAAACTTATAAAAATGTAAGGTCTCGTAACCAGTCAGCAATTTTGTGACCATTCTTGGTCCACTCTGGGTGCAGCCTTGGCTGGGCTCCTGTCGAACCCAAGATGGATCCTGGAGGACTTTCAATAAATACCCACTTTATTCACTAGCTCTGTCCAGTCTCTGTTTCAGGTGAGCCTTCCAAGGCATCAGTACCATCACAGTCTTGCTGCTAAAGGTGAACCCAGGTGGCATCTCTCTGTATTCTTCTTATCATGGCATTTCTCCTGGCATGGGATCTGAGGCAGAAGATGGTTCCCAGAGCACAACAGACAACAGTGCTTGTAAAAGTGCTGCAGAAGAGGAATTTTGGCAAATAGAAACTGCAAAGAAATTTCCTTGCTGAGCTATTTGATACCAAAGATTAACTCTGCCCTAAAAATCCACCAGATGGATTATATATCCTGCAGTATTAAAGAACCTTAGAGCTAATTTAAAATGATTTTTGAGCCTCCATAATTTTCATCTTTCAGCTCGTCCAAGAACTTTCTAAAATGAGGATGTGTTTCTGTATCTTCTGCTTTCCAAAACTTTTCAGCGACACATATCTCTAATACTCCACAAAAATAAAATTTCCATTCCATTGTGGAGCTGCAGAGAAGGGAAAGAAATATATTCGCTATACTGACTCTGAATAACAGAAACACTTGAGTGAGCACCTAACTGTTATACATCAATATCTATAGCTTACATCATGCATTTTATTAAGCCTTTTATTTAATTATTTTTTTATTCCTCTTCATGGGCTTGCTGAGCACACACACAATTAATCTCCATCAGCCCTTAAATGCAATGTTCCCATGTAAATTTCTAAATAGAAAAGAACACACAGAAGCACCTGAGTTCCGTATTTTGAAATGAATGTGTGATTTTCTGTTATTCAGCTGAGATTTTCTCTTCCTAGCAAATGATATATTTTATCACCTTTAGGACTGGTGTTAAATGAGGCACAGATACAATCTTTAGAACCTGACTGACTACTAAACTAGGAGGGAAGAGGTAGAATTTCAGACAAATCTGGCAAAATTAGAGCTGCAATGCTCCTGTCAAAAGACCCACTGCAGCCATGGCTTCCACTTTTTATTTTATTTGGAAGAGTCTTCATTTTCCAGATCATGTCATTTACCGGGCATGTCCAAGGCATCTCAAATAACATTGGGCACCTATTTTTGGGCAATTGAAATAAGGTCAACACCACCAGTAACAGGATGGTGGACACAAAAATCCTCATGTAAAAACACCTACATGCCTTTGTTTTTTTCTCTCTTCCCCCCCCGCCCCCATTTTTGTTCTCTCCTGCTTCAGTTCTTGCACTAAAAAAAGTCCTTCTCTGACAATCTTATTATCAGTGCTGTGTTCAACAAAGATATTGAAATAGCCAAAGCCCAGGATCAACTTTCATGATATGCAAATGTTATGCTTGCCCATAGCAAAAGGACTTCATTTGTGTTAGAGGCAACCAGAATTTATCAGAATATATTCATGTCATTTCAAAAGCTTCAATACCTTTGACTTAGTCTCCAAGGAATAAATATTGGAAGGATATTCTGTTCTCCACTTATCTGTATAAGAATAACTGAAATGCCTTAATCAGTCAAAAATAAANTGCTCTTCCTAAATTGCCTGGCTAAAACATGGATACCTACATTCTGAGCTAACCTGCCATTTAACAAGTCTATATAGGCCAAATCCTCCTGGAAAACATTTCCAAGCGTATAAAATTGTAGAAGGGCTTGGGTTGAAAGGGACTCTAAAGATCATCTCATTGCAACCCCCTTGCCATAGACAAGGACACCTTCCACTAGACCAGGTTGCTCAGTGGGAAGCAGGGAGCTGAAAGAAGTCAGTGTGGATTTACAAAGAGGAAATCATGTTTAAACAGCCTCATAGCCTCTACAGAGGGATTTCTGGGTGGTGGATGAAGGCAGAGCTGTGGATGTCTTTTAGTCAACATAAGCAAGGCTTTCAGTATGGTTTTCCATAGTTTTCTTTAACATCCATACAGACAAACTGCTGAAGTATGGGATAAATAAGTAAAAAGTGAGGAGAAGCAATGCCAGCAGGTCAAATGAGGTGATTCTTTCCCTCTACCCAAAACAATTGAGACACCTCTGAAGTACTAGGTCCAGGTTTGGGCTCTCTGATAGAAGAGACACATGAGCATGCTGCAGAGAATCCAGCAAAGGGCTGAACAATAAAGGGCTTGGAGCATCTGCTATCTGAGGAGAGGCTGAGAAGACTGGGGCTGTTCAGCTTGGAGAATTGAAGGCTCAAAGGGATTGTGTCAACAAACATAAATATATGAATGGTGGGGGGACTTAAGAAAATGAAACCAGGCACTTCTCAGTGGCCTCCTGTGATGGGCTAGGAGTCAATGGAGTTGAAAATTCCATTTGAACTTAAGAAAGAGACTTTTAGCAGAGGTTGGATAAGAGGTTGTGGAGTCTTCATGCTTATAAATAGTCATAAATGGACTGAAAAAAGTCCTGAACCACCTGCTCTAGCCAGCTCTCTGCTCTGAGCAGTGCTGATGGACTGCTCAATCTCCAGGGCTTCCTTCCAGTCTCAGTGATTCTGTGATTCTGAGCTGAAGATTATCTGAGGTTGCCTTTGCAAGCTACATGAGAGTATGAAAAGTGCTTTATAACCATGCATGTCTTAGGTTGCTTCTGACCTCCTGACATGCCCATAGCAGGACATAGTTTTCAAACACATTGGTGGTCCTTCATTGTTCAAATTTAGCAACCTAAAGCTAGTGATGTTTCTGCCCTAACAGTGGAAGCCCAGTTTTACTCTTACATTTGATGTTTTCTGCAGACACAGTAAGGTAAAGAACAGAAAAATGTACACAAAAGTCATGATTTTTTTTCTTTAATGTGAAGGCTGTATCCTCATGCATGTGGTAGTGTTCAAAGCAACAGTCTGAAAATTAAGATTGTGGGGAGTACTAAAGTCAGCTGATTTTTTATATATATATATATATACACACATACATATATTTGTTCCAATGCCAGATGGATAGAATTATGGTTCTTGCTGCACTGACTTTCTATGCTAATGAAAACTGTTGACAAAGGATTTGTGCCGGTTTTGTGACAACCTGTGCAGGAAGATTTAACAGTTTTATTTGTTTTAGATTAAAGGAACATTCCTTTAGAATAAATATTTTCATTTAAACAATATACACAAAGAGGTTTTCTTTTATGAGATATTTATTTAGCAATTTCCCTACTGAGAATTTTCTTCCAAATGATGCCAAATAGGCAGCAATGGAAATTGGTGTCTTTTCTTTCCATGGAGGCTTTACTGTCAGTTTTCACATGGTGTCAGCAAGGTCATCCCCTACTCTGCAGTCTGTCAAATCACATTATCCCTTGTGTAATGCTATGCTTCTACAGAAATGAGGAGTCTCGTACTGAGAAACCCTCCCTGGATGCTCATGTTCCCATCTTCTTACCAGCCACTGAGTCAGGATTGAATTTCACTAGGGAAGTATGCAGAGTTCCCCTTCTCCTTACCAGTTTGTAAGCAATACCCCCCTTTACGACTATACCCAGCCATGGCTGCTTATGTGTGGCCATTCCTTTTCCTCCCTCTTCTCCTTTCTCTTGTGTTTGTTGGTCCATGGTGCAGCATGACCCTTCCTTTGGCCATTTTCCTAAACATTCCATAATACATTTTACACAATGCCACAAGGCTCTTTCAAAAGGGTCAGAACATTCTCAGAAGTCTCCTGAAATATCCCCCAATGCTCACAATGATAATGTTTTCCCTCCTCATTAGTTGCACTGTTCAAGTTACCCTCCTCAAGGCTGTGCCTGAGCAGTTCCCTTAATGGTCACTGATCAGTGGCCAAAGAGTTCTGGTCATCATTATGGTCACTTTCCTTTTCCTTTCCATCTATCAATTTCCTTGTTGCTTTTTCAGTCCTTTTGTACTGAATAGTCCTTAACTAAATAACTTAATAAATCAGATGCTTGCTTTCACTTACCCTTAAAAAATTTATTGTATGTGTAGGTCCATATTGGCCTCCAACACTCAAAGGAGAGCAGGAGGTTTCCTGCCCTTTGGAAGCATTTTCAGTGACCCACACTGTGATTAAAGGTAATTGCAGTGGATGGGTGTCCTGTAGTGGTTCTTCTGAAAAAGAACAACACTGAAGGTTGGATTCATTCATAAGGGGGTGGATTCTTTGCACTACCTTGAGAACTGTGCAACATGAGATTTACACCCTACTAAGTATTTAGCATTTGAATCCAGAAAGGGTGTTTTGCTCAATAGTTATTTCAGACTTTAAAATTCAGCTTTTTAAAGCTGCTTAACTATAGCACTAGCAACACTGGTTTTCTGACTAGCTGGTTGATAAAGACCATTTAAAATTCAGTATCAATTTAAGTGCACTTTAGACCAGTTCTTTGGATTTTTGCACTCAAAAATGTGCTACTAAATGTTAGTGCAAAGGTTATAAGTTATAATAAAAGGTTGAGAGAATCCATTCAGGTATTAACATTTATATCATCTCTGTCTGGAGCCCTGGGATAAAGCAAGTTTTGTACCAGAAAGCTAATTGGTAATGAGAAACAGATCACACTTACTTTGTGAATGTGACATAGGTCACAGTGCTTCCTGTAGGAAGTCTCTCTGGACAGAGAAGCCAATACTTTATGTATCTGAATTTATAAAGTATTGGCATTTAATGTATCTACATATAAAAGCACACAGTGAGCCACAGTGTCAGTATAACAGCCTATGAAGCATAAAAGCTGCAGCCACAGAGCTTACAGTTGTCGAAAAGATGATAAGCTCAGATCTGGCAGCTTTGTTGCAACATTCATTCAAGGAGGCCTGCAAGCTCACTCCTGGATAACTGATATTTGAGGAGATTTCATTATGCCACCCTAGGTTTCAATCTAAATATAATCAACTCTGTAGAAGTTTTTTGTAGGGCTTTTATTGACATGTATTGCAAGAGTAAGTTCTCAAAGTAAAAGCAAGAGTTTTCAGGAAACTAAGGGCCTTTATTTATTTATTTATTTTAACCAGTGACTGAGTTTGCCCACCTTTGGTACAAAAGAAAACAAATTTCCATTAATTGTGCAGTTTACCAAGAGACAACTCAGACTGCATCTGCACTGCTGTGCTCAGAGCTTCCAATTGCAGCATTCCTTCCTTTGGTTTGCCCCTTCCAGTCCAGCTTCAGGACTTAGAGTTCCAGGATCTGTCCCATTTTCGCGACAAATATTTGTTCACAGGATGACCAGAAAGAGTCGACTTTGTTATATCTTCCCTTGTTTCATATTAACCTCATAGCAAAGAGTAACAGCTTCAAAAGTTGTGTATGTGTATACACCATCTAGTGACTGCATAGGCCTTACATTACTTGACCTTTCATAGGAGAATATTTCATCCTTCACTTTGTCATGACATGTAATATTTACTCTATATTCATTTTAACACCCGAGATTTAAAAATTGGACATTTGAATTCTGAATGTGCATTTCAGGAGATGGTGGTCTTGGACAAAAAGAGGATGCCTTCATCATCTTTGAGAGTGAACATCTTTCAGAGTGTGAATCTAAATTTGAAACTTCATTTTATTCATAAGTCTTACACGTATCTCCAATAATTTTTGATAAGTTTTACCAAAATCCTCAGCAGTTTCTGGGTACCTGGGTATATGGATTCTTAAAATCCAATGGATTATTAAAAACTTTAAAATATTAGAATATTTCAGTCTATTATCAGTTCTTATACCCAGCTGGTGTTCTATACATAACAACTATAATTTTCTGATAAGAAAATGCATGTTCAAGATGTGTGTTTAGCCATGCTAATTCTGCATAGTTGGTGGGATAGCCCATCACTGATTGTAAGATTTCTGTGTTCTCACTGCAATCTCATCTAAAATAAGCTTCTAAGTCCTCTCCACTTGGGATACTTTATTCAAGAGCCTTAACTCTTCTACAAAACCTTCTTGTTCCCTCTATAAGAACCTCCTGTAGGAGCCTCAACATTTTGTGAGCTCAGCTGGCATGGACATTTCTCCTTTCACTCCTTCTGTAAAAGTGACCAATCATTTTTCTGTCCCTGTTTTACTGTTGGGATAACTGGAACAAGTCCAGATCTGTTGCCTCTATTCTAAATACTTCTAGAGTCTTCTAGACTGGAGAAGAGACTGAGGGGAGACCTCATCACAGTTACAATTTCCTAATGAGGGGAAGAGGAGGGACAGGCACCAACCTCTGTGGTGGCCACTGACAGGATACAAAGGAATGGCCTGAAGCTGTGTCAGGGAAGGTTTAGGTCGGATGCTGGAAAAAGTTTCTTCTCCCAGGGGGCGGCTGGGCACTGGAACAGGCTCTCCAGGGAAGGGGGTCACAACACCAGCCTGACAGAGTTCAAGAAGCATTTGGACAATGCTGTCAGACACATGGTGTGACTCTTGGGGATGGTCCCATGTGGGGCCAGGAGTTGGACTCAAGGATCCTTATTCCCTTCCAACTCAGCATATTCTGTGATTCTGTGGTTCTGTGAAGTTTTTTAGATGAGTCATGTCCTCACTGCTCTTCTGCTTTGTGTTCTCATCCAACCTGTGCACACAAGATGTTTCACATTCTTCACAAAGAGTTGTGGCAACTTCGCTGTTGTGATGCCTATTCATCTCTTTTAATACTTGGAAAATCAGAATCAAAGTTTCTTGGGCTCCTTACTGTGTCATCTTACCATCTTTTCTGTAGGAGTGAGAGCTGGATATTACATGGGTAAAGTTACAGCTTTACTACAGAACTGTGATTGTATTATAAAATG
Organism: Hylia prasina; assembly: GCA_013397195.1. Taxonomy (NCBI): domain Eukaryota; kingdom Metazoa; phylum Chordata; class Aves; order Passeriformes; family Sylviidae; genus Hylia; species Hylia prasina. The sequence continues at coordinate 418,549 of VYXD01013973.1, forward strand.
TTGTTTGCTAGTGAAATCAACAGATAGTATATTTTATTTACTTATTTGGTTGTTCATTTGCATCAGAGAAAGCAGTGATGGTATAAGACGGCTAAAAATAAACAAACAGTACTATTTAAAATAATGTATGCATATGTTTGTGTGTTCTGAATTGTATTGAACCGCTGCCAAGGTAATCCATGCAGCCACCTTGAGTCACAAGGAAAAATATAGAGTGCTCAGAAAAAAAAAAATCAGGATTCTCAGTAAATTACTGAGTAGTATACCTTATTCTGCAGTGAAAATGTAGTATATTTAATATACTGTAAATATGACCCCTGGTAGAAAAGGTGAATGAAATATTAATACCATACCATATGTGAGGGTGGAAAGAAGGCAGATATTGACCAGAAACAGGACAGAAAAATTCTGAATATATTTTAAATAAATATTTTTTGAAATAAGGTCCTGTAAGTCACAACTCTCAAAAGAAAAAGAAAAAAAGACAAAGAAAAAAAGAAAAAAGAAAAAAAAAGAAAAAAGAAAAAGAAAGAGAAAGCGAAAGAGAAAGCGAAAGAGAAAGCGAAAGAGAAAGCGAAAGAGAAAGCGAAAGAGAAAGCGAAAGAGAAAGCGAAAGAGAAAGCGAAAGAGAAAGCGAAAGAGAAAGCGAAAGAGAAAGCGAAAGAGAAAGCGAAAGAGAAAGCGAAAGAGAAAGCGAAAGAGAAAGCGAAAGAGAAAGCGAAAGAGAAAGCGAAAGAGAAAGAGAAAGAGAAAGAGAAAAAGAAAAAGAAAAAGAAAAAAAAAGAAAAAGAAATTAAAGGGTACATCTCAAAACTCTTGCAAGAATTTCTATAAAAGGCAAACAATTTTACAACTACAGTGTGGGATGATGAAATGACAGTTCATGGATTGCGGTATTTTAGATCAGAAGAAGCAAACAACTTTAATTAGAGATGATTCTTTTGCATCTATATGCTACCATTCAAAGTACAGGCAATGATAGCAATTTTTCCAAGAAGATTCCAGTGGACTTTGCTGAATAACCAAGTTCAGCTGACATAATTAAAAGGACTTTTAATCAATGTTGAATAGTCCTGGAATCATAGATTTTACAATGTTTAATGTCCACAGATATGCTTTTCAGATTATTTTCTGGATCTGAACAGGTAGTTTCACACTATTTAGAACTCCCACAGCATCTGCAGATTTGATTCAAGTGTGGGTCTGAGATTTACTTCCCAGTCAAGAAAAGACAAATCTGAGAGCTTGTGAAAAACAAATAGAGAAGAAATGGCATCAAGATAGCTCAGACAAAGATAAGCATTAGTAATGTTCCCATGTTCATGTTTTTATATATGGTGGTTTTTTACAAAAATTAAAAGCTTTTATGAACTGTCTTGGCTTAACACTAAAGGCATTAATTTAAAACAAAAGACAAAACCAGGCTTGGGTTCAAACTCACTGTTATATTTGCCTACTAAAGCTGTACTTTAGGAATAGCTGCAAACAGTCTGGCACCTTTTCATCCAGTTTCTTCTGCTTTCTCCACCAGACAGCTGCCTCACATTATGACCTGAGGAAGAAAAAGGAGTGTTTAGCCACACACCATTTAATGTAGATCTGGGGCTCATTTTTTTCCTCTGTTTGGGTCTGCCTCATTGAAGGGACATAGCATTTAATTTGGAAAATACACCTACAGGGTGTAGGTAACTGGTAACCAGGTCTGGATTGGTCCCTTGCTGAGAACTCAGAGAGCTGCATTACAGAATAAAGTATGGGGTTTTTCCTTTATTTCTGGAAAAGAAAATTTTGTCAATACTGTGGCTTAGTTTGTGTGTATTACTTAATTTTTCTCCAGATGAAGATATTGGAGAGGTTGCATGGTAGATTAAGTGGAAGGATTTGCAACCTTTTCTGGCAAAAGGATGACTTGGGAGATACTGCTTTTCCTAGGAAAGAAATATAATACATGCCAGTTCTATATAAACCCAGAGGTCAGTTAATTGACAGTCCCATAAGAGAAGTTGCCATGGAGATCAGGTGATTTAGTAGTTCACAGAGAAAGGCTTAGTCACATATGACTGTGAAATCCTGAGTGTGGTGGTGAAAATGCAAACAGAGTGAAGTCTAGACACAGAGAGAAAAAAAGTAAATTGTGGAGCATGATCTATTTGTCTGGTATTCAGAGGAAAAAGAAATGTTGATGAACTTTTTTAACATCTGGACAAATACTGGAATAGCTTACATACATCCATTTGATGGCTTCCATGGCAGGAAAATGCAGTTTTAGAAGTGGGACTGCCTGCCTCTTCACTGGCACAGGAGCAGTAAAGTCTGATGGTTGTTGCTTCCTGCCCCAACCAGAGAGGGAAATCCCTGCTTTCTTAAAGAAAAGTGGCCACTCAAAGTCTGGAGTGGGCTTATATTTCTTTCTCTCTGGTAAATAAGTGGGAAACCTCACAGAAGGTCACACTGTTGTGGTGGTTTGACCTGGCTGGGTGTCAGGTGTCCACCAAAATTGCTCTATCACAGATCCCCACAAGTGAACAGGGGATAGGAAAAAAAAAGCTTTGGGGATTGAGATAAGGACAGAGATCAGTCATTAAACACCAACATGGGCAAAACAGATTCAAATTTGGGACATTAACTGAATTTATTACTAACAAAATCAGAGCAGGATAATGAGAAGTAAAATAAATCTTAAAAACAACTTTCCCCCACTCCTCCTTCCTTCCCAGGCTCTACCTCCTCCCCCCAGCAGTGCAGAGAGACAGGGAGAGGGGGTTACAGTCAGTTTATCACAGGTTGTTCCTGCTGCTGCTCAGGAAGAGTCCTTGCCCTGCTCCACCACGGGTCCCTTCCATGAGAGAGAGCTCCCCACAAACTGCTCCAATGTGGGTCACTTTCCCATGGCATGTAGTCCTTCAGGAACAGGTTGCACCAGTGTCACACAGGGTCACAAGTCCTTCCAGGAAACCTGCTCCACCATGGGCTCCTCTCTCCATCCTGGAGCCCTGGCATGGGCTCTGTTGGACTGGGGGAAGCTTCTGGCACCTTCTCACAAAAGCCATCCCTTGTAGTGCTGGAGCCCCCAGCTACCAAAACCTGGCTCTGCAATCCCAATGCAACTATTAACATAACACAAAAGATGTGTTATATGTTAACATAACACAAAAGAAAGGGCCAAAAGGACTGAAAATCTGAGAAAAGGAAAAATAGAACAGTTGCCTCAGCGCTAAAACATCAAAAGGAGAGACAAACTTTTCTGAATGTCTTCATAAACTAAAAAAAAAAAAGGAAACAGAATTTTTTCATGGAAAAATTTGTAAAGGATTATATTACTATCCTGAATCTTTCATAAGACACTCAGCACAATTCAAATTTTTGTGTGGAGACTGAGTAATCTTTAGTTCATAGAATTACCAGAACGACTCAGAACCAGCTGTCCCTGAATTTGTGGTTCTTTGGAATAGAAATTGGTATTTCACTCACCTCTTTGAGTACAGAATTTATTATTGTTTCCCTAGAATGGACTGTCCAAGATATGTACCCCTACATCCCTTCACAAGTCCTCTGCAGAGATCATAAGTGAAAGAAAGGAGTGAAGTAGAAAAGCAAGGAATTAAAATAGAACTTAAAACAGCTCCTTGCCTGACATGCCTATTATTTTGAGTTATAACCTAAAATGTAATTTCTCTGTCTCCTGTGAAGGGAAATAATTTTTTTAATTTTAAAGTTTTGAAAGCAGGGAACAGGAAAGACAGCATGTCAGAGAAATTATTTCCTTAGCTCAAACTTCCTTATCAAAGGAAGGGTTTAATTTTTACTTATTTTCAATTTTTATTCCACTGCAGCCAAAGTTATCTTGTCTTTTTTTTCTTTCTTTTTTTTTT
>VYXD01013973.1:422449-520842 GCA_013397195.1 Hylia prasina
TTTTTTTTTTTTTTTTTCATTTCTGAGTCCTTCTTTTCTCTATCTTCCCTGAGGTTTTTACATCCCTAGCAGAAACAGAATTTGTTCAGCTATGATAGAATGGTACGATTCTCAATTCTGGCACTGTAATCTACCTTGATGTTTGTTTGTAGCAGTATATGAGCAGATGATGGAGTTTCTAAGAGTGGAACTTCCTCATTTTGTTCTTTTGAGGCTGTTGGAAGCAGCTTTCTGGGTGGAAGCAGCAGAATTTGAATGAATCTGGCAAGCACTGTTACCCTCCTAACAGGAGGATTGCAATTAATTCCTGTTCCAAGCCTGGGAGTGACTTTGGGAGAATGGAAATGACAGCTGGAAAATGCAGAGCCATTAAAATGCATGGCACTGCAAGGAACTATAACTTTTTTAAACCATTACCAGCACCATGGGGAGCAGTGGCCAGGATTTGTTGGGAGTGAGAGGCTCAGTCCACTCACCCACGCGACTGAGTAGGAGAGATCATAGAATTATAGACAGGTCTGGGGTGGAAGGGACATTAAAGATCATCCAGCTCCAACCCCCCCTGCCATGGGAAGAGACACTTTCCACTGGACCAGGTCACTCAAAGCCCCACCCAACGTGGCCTTGAGCCCTGGGGAAACGCTGCGCATAAACCTGGCCACACCCTGACATGTAAGTGTGTGGAGCAGAATGGAGCAAGGAACCTTTTGATTTTCCCTTCCCAAGCCATTTGCTTCTTGGAGTCTCCTACTGGAGCAGGCCTCAGACAGTAAAAGCGTGGTCTAATTACTCCATGCAGCTGAACACAGATGTTCCAAGTGCTTAAAGAAATGTCAATTAAGTATAAAACCTCGTATGGGGCCATAAGGTGCTAAGGAAATCACTGCTCTTGCATGCCATCTTCATTGTACCCTGCTATCAAAACTTCAAAATGAAAAAAAAAAAAAAATCCCTTCATAACAAGACAGAGGAATTACTGAGTACAGGTTTCCATATCAGTTTGGGGATCTTTTCTGTCTAATCCTTAGTATCGCTCCGCAGACTTAGTTGACAAGTGCAAACTTTGTCTATTTGGGAGAAAATTCTGACTGGACCATGACAGTACTGGAGAGCAGCACAGAAGTTTCACTAATTCTAACTGTCTTAGTATAAGGTTTTTTGCACTGCCTGCATTATTCTGACAGGCAAAAAAATATGATCACGGAGAATGGGAGCTACTACATAAAGGGATAGGAAAGCAGATTTAAAATATCATCTTGTAGTAATGATTGCATTAAATTAACTTGCACACACAAAGCAAATTCTTTAGCTTTGAAATAATGAAAAAAAGAAAGGAAAAAAGGAAAATAGTATCAGAAATGATAAAACATCAGGTGTCCACTGAGGCAGAAATCTTCTTCTCTGGAAGAAGTGGGAAAATTTCAGCTGCTTCAGGTGTTTGTAGCTTTATAAATAGAGACTGAAATATTTTGTTAAATAGGAGGGGCAGTGACACAGATGCACTTAAATGGCTTCAAATATCAGAAAGGGCTGGATTATCATGTCCATCAATGGATTTGGATTTGTAAGAGTAGATTTGCCTGGCTTGTGGTTGAGCTATGTTAAATAAAAAATTCCAAAAATCTCTATTCAGTGAATCACAGAGGATCCATGTAGTTCTGGGGAGTCACCTATGGAACAACTGCAAAAAATGTATTTCTACCAGTGTAATAAAAGTAGCAAATAACATGAAAATAATATTCAAACTTTAACCTAATTTATATAATGAATGGACCTCAACCAAAGGCACTACTAAAATTTCTCTTGTTTTCAAAGTTGTGTGATTCTCTAATAAAAATGCTCTAAATTATTGCTTAGAATACAGTTTACACTGCACATAAAGGACATAAACATTCAACAGACTGAAAAACTGGAATTCTATCATTCTGGAGCTCAATCTTACACAATGAACAGTGGCAGCAAAACAAAGTTATCAAAAGTAAAACAAAGTAAAAAGAAAACCTATTGAAAACCTCACAACAAGAGAGGTTTGAGGGACTCCAGTATCTGCAACTGGGCATAGCTGGATAAAAAGCTGGCAGATTTTTTAATCTGCAAGTGGAAAAGGATGTGTTTTAATCGCCCCTTTAACAGGCTGCAAGCATCCTTTAATGAAAGTAACTAGAGCAAGGATTGCTAGAATTCAATTAGCCACAACGGGTGTATGCTAGAGATCTTCAAACCACAGAACACAACATGGTCCTTCAGAGCAACTGGCAAATTACCTGCTAATGAATGCTGTCAGGAAAACCCAGCTGGCAGGAATGCCCTGGAAGTGCCTGCATTGCCAAGATTCCATCAGCAGGAAAGTAATGACAGGTGTAAATGTTAAAACTGATGGAAGTTAATGAAGGACCCAGTGGCAATGGACCAGATTGCCTTTTCTCCCTGGTAACTCCGGGGAATTCAGTGCAATTTCTGAACAATATTATCTGGCAGCCTTGCTAGAGAACCTGAGATGGACCTGAATGCTGCTGTTCCCTGGAAAAAAACTTTGGTGATGGCAGTGATGAAGTCCAGTGTCTCTCCACCTAGGAGAGAATCCCATCTATTATATTTATGGCTGTAAATGAAGGAAGAGATGTGTTCTAAAATTAGAACAGAATGTTGTAATGTTATGAAAACTCATAGTGTGTAACTTCTAATACTTTCTTACTTAGGAGAGAAGAATGATGGAAAGCCAACAGCACAAGTGATTAGAGATGTCCTGGAAATTGTGTGATGCCATATTTACACTTACTATTTTCATACAAATTTTAGTGGCATTTATTGTTCTAAAATTTAAGATTCTGTGGTTTTGGACCAAGAGAAAGATTTCAGATCACTTAAACTGGGGAGAGTGATTTTTTACATGGGCAGGAAGGTCTTAAAGGGAGGAATGGTTTAAAAGAGGAGAGATTTTGACTAGATGCTAGGAAGAAATTTAATGTGAGCACGTGAGGCACTGGAACAGGTGGCCCAGAGAAGCTGTGGATGCCTCATCCATGGAAGTGTTCAAGGCCAGGTTGGATGGGACCCTCAGCAACCTGGTCTAGTGCGTGAAAGCCCTGCCCAAGGCAAGGGGTAAGGGGGTGGGGAGTGGAGTGGATGGAGAGGATCTTTATAATCCCTTCCAAGCCAAGCCATTGTATGATGAATATTTTTTTTGTAACAAAAACCTTTTTCAGTTTTTGGGACAAAAATCTTGGATATGTCCATCCTGATGGTACTCATACAAACAGGTATAAAATATCCTGTTCTTTGAGCTACTCACAGGACTCCTTAAAGACATAAATAATTTCAGTTTCTGGAGATTGGCCAATGGTATGCTTAACTAAAGGTAAAAGGAAAGATGTGATTTCAAGGGATAAAATTAAATATATAAAATGTGCTAATTTCATGAAATGTGTTAATTTCCTCTATATTCGGATTTTTAATGCAATGAAAGATTGAAAGTTTCAAGCCATATCAGATGACAAGGGTTATCAGAGTGGTTTAATTTCTCTTCTGTAGAGACTTTACTTTTCTCAGTAGCAAGCGCAGAAAAAGAAATTGTTGAGGTATCAAAACTGCAGAGCTCTCAAAATATTTTTAATGGGTAACAGAAGAAGAGTTCATGCTGTCTTATTTCACTGAATTCTGCATTTTATGGAGAAATTTGGGAACTATTCTGAAAGCCTTTTTGAGACTATATCAACACTTCTGTATGGAAAGGAAATTGCTATAAGCTTCTCAGTTCTGGATATTGAAATGACCCAGGTTATCATATGAAGGTGCTCTTTACCCATTAATCTTTTCTGTAAGGCACAGACTGGGATTTCTTAAATGGCTTTTTCAGCTCATTGAATTCACCAGCAGAAGCCAGTAGACTTCAAGGAGGACAAAGAGAGAACTGCTGCTGAGTGCTTTTAAAAATCCAGCTTCTACTGTTGTTTGAAGTAAATAAGTGTTGATTAATCTTAAAGTTAACATATTGGTGATCTGCAGGCAGTTTTATTAAAGACCAGATAACCCATTTCATTTCTGTGTAGAAAACACAGTGTGAAGTGAAAAATTTTCAACTGAAACTGAGGACAAGTATGTCATACTTGTTTGTTGTTCAACTGAGAATACAGAGAGCAATGGTTTTAACTCAAAAGAAAAGAAAGAATAAAAGGGTGACAAATGGGTAGTAATACAGAGATTTAAGACTCATGCAGCTTTTTCATCCTACTGGTATTCAGCCACACTTAGAATATTTGAGAAAAATGACTGAAGTAACTTTATTTTCTGGATAATGTATTGATTAAATAACGTTGCAAAGAGCATTGAAGAGGGCAAAGATATTTTACTGCACAATGAAGAGAAAAAAGCATTCCTTCTGAAATAGCCTCGAGCCTGATCTTTACATTTCTTTACAAATTCCACTGAACAGTTGGGAAAACTTTGCAAGGATGGCATAAAACTGCATGAGATGGGTGTTTTGGCATTTTCTGTATGACAAGTGCCCCCCAAAACTGCTTTATCACTCCCCTTGTCAGCTGGACAGGGGAGAGAAAAATGTGGCTAAGGATAAGGACAGGGATAGATCACTCAGCAATTACCATCATGGGCAAAACATACTCAGCTTGGGGAAATTAGTTTAATTTATCACCAATCAAATCAGAGTGGGATACTGGGAAGTAAATTAAAATCTCAAAAACACCTCCTCTTTGCTCCATCCTCCTTTCAGCCTTTATTCCTAGTTCTCTCTACCTCCTCCCTCCTAGTGGAACAATGGGATGAGGAATGAGGGCTGGAGTCAGGTCATCATCTGTTGTCTCTCCTGCTCCTTCCTTTTGAAAGGGAAGGAAGACTCGTCACACTCTTCCCTTGTTCCAACATGGGGTTTCTCCCACGGCAAATCATCCTACACGAACTTATCCAGTCTGGGTCATTTCCACAGGCTTCAGTTCTTCTACTACTCTTGTGTGGGTCCCTTCTATGGGGTGCAGTCCTTCAGGAGCAGGCTGCTCCAGCGTGGGTCCCCCATGGGATGACAAATACTGTCACCAAACCTGCTCCAGTGTGGGCTCCTCTATCCACAAGTGTGCAAATACTGCCCTGAGCCTGCCTCAGTGTGGAATTCTCACAAGGTTACAGCCTCCTTTGGCCATCCAACTGCTTCAGTGTGGGGTTCTCCAAAGGCTGCAGGTGGATCTCTGCTCCCCCATGGACCTCCATGGGCCGCAGAGGAACAGCTGCCTCACCATGGTCTTCCCCATGGGCTGCAGGGGAATCTCTGCTCTTGTGCCTAGAGCATCTCCCCCCTTCACCCACCTGCTGCTGGCTGCACTGACCTGGGTGTCTGCAGGACTGTTCCTCTCACATGTTCTCACTCCCCTTTTCTCTGGCTGCAATTTGTTTTTTGCACAGTAACGTTTTCCCCCTTCTTAAATCTGTCATTCCAAAGGCACTTACCACTATTGCTGATAGGCTTTTCCATGGCCAGCAGTGGGTCCATCCTGGAGCTGGCTGGCATTGGCTCTGTCAGATATGGAGGAGGACTCCAGCAGATTCTCAGAGGAGGACTCCAGCAGATTCTCCGAGAAGTCACCCTGGTTGCCACCCCTTCTACCAAAACCTTGCTATGCAAACCCTGTATGATGGGTCGAACTGGGAAGGCAACATAAGCAAGATAAAAAATGAGAATGTGCTTGTAAGCAAAGACAACTAGTATGTCTCAATCTTCAAAACCACGAAATAAGCTTGAGAATGTGGAATTACTGTTCTGAAGAAACGGAAAAAAAAAAAAATCTAACCCAAATCCACAGTCCTTTGGACGTTTAAGGTAGGGATATCATCAATGTTAAGACTTTTATTCTGCAAATAAAATCTTTTTCCAAACTTACTGATCACCACTGCGGAGTGAAAACTAGATTTTCCTTCAACAAGAAATGCTGGTATTTCTGCAGGGCACAAAAAGGAGATTAGAAAATGATGAGACTTTCTTTTTGATATTTTTTTATCAAAACAGAACAAGACTTTCATGAAACAGAGCAGTTCATGCTGTCATTTTTAGCTTAATAATATTTCTGCCATCTTCCTAGGGTTTATTTGAAAATATTTATTTTCTAGCAGCTTCATTATTCATTTGCATCTTTGTTGTTGCCTTTTTTCCAGAAATGTGGAATTCAGGTGGCTGTTGGAGGCTGTCTCTCTGCTGCTGCATCTGCAACTGCACAATATGCAGGACATCTGGTCCTGCCAGATCAGAGGTTGAACCTTCCTCTGCTTTCTGAGCCAGGGGCCAGAGGAAATGTCAGTGCCTTGAGAAAATAAATCATCACAAGCAAATGCAAATTCAAATAGTTTAGACTTTATTATTATAATTTTCTTTTTGTAGTGAAAATACCAAAGCTGGAGGAGTGCCAATCGTGAAAGCAGGTCTGAAAGAAATTTCCTGACCAACAGTACTATCAAAACACTGGATAACTGAGCAATTTGAGGTTACCAGATTGTTTTCCACAAACTGTGATTCAAATTTTTTTTTATAGGGCTGCAACAGCTTCATCAGCTTCATTTTGCAGGTCATGAATGGTGCCCTGTGCTGCTTTGCAGTCACAATACATGTTCACTGGTTTATATGGAGATTTAGATCTGCTCATTGAAGCTTTTAAGAGAAAATGTAGTGGCGTTTGAACGGGTCTTATTTCAACTAAAATTTCTGGGTGTCTTCCAAAGTACAAATTTCCCCAATTTAAGCTAGCAGTGCCCCAGTAGATGCATGATAAAAACTCAGCTGTGTGACTCCACTATATCTAGATTACTTTAGTAATTACATTGGCCCGATTTCTTTTTTATTAAACTTAAATGGAAAGGAAATAATTAGATCTGATAGCTATCATATAAGAGAGTATGCAGAGGGTGAAGTAATTAAACTGTAATTGTAGTAAATTATGTTTTTCATTAAAATTGTAAGAAATCTGTTAAATGATTAGCTAAAATGTTTAGGGTATTTGAAGTCCATTCAGCTTTTTGATTCTGCAAGCAGATCAGAGGAATTTACAGTCTATGAAAGTATATTTTGGTACTACACTATCTCATGCTACCAATACCAAACTGTTTTTCAGCTTGTTTGATTTTACCAAATATTGGTCATCATTGATAGTGCTACAAAATGTGTAAGATTGTTTTCCAAAGATGAAATGGAGCTGCTGCACTCTGCAATCTAAAACCTATCTGGATATTTACAAACAATCTCAGTGGCTCATTTACCTAGGAAGAATCTTTTTCTTTATATAAAGTTAATCCTTTAATGCATCCTGCTTTCAGATCTATCTCCTGCAGAACTGCTGTTGCAAAGAGATGCTTGTCTGCTTTGGGCGGGGATGATGCTACACCCTCAGTGATTCTGCAAGTGAGCTGTGACTGTGCTTCTTCACACTGGTCACTGGAGAACATGCCTGAATACTATTTTTTGGTTTTTTGGTTGGCTTTTGTTTTTTTCTTGCTTGCGTTGGATTCCAAAACAATTAAATTCATCATGTTCAGCTAACAGAAAAATAACCCAGGTGCTGTGCTTTGAGCACATAATGAATCTCCCAAAAAACATTAAACCACCAGTCTCCAGGTCACTGGAAGTTCTTGTCTATATGAAGTGAACACGTAGAAAGGTAAAAAAAAATCCCCAGCATTCTAGGGAGCTGCATGCATCAGGTAATTTTTTGTATGAATAATTTAAATCTTTTCTGGTTTCAACAACAGTTACAGGGCAAATGCTGACTCTGTAAGAGCAAGATCCCACAGCTGCAAAGCACAATAGGGGAAGACTTTGAGCAAAACCCCTCCTGGTACAGTCTGCTGTGAAGAAGAGAAAAAGCCATGGCACTGCACAGACCACGTGGAAAGAAAGAGGGCAATGCTTTAGAAAGCATTAGCCTTGGAAAAGAAGTAAAGTTTGTCTCAAGAATTCCAAACAAATTTGGAAAGACATGTCTTAAAGGTAAGCTGAAAGAAGCCAAAAAATTACTTAATGGCATGAACATGCAAATATACATTCACCTTCAGAATGTCCTAAGAAGCTGTAGGAATTATTGCACAGACAGGTGATGCTTTAGAGGGAGTGGGAGGGTGGGTAGGTGCTGGTGTCAAGCCTAAGTAATGAAGAGATTTTCTATGATTTTCTATGATTTCTATGATTCAAATTCCATGAGCTAGTTAAGAGGCTGCTAAGTTTCTGTCTGAGACCCTTGGGTGTGGACTGTTTTACTGGAAACAGCCAGCTGTGCGCCTTCTCCACTTAGCCAGGAAAAACCCCAGTTAACTACTGGGCTGCTGAATAGGAGGCAACTCTAATGGCAAATCTCTAGAGGTTCCTCATTGGACCTCTGGGCTATGGCCCCATAATTTCTTCTATATTCTTCCAGCATTAAAGCTGCTTTATGAATCATGAACAAAATTACTACCTGAGGAATAGTAAAACTTACAGACTTGTCTTCTAGAGACTATTTCTCTAAAATTGCAATTTCAACATTAGTCTGGCTTTTCTAAGGCAGAAAAACTGCATGGCAGTGCAATCCTGTAAAAGTACCAGGCTTTTGGTGATAGAGAGCCTACTTTTCCCCCTAAGCTTTTCAGAAAGTGAATTTCTTAGTGTGGAACCTCCTAAAACTGATAATTGTTGCTTTGCAGTAACAAAAAAAATTAATCCTTTTTTTAGATGATGATACTAACAATTCTTTTGACAGTGCAAAAGTTTGAAGGGAAAATAAAAACACTTCCTGGTAGAGCTGGGCCAAATTATGGCAGAAGGAGTTGAAATAGTAGAACACGAGATATCTGATATTTACAGTGACAGTTTTTGCCTTTTGGGCCTGGCATCATTTTGCAGAAAGTTTAGGGTTGTTTTTCTCCCATTTTTTTAAAACTATATCATACTGTGATCAAAGACATTTCAAATTGCTAGCCTTCTAAAATTGAAAGCCACTGTAAACGGGTGAAGAAGAATGTGACATTCTTCTCACATTCTTATAGTTCACTCTGTTATTGTTATGCCTTGACGAAAACTGAAAATCTTTGATGAAAAATAGTTTTAAGCTTTTGAAATTAAATGCAGCTTAATAGATCACCAATCTACTGCATAATAATTGAATCACAAATGCATTCCTTTTGAAGAAGTAGTAACTGGTATTGTTATTTTATTTGGGTTTCCTTACATTGTGTTATTGAATGAAAAAATTAATTCCAATTATTTTTAATTTTTTTACCCCCAAACCCATCTATAAAATAGCTCCAAAGTTTTAAAAACTCTACAGAAAATTGGAATCATTGGCAATGGAAAATTTGATTTTTAGGTTTTCCCTACACAGTAACTAGGGTGTCATGCTTGGTCTATGAATAATTCCATGCCTTTTTAACACATTGTGGGAAGATTTAACATTCTGAAAAGCTAGATACCGTGGAACACAGGATCTTAAATTGATGTAAATGAATAATTTAATCTTTTAAATGGATTTAAAGAAACAATAATACAAAGTTTCCACATTTTTCATAATGATGAAAAGCTTACCAAGTTGGGGTGCTATTTTCTTTTCTTAGTTTTAAAGTTTCATTATATTTCTGCTTCTTTATGACATTTAAATGTCAAAATGACCCAGTGTTAGTCCTTCAATATGATACTTATAAATTGCACAAGCAGCAGAAAGGGTTTTTCTGAAAAATAAAGATGATCTGTTTCTATGTCAGTGTCAAAATTCAAACTGCCTTCACTAGTGTTAAGATTTTATTGGGTGAATCCAACTACCTATTTACCACGTAATTTGATGTCACTGAAAACTGGCGCATTTTAATTTTAAAAAAAAGTGCAGTTTTGTTAAGATGGAATTTATGGAGTCAGCTGAATATTTTCCTTTTCTAAATGCAAGTAGTGTCTGTATTTCCATGTTAGGCAAAAGATTATTGCTGAGAAATATTACAGTAGATGTTCACTAGTTTAAAGTTTTATTAAATTGTATGTTACTAATATTACCATTATATGTTGCTAGTTGTGAATCCATCTATTTCCATTTGAAATGCCAAAGGACTTTACATAGGAAGATTGCTGTTCTCACTCCAATTTTCTGAACGGAAACACTCAGAGTCAGAAGCGTGTTATGAATTCAAAATGACCACACACACACAGGACCAGTGACTCTGTACTCAAAACACGGTCAGTGCAAGACTATGCACACGAAATAAACTTTAACACATCTGAAAATTCAAGGGATTTCATTATATAGCTGGGGTTGACAAGATTTTGTGAAGGGGTTCCCAATGAATGACACTGTTCTCAGAATCCAAATTCTGCAGTCTGAAGTGCTGATAGTAGAGATTTTCTCAAGTAATAACCCTGTTAACTTCTCATTTATAGTCTTCCAGCTGAGAAAGGATAATTAATTCAGGTGATTTGGTTTACAAATACCCTGTACTTGGGGCACTTGGAACAGGAATTTGAGGAAAATTTGCCAGTAATTCTCACTGGGTTTTTTGGTAAATTATACTTCTCAAGATTCTTATACCAAAACTTTGATTGTTTGATATCTAACATGTAAGAAAATTGTGGGTTTTTTTTCTTTTTAGTTTCCTCTTCCCCTTTCTCTTTCTCTTCCTCTTCCTTCTCCTCTTTTTCTTTTTTCTTTTTTTTTTTTTTAATTTTATTTTTTTAAGGGGACAAAAGAAACCTTATGGCCTGTATACAACGTTTCATATATTAGTTTTTTCCTGGAAATCTGGTCTGTGTTCTCCTCATGTATTTACTTACAGATCAAGAGGTTTTCTAAGAATTTGGAATAAAAGCACCATTCTTCCATGTTCAAACTTTATCAAAGCAAATATTTTGAACACTTTTGAGATAATTTAACTTCTGGAGATCACATGAAGTTCTTTCCTATCACACCAGAATTTCTTTGCTGTCTTGAGAATGCGTGTTTCTTTTCTTAACTGCTTTCACACAAGAATTTACTGTCTTTGTGAGTAGCCTGGGTCTGTGCCGTTCAGCAATCCTTTTGACATGGCTTAGGAACAGCCTTAATTGCCTCAAAATGAAGGCTTCAATGAGCATTTCATAATTAGAAACTATCTTTCTGAAAGGCTTAGGGAGGTGAGGGGAGAGAAAATATCAAAACTTGTTCTTCTCCCAGGAGTGCATTTTATTCTCAAACTGCAGAAGTCGGGAGAAATGTCTATGTAAACTATCATGGATAAACATCTGTCTCATGCATGAATATTGCCATGCTGATGTATGTGACAGAACAAATAAAATGTCCCCAAAGCTCTGAAGTGGTTATTTACAACACTCCTTTAACAATAAGTTAATCCTTAAGACAAGGGTGTAGTGAGTGCAGTGAACAGCTGGTGCTTATGGTATTTACTAAAGAACTTCAGGATAATATGGTCTGTCAAGAGCAATCTGATGTATACACATCCACAGAGAGGGGTTCATTTATGTGTCAGGTTACAAGACAGACAACTACCCAGAGAGCAATGCTCACCTATCAGTCGGCTTAAAGATGTCAGAGAATAAACTCTTTGCGGGGGAAATTTAAAAGGATGGCTGTGGAAGAGCCCTGGATTATTAGGGGCTTGGAACCTAAACAGATCTCATTAAATCAGGAGCTTTAATAAACTAGACAAGCAAAATATGTGGAAAGCAGTCTGCTTGGCTCTCTGAGGTACTATGAACAGTGACTTGATGTGCTTTTCAGATCTAATGCTCTAAGCCAGTGTAAAAGCTGAAAAGTTCCCCCCCTTCCAGGCATACAGGGGGGGCTGATTCCTTGTCCTCCTCTGCCCTGGAACCATGTGAGCCATGTTCCTGGCAGCCTGGTAAAATGCAAGGCATCCCAATGGTATCAGCAGGCACAACTGAGCCCTCAGGCCAACCCCTGAGTACAGACAGCATCATGGCCATTTGTACTGAAAGAGTCTTTGCAGAGATGTGTTTTCATCCACACAGTTGTGTCAGCTTCAGAAAAACTATTGCCTGGATTCTCCTTCACAAAAGTGACTGAGTGAATTGTGCCTGGGTAGCTCAGAAGATACCTGCTCTGTAAGGCTCACTCAGACCCTGGTTAGTACATTTGAGTCCTCATAACAACATAGATGCTCTTTTCAAGTGTCCATACAACATGTTCTTATCTCTTCACAGTGGTTATAACTCTGTCTTGCAAGGAAATTATGGGTGTGCAGTCACCCCTGCTTCCATCAAGCCCCATATAGCACATGGCCCAGGAAAAAAGTGAGTCCCTAATCTTATGGCCTGGATTAGGTGCAGCTGCTGCCGGCACAGGGGCTGTGTGCTTTTACAAAACTGTCAGGGATACCCCCTCTCACCTGTACTCAAATGTGTCATGGGGCAGGGCACTTCTAATAAACTAGGATATAGACTGCCTTGTTCTTGCACAGCAGGATCCTTCTATCTTGTACATGGGCCAGAGGAGCCAGAAATGGACATCACACTGAACAGATTTTCTGTGCTTGGACATGAGAATAAGAGAACAGTGCTAACAGAGGAGGGTACTATGCTGACCTACCCTCCATTTATGTTTCCTGAAAAAACACTACTTAAAAAGCCCCAACCCAGTACTGAATGAAATGTTGTGGGAACACAGAGTGGTTTGAATTCTTGCTGAAACCCATCTAGATTGTTTCACACTGGGAACTAATGCTCTTGGTTCTTATAAATGAACCTCTGGGAATTGAGAAAAATGTTCTCAGAGAACAAGCTTCAGACTAATTTCTCATCTAGAGCCAAGACTGAGTGATTGAAAGGTTCATTTTCCAGTTTAGATATATTCAATCCCTAGTGAGTAATTGTGGCTCTAAGTAAATCAAAAGGCACATTATTAATAGGTTAAGTAAAAGCAGAACTCTATAGCCTGTGATATAATATCACAAATGATGTAATTTTGAAGAATTAAAAATTCTTTATTCTTTAGCTGACAGCAAAAACTTCTTTATCTGTCTTAATGGGAGACAATTAAAGCATCTGTCTCCTGTTGCAGAAAATAACCTTCTCAGACAGAAGAAATGGAACCATTTACAGGTTCTTTAATGTGTTTAATGCTTAACTAGTGTATAGTAGGGCTGTGGCTGAAGCAGCTTTTCTGGGAAGGACCTAGGATCCTGGTGGATAGGTGCAGCCAGTTGACTGTGAGGCTGCAACGCATCCTTGTAACAGTAGTAAGCAGCAACCTGGGCAGCAGAAGGGGGATAATTTCTAGCATGTCATAGGAGGTGATCCTTCTCCCTTATTTAGGGCTAGTGAGAATCACCTGGAATGCTGGTTCCAGTTCTAGACTTCCTAGCACAAGGGAGACATGGATATACAAGTCAGTCTAGCTAAGGGCCACAGAGATAATGAAGGGCTTGGAGCATCTGATATATGAGGAGAGAGTGAAAGATTTGGGACTGCTCTGTCTGGAGAAGAGGAGGCTCAGGGAGAATCTTTTTAATGGGTATAAATACCTGATGTGGGGACTAAAGAAAACAGAGCTGAGCTCTTAGTGGTATTCACTGAGGGAACAAGAGACAATGAGCACAACAGAAATACAGGTCTGAACATACCAAAATATATTTTTACTGTAAGGGTACTGGGGCACTGGATCAAGTTCCCCAGAGAAGCTGTGGACCTATGGAGAGATCCAAAACCCAATTGGACATGGCCCTGGGGACCCCCTGTAGCAGAGCCTGATTAAGGTCAGGGAGTGCACAAGCTGGTCTCAAGATGTCCCTTCAAAACTTAGTGTTTCTTTGATTCTGTGATTTCTTTTTTGTGTGTGTGTATGGAGATATCTGTGCAGGTCCAGGATCATTTACTGACTTTTTTTTTTTTTTTTTTTTTTTTTAAGATACCCTGAAGGAAACTGCTATAGCTTAGCTTGGCCAGTTGTCAAGCAGTTTTAATGTAGTGGTTCACTGCTGTGAATTACATATTTCTGGAGGGAGGAAGAAAATTTTAGGAAGGCAAAGTTCAGCAGAGTGACATTACTTTTATAAGTCCCATATCCTTTAGTCTCTTAGAGGATTTAGAAGGATTTAGAGCCCAATATTGCAGCTTGAAGCATGCACTGGAGAGGAAGCAGGCAACCTAAAATAAATGGAGATGGAAAATGAGAGGCATACCTCTTGCATTTGGTTTTCTCAGACCCTTCACTCCATAAGAAATATATAAATCCATTTAGAGAAACTCTTATTATGAAAAAAAGTCACTTCTTGATGTTTCTGTACCCTGTAACTTTTACCACCTGTTAAATCTGGTTTCTCTTAACTCAGGAGCATGTTGATAGAGCCTTCTTCTTTAACATCTGTAAGAGGTTTACTTTAGAAAGTGTTGAACCACACATTTATTGGGAAGATGAGATTCAGATTAGGTAGAATGGCATTGGTGCAGAATCCATTGGTGCAGTGCAGCCTGGTATGAGCATCCTGACAAGTGCTGCAATAGGCCTCAAGCACAATCAAGAAATCCTTCAATATTTTGATTACCAACATTTTTCTTATCCTCCACTCTCTCCTGTCTATAAAACATGAGGCCTGAAAAGGAAGAACTTGCTAGATACTTGTGACTATCATGTATGTTATCTACTACCTAGTGTAATCAGACATCCAGGTTTTAAATGTCTTTAAATCATAATACAGTCAGATGAGCATTTAAATGCCTTTAAATTGTGAAAATACTTGTTTTACCTCTGAAATTATCAGATTCAATGGATTAATTACAACCTGTAAGCACAATCAATTTGTTAAGAAGCTTTGCCATGCTTCTATTTCATTTTTCAACTGCTTGTCTCAGCTCAGGTACCACAGAGTTTTCACTACACTGCTGCAATTAATATTATAGTGTAACGTATAATAGTATAGTGTAAAAATAATCTACAGTCCCAGTCCTTGCAATGCTTTTAAGCTTTTAAGTTCATTACAACAGTTTTTACCTTCAGGTGGCAGTACTTTTGGAGTGAATGCTGAATTCAACAATTTCAAAGAAAATATTCAGTTAACACAGTAAATCCATGCAGGAATTCCATTGATTCCTGGCTCTGTAAGGTAGATAAATTGACCCTTGGCGACTTCCAAGTTTGTTTCCCAAATGAGGAGAGAGACAGCAATGAGAGATCAACCTCCCTTGCTTCTAAACTTGCAATAAGGTTCATTAAAAACCCGAAGATCATTATAAAGTCTGTGCATTCAGTGATTTTGATAAGATTTTCTAATATCACATGTTATATCAACATGTTTTTAGAGGTTTTGGTCAGGTCACTCATGTTGGCTCTGTAAGGCTCTATTTCTTCAGAAGATGAAGAACTTTTTTTTCTTCACCCAAAGAGCAGCACTACAATGGGCTTTTCAAGACCTGCAGGTTGTTCATGATGCATCCAGAATCCTTGATCCTTCAGAGACATCATTACCTACCATGGTGCATCACTCCAGGGTCTGACCAATCAAGCTGCTTTGTCCTCTGTCTTTTAGATCACAAGTTTCATTTACATAAAAACATGTTAAACATCAAGCTCTCTGTATATTTTTCATAAAACAAAGTAAATTGTGATCCCCAACTTTAATTTTCTATAACAAAGGCCTTTTGGGAACCAACTACTTTAAATGTGTCCTTATCATAAGCATAATGCTTGCAAACACAACTCTGAGGAAGCTGTTTTGCACATGCCATTACTTAATGAAAGTACAATTACATGACTGACTTATTTTCTCTGGAAATCATAATAACAATTGAGTCATGCTTGGTTCCTGGAAACTTCCTGGCTGTGAATTCACCTCATTAAATCTGCCTGTTATTTTACTGTCTGGTAGATTTGCTTTGAACCACTCTGGCCACATTAAAGACATTTTGCTGCAACTTACTGCCATGCTTGGTGCTGCAGCAGTGATTTTCATTAATTTGTTCTCTACGCAAAGATTATTATTTGTGGAGGAAAACAGAAAGCTGTGGTAAATTCACTGTGAAATTCACTGGGAAAGTGCTATTCCTTTTATGTGTAACAGTATTTTTTCAACAGAGTGCATGGGATCATTTTGGGCATAAGATTTTTCACTTGTTCTCAAATTGTGTTCTTCCTCTCTCTCCTTGCTCCTGGTATTCCATGAGTGAGTGAGACACTGAGGATCTTCTCCTACAGATTTTACGTACCTTGCTTCCAACATCATTCCTCTGGGTCTCATCCAGCCTTTGTGAAATCAGTGATATTACCTGGATGTGAGCTGGGGCAGAATTTGTCCCAGCATGTGTAAAATGTTACGAAGCATTTTACAATCCTTTTCCCCAAGAACTGCTACACACAAAAATCGATTGGGTTGCCTCCTGTAACCATGTGAATTATTGACTAAAAACAAATGACAGCCACTGAAATCTAGGAAAACCTATTAAAAATTCATCAGTCACTTCTAACCTTTCTTTCCCAGATAATGGGCTGCAGCAAAACCTTGTGCAAGAATATAATAGAAATGTTATTTCTTAGCTCTCCTATTTGTTTCTGTTTACCTTTAATGTGGCCATCATATATGAATGAAGAACAGAAGATATTTATTGTAAATAGAAAGATACATCTTTTTGGGCATTCCATGCAGGAAATTTGCTTTATCATAGAAAATTAGAGTTATTACAACATCTTTACCCTCAGTGTTTAGGGGACCATGAAGTCCTGCTTTAGTGCCATTACTTAAGGAATGGAAGAGAAAAACAATTTCATGTCTTACTGTAAGGAAGAAAAAAGCAATACTGCTTAGCTTTTAAAGAAGGCCTTTCCTGATATTTCTATCTAAATGCAGATTTTTAGTTTTTATCTCAGTACAATCTATGTAAGAAATCCCTCAAGACAAAGATGCTGAACGAAATGAATATTTAAATTGAAAAGTTTTTTTCTAGAAGGAAGATAAATTTCTCAAGTAAGTTCTGCATCACTTTAGCAATGAGTTGAGTTTTCTTTATCTCTGTGTAGCACTGAAAATATGCAAAAGATGAAACAGGAAAAAAAGACAAGCCTAGGATTGTGTTTGAAATGTGATTCTTCATTCTTGTTTTGTCTACCTCTGCAAGCACAAAAGGAGAGAACTCCTTCCAGCATTTAAATGAGACAGACTCATTTTCCCTGAGGTTAGTATTGCTTCCAGTTAGGAGATAGCTAGTATTAGTAACTGTTTAAATTGTTCTTCATTTGTGCATTTATGTAAGGATTTGGAGAGTAGTTTTACTTTTCTACAAGAGAAAAAATTAAAAACACTTGTAGGGTGCAGGGAACTCAAGCAGGAAGAACACGTTTCCAATATAGTGAGCTTGACAGAGTGTTCAGGATGTCTGGAATTCTGCTTTATGATTGCGGTGAAGGGAGACTTCCTCCAAGAAAAAAGCTAAACAAACCCATCAGCTAAGTAGAGAATTATTTTTTTTCATTGATTGGTGGATTGACGCTGGCTTGCTACCAGGTGCCCAATAAAGCCATTCTCTCCCTTTCCTCCTCATCTGGACAGAGGAGAGAAAATGTAATGAAGGGCTCATGGGTCAAGATAAGGACAGGGAGGGACCACTCAGCAGCAGTTACTCATTTACATCATTCAGTTGTTGTCATGGGCAAAACAGACTTAGGGAAATTGGTTTTGTTTATTACCAATTAACTCAGATAAGACTAATGAGAAATAAACCCAAATCTTAAAAACACCCACCATCAAACACTCCTTTCTTCCTGGGCTCAACTTCACTCTCAATTTCTCTTCCACTTCCATGGGAGAGGCACAGGGAAATGGGGAATGGGGCTGCAGTCACTTCATCACATGTTGTTGTCGCTCCTTCCTCCTCAAGGGCAGAACTCTTCACGCTCTTCCTCTGCTCCAGCCTGGGGTCCCTCCCATGGTACATCATCCTTCTCTAATTTATTCAGTGTTAGTCCTTCCCACAAGCTGCAGTTCTTCACAAACTGCTCCATTGTGGGCCCCTTCAAGGACAGGCTGTTCCAGTGTGGATCCCCTCTGGGGCCAGAAATCCTACCAAAAAAACCTGCTTCAGTGCTCCTCTCTCCTTGCAGCCACAGATTCTGACAGGAGCCTGTTACAGCACAGGCTTACCATGTGATCACAGCCTTCTTTGGGCATCCAGCTGATTCAGTGCAGGCTCCTTCAGGTGGATGGATCCTCCCTGCAGGTGGGTGGATCTCTGCTCCCCCTTGGACCTCCATGGGCTACAGGGGCACAGCCAACTTGCCATGGTATCCACCACGCGCTCCTGGGGAATCTTTGCTCCAGCACCTGGAGCACCTCCTCCCTCTCTTTCTTTACTCCATTTGGTGTGTGCAGCACTGTTTCTCTCACTCTTCGGCTGCAATTTGTTTCTGCAAAGTAACTTTTTCCCCTCTTAAATCTGTTATCCCAGAGGTACTACCGCCATTGCTGATGGGCTCAGCCTTGGCCAGCAGTGGGTCAGTCTTGGAGCTGGCTGGCATTGGCCCTGTTGGACCTGGCAGAAGCTTCTGGCAGCTTCTCACAGCAACCATCCCTGTAGACCCCTTTTACCAAAACCTCACCATGCAAACCCAATATAAATGCAAAGATATAAAAGAGATTGACAGTGCTCTGAGAAGGAATTAATAATAACAAGACAAAGGTTTCTGTGTTAAGATTTCCTGCAATAGCACTGTAAAATATTTGCAACCTGACAGAAGAGCTGTTCTGTTGGCTTTTGTGCAGTGCCAAGGCCTGGGATCTGGACAGCGTCTCAGACAGATTTCATTGAAAAACTCAAGAGCACATCCTAGCAGAATAGTGCCCTGGAGGTAGGGACCATTTTAAAGCCAGTATGACTATGGGAAGATGAAAGTACTACGTAAGTTCTGCTTTGCTTGCAAAGACAGAATGTTTTTCTTCAAAAAAACCCAGCAAATTGCTGAAGGATTAAGCAATTCATTGAGATGTGCAGCACCAAGATGCACAGATGGTGCAAAATGACAGCTGAAGTTATCACTCTTTTGTAGTGTTTACAACTCTAGTTCTTCCTCTCTGTATTTGAGAATCCAGAGAACACAAACAATGAATATTAAAAGCTTAAGATGAGACACTAGGGTATTACTTCCAACAAGATTGATTTCCAAGATAAACCAGATTTCTTTTTTTTTAAGTGAAGGTGAGGTGCTTAAAATTTTCTATATGAAATCTGCAGGCTATCATCCTAAAGGATTCATAAGAATTTAGTACTCAGAATAATATTTCCTTTTGTTAAAAGTGCATCCAGTGTCAGTTAACCTAAAAGACTGACAATTCCTCATAGTTTTGCAGTCTTTTCTTGTTTGCTGCTGATGTTTTTGGCTTGGATACTAGGCTTCTCTTTTCTATAACACTACTGCTTTTCTCAGTCCTACAGGTACTTGTTTTTTCAGGACTAAGGAAAGCTACAGAGCAAGAAGCGACAAAAATATTCCTTGAGATAGAACAAGATGCATTTCTCTCCTCTAAAATGTGGCATCACTGATCTTTCAGATTACATGGGCACTTTCTCTGAGCAGAGTACTGTTTTAGAAATTCGAAGACGAAATATCCTTACCATGGAAATACATATCTATCTCTCTGGCTACAGGCATTTCTACCCTGTTATTTTTCAATCAATTAGTAGAAGTAGCATGCACTCAGAACAAGCTGCTGATGAAAGCATCTGTTTAATTATTAAAAGGAGGTGAAAATGAAAGTCATGCATTGTCTAACTTGAGGTATTATCAGGTACTGTTTTAAAAGACTTAATATGGAAGTTCCTGGCTTATAGCTGTCACATTATTATCTCAGGCTGAATAGTTTATTAAAGAATATACATGTGAGTAAGAGTACAATGCAGCCTGCATCCCTGAACATTTGTCACCATGACTCAGTGTTTACAGAGAGGCTGGAGTAGAATGTCTATATACTTATGGTGGGATTACATACCTAAAAAGATTCATCATGAAATGAGCCCTATTTGTCACAACTGTGTTGTGAAGATGTGCTTAGCTACTCTAAACCATACAGATTTTCTTCATCTTAATACCCTCACACAGCACACACTTCACTTTGTTAAAATGAAAAAACTGAGATCCAAGCATCTGAAGATTGTCTCTTAAAGGATCTAAGTTGTGCCACTGTTAGCTGACAGATGTTTCCTGGTCTATTTGTAACTGTTCCACTAGGATTTCTGTGAAAAGATTAAAGCCAACAGTTTAGAAGCCTAAAAAATCCAGTCTTCAAAAATCTTCTGTTCCTAATTAAGGAGTTTCCCCAAGTTTTTGTGACTTTGTCAGCATTTGACATTTTTAACACCTGCATGTACACCAATTGTTCTAAATTTTGAACAACTTGAAATTAACCTTTACACTTTATCTGTCTGTGGATCCAAGCGAGTAAGTGCTCTTTCCCTGAAAGCAGTGTACCAGCAGCTTCCTCCTGTCTACCTGCCTGACCAAGCCTTTCTGCAATCACCGTGGCAGCCTTGCTGTCCTGTAAAACAGCCTTCCTGTTACCTCTGTCACTCTGCCATGCCATATCTCAATGGGAGAGCTTATGTCTGAACTGCAGGGATTCATAGTCATGCTCGTCTCCTTTCAGGGGCACGCCCTTAACCCACTCCTGTGCTCTCTGCTCCGGACCCCTCCACTCGTGCTCTCTCCTTCCTTTCAGTCAGTAAGTTCTGCCCAGAAAATGGCAACACATCATGTTGGAGAGAAATATGTGGAACAGGCATATTGTCCTGAGAATTTTTCCCAGTTGTTTATAGTGCAGTACTAAAGTTCACGTTTTACATTAGGACATTCTCAGAATGATGCTACTAGATGCTACTAGAAAGAATAACATAACTTCCATTGCAAAAGCATATTTTTATGTAGTCATGAATCATAGGAATTCTTAGCTACTACTTGGATGCCTAAAAGTAAAATAAAAAGATCATAGAAATTAGCTATAAAAAGAGTACTGATCACTAGCACCATGCAATTTCAATACTGCTTTGTTCTTCCTGTGTTCTCTGTAGGTTCTCTATATCAATAACTTCCAGTGCTGTAACACCAACATGCAGCTGTCCTAAAATTAATGAATGTGCTGATTCCTGCATGCTCAAGGTATAGAAGCTGTCTTTTATTTTATGACAGAGCATTTAAACTTTACACTATGTCTGTAGCAAAACAAATCGTTTCTGCATGAGATTCCTTTACAAAATTGGGTGTCATGCTGAAATATCAATAGAGCAGTACGTGTGACCTTTGTCGCACACCATTTATTTCATGAAAAAACCCACCCAGCAGCAGATGGCATTTGGATATAAACAGATTTTGAAGTAAAGGGCTTTTGCTTAGTCTGATATACTTAATATATGTAAAGCAATTTTCTTGAGGCAGCACAGTATGGTTCAGAATAACTTGATATTTCAGAAATTTCCAAGTGATCAGCCTCAAATAGATCCCTTGTGAATAAGAGGCAGGGTCTGTGCAGAAATTTGCAGATATCCTGAGCCACATAATGAAAGGAAGGAAGGACACCTGGAGGCTTGAACAAGTGCTGGCTGGATAGTCCCAAAATGGGGAAAGATGGAGATTTCTGACTTCTGACAGAGGAATAATGTTCCATCTGTGCTCTCAAATTTGAACTTGTAATATTAGTAGAGTTCCCTAACAGACAGTGGAAAGGATCAAGCTCCATTAAGACAAATTCCAGAAGCGTACTGAGCCTGACCCAAAAGTTAGCACTAGAATTGGTTGGCGAGGATGGATGCAGGGAGACAACATCAGCTTAAGCAGGTCTGTTGTCACTGGAGGTTTGGTGCCTTCACATGAAGATCTGCTGTGTTGCAGAGGCTGCTAAGGCTTGTCCAGTCCTTTATCTCAAGTTGCTCAACATGGGCGCCAATGACACTGTCCAGGATCATATGGAGCAAATCGATAGAACTTATAGTGAGCTCTGGGAGAAAAAATGAGATGCAATGACTCAGCTGATTTCCTCCTTAATCCTTCAGGTCAAGGAGAAAGGCTCAAATGGGAGTGGATGTACCTTGCAAGTTGGCAGCTGGGAGCACTGTCACTGTTTCTGACACTTTCAGTGTCTTTGCTTTTATGACCATGGTGTTTTATTCAGAAAACAAGCAGCAAACTAGTTGTTAGAGGCCTTTCAATACCTGAAGAGGACTTACAAGAAATGAAGAGGGAGTTTTTGCAGGGGCATGCAGTGATAGGACAGGGGGAAAGTCATCAAACATAAAGAGGACAGATTTAGATTAGCTATTGGGCAGACTTTTTCTATAAGGGTAGTGATGGTAGTGAGGCACTGGAACAAGTTGGCCGGAGAAGTTCCCATCCCTGGAAGGGTTCAAGGCCAGATTGGATGGGGCTTTGAGCAACTTGGTCTAGTGGAAGGTGTCCCTGCCCATGGCAGGTGGGTTGGAACTAGAGGATCTTTAAAGTCCTTTCCAACCCAAACCATTCTATAATTCAATGAAATTAAGAAATGAAAATGAAGGATAATTTATTTAGCCATGGATCATTAGACAACAACCAGGGAAATACTGTAGGAGCTAATGTATATCAGGTTAATAACACCCACGTCAAAATTAGCCCTTTGTTGTCTGTTATGTTTATATGATCTACCACAACAAAAAGCAAACAAGCGATGGAATTACTCCAAAGCTGTCCAACAAAAAACTATCTACCTAAACCACAGCTATGAACAGCACGCTCAAAGCTGCCAAATCTTTCCCAAATTGTCAAGAAAAGAAGTCTTATACTTCTCTTTGAGTGCAAAGACACTCAGTGTTTTGATACTACTCTCAATGGTCCCAGCCTTCATCATAGAGAAACATGTCATGAAGACATTTTTTTTTTTCTAACTGGCTCACAATAGCTGAAATGGAAATTTGCCATCAAATAGTTTCTCAGAGCAAAAATGATCTTTCATAGGCACTTCACGTCTTTTGCCTCTTAATCTGTTCTAGGCCATATGGGTTATTAGTAATGAAATAACCAATGTTACTGAAACAAAGAAAAGATAATTTACTGTATTTCATATGATATGGAATACAACATCACTCCCTGCAGCAATATCTACTTCAGAGCATTACAGAAAGTTTGAGGTGTGTTTGAGAGTACTGTGACTCAGGAAAAACTAACAAGACAGAGCTGCTAGTCATTCTCCAACGAGGTGATGTTAGTAAGTGTCAGCTTCGTCCTATGTTAGAAATTAGATCGTTCGTTAGAAACAATTGTAAGGAAAACAGTGTTGATACCACACTCAGGTTAATCAATTCTCCCCTAAAAGTGGCAGGAGAAGAAAATGCACTTTGCAGTTGGGAATTTCCATTCCCTCATAATTAATATGTATAGTTCCATATTTTGGTACTTGCACTCCAAAACCGCTACATTTACATCTGGATGGCAAAAGAAGAAAGATGTATAAATCATACATGTTCATGGATTTAGGCACTTCCTCTTGTCAGGAATGGCAAGTTTTCTAAGCTGTTTGAAAGGCACATCAAATTAATGAAATAACTATCAGTTTTAATTAGCACTCCTGCAGGCTGTAATGTTCTCTTACCTGAAGCTCAGTGACATCAAAAGATATGAAATTCTTTCTTGCCTTTGATTTTTTTTCTGACCTAGAACACTTCTTCTCTCATCCATGCAATCCTTATGCCCATTTCATAAAGCAATTGAAGGACACTGATGGGAACCAATCCCTGGCCATGAGGTACCTAAAGAGTCATGAACTCAATTACTGCTAAGAAGAAAATTTGAATACAGTAAATAACAATATTTTTTGAATGGCTTTGGTTTGGTTAATTCTCAGATGATCTGTCATGAGGACAACACATTTTCAACATACTTGCATTCAAAATGGCATGCAAGAGTTTATTAACCCATCGTCTTACTTCCTTTATGGTCTTATGAAACTGAATTCCCTCCTCATCCATTCAGTACCAAATATTAATGAATTTATGATTTCTGGATAAATGCAGGATTTTCTCAATGAAGCCTAAAAAATGACTGAGATTATTCTTTATCCAAAACTATACATTAGTTTGTTCTGTTCATGAATGTGTATTGCATAAAAATATAGCATATATTTTACTTATGCAAAATTTCTGAAAATTCTGAAAAAATATTACCTATGGCTTTAAGTTGTTCCTGTATTACTGGTATAAACTACCATTAATTCAGGTTCAGATGGGTTAATTATCTAACAACACACTTCTATGCCGACAAGCTGCAATGCTTTGTTTCTTGAGTATGGCTTGCATTCAAGACAGTTAAAAGTATTAATCTAATGATAAATGAAAGCCTTTTTGTGTCCAATTATTAATAATCTCCTTTATTATCTAATAGATACTTCACAGCAATTATCTTGAAACTCAGTGGGCCTGACCTTGCTTTCCCTGAAATCAATGGCAAATCTCTCACAGAGTTCAATGGAGTATGACTAGCCTTGCTATGTAATGAGCTATTATTAATGCCTATTTTGCTACCATAATTATGTCCTGGCACTAAGCATATCGTTTCATATAAAAAAAAATAAGAAAATTAAGAAAAAGGAAATAAACCCAAAACATCAAGAGGCCACAGTAAAATATAAAAACAAAATCATAATTTTAGCTTTCCCATAAGCATTCTTCCTGGAATATTAATATTTATATTTATATGGCATATTTAATAAGGTAGAACACACAGGTTACCAAACAGGTAACAGGATTAATTACTTTCTGTGGATGATCTATATTTATGCAAACCCTTTAATGAACTCCATGAGTTATGGAAACTATACCACAAGGGACAGGAAGACTTAATAACTTGGCATAAGTTATTAAGGTATTTTTCCCATGAAGAGAATTAATTCACAGTCTCACTTGGAACTTATGCATTCTATTGATACAATTTACATTTGTATTTAAGTTGTTAATTCTTATCTTTATGGTTATCTGCAGCTGGTTGAGGAGGAGAATAACAAATAGTGGATTTAATTGAAACTTGCAATTTAAATGTGGGTTTACTTAGAGCTTTGTTTCTTAACATCTGCAATTGCAAAGTACAGAACAATATATAACAACAATATTAATACATAAAAGAGTAACTCAGAGCACAGGGAGCTAATACAAGCTGGACACAACCTTTCATCAGTGGACCTATTGTTCTTGGGAATCCCCAAGTTCTTTGTTATATTTATTTCTTAAAAAGTGCTATGGGTCAATCTCATTAAGTTACAAACATCTTGTTTTACAAAAGGTCCTTGGGGAATGTAGACAGCCAGAATGTTGAGTATTCTAAAAACTTAGTGTCAGGTATATCTGTGGTGTAATTTCTCGATGGATATCATATATTATTTCCCCTCTGGTTTAATGAAAGTGGGCAATATGTTTTAATTTCAACTTTACTGCAAAACATGAGGGGAAAGAGTTACTGTACTTATATAAAAATAAATAATAAATAAATAAATTTTAAACTTCCCTTAAATACTAGTTTGCACAAATTCAGTGTGATGAAAAAGGCACATTCTCACTGCAAAGCTTAGGAAGTTATGGATGTGAATTCTGTGCTGGCTGGCAAAATAATGGATTTTTAACTCACTTGTGTGCCCTGCTCTGCCTCAGAAATACCATGGAGCCTCCTCTCTCCAGATGCCACCAGTGTATCCAGCCTCACCTGGATACTGCCTTTCTTTGGCTAAAATCTTGTACATTGGTTGCTTTTCAGCATTTACCTGTACTGTAAAAATTCAGAGGAGATTAGAAGTAGACTACTGTATTTGTGGAGAACAAAATCTGACTTTATCTTTCTTGTAAGACCCTGTTAGATGCTGGAAGGCTGCAATAAAGTTTCCGTGCAGACATCTCACCCAGGCTGAACAACTCCAACTCTCTCAGTTGTTCTTTATAGGAGAGATGCCCCATCCCTCTAAGTATCTTCATGGCCCTCCTCTGGACCCACCCCAAAAGTCCCATTTTTTTTTTCTGTGCTGAAAATAGCTTCTTCCACCAGAGTTCTATTGCTTTCACTACAACTATTGATTAAATCTATAAAACCCCAACTTTAAATACTTGAATGCTGAAGCCAAACATTAGATATAAAACTGTGGTGTTCTCTGTGTGCTGTTGTCTGATAGTTACATTAGTGAGTAACAGAAAAGCAACTTTATGATGAATTGCACTAATTCAACCCCCTGATCATGGGTTGGAGCAACACATAATCCAAGAGGAGTCATTTTGAGGATCAGTTCATCAAGAGACAGAGGAGGCTGGAATTAAAGGATTCAAGGTGGTCAATAAATAGAAATTATAAAATTTAATGGAATTTTTGAAGAGTAGTTTGTCTGACCATTAGATGGAAGAAAGAGACTATAAACAAATGAACTGGTAAATTGTTCATCAGCCATTAACATTTTTCAATGAGATGGTCTGTGAAGGTCTAGGCTTCAATTATTTTCATCCTTGTTTCTTTAGAGATTTCAATAAAGGTCCTTAAAAGAAGTGGTCCCAAGACTAACTGAGTGGATATGCACTGAAATACCTTGCTTTGCCCACTTTGGCACATTCCTCTTTTATGTCACCAGAGAAGATAAACAACCATTATTATGCTGTTTCTTTTCACTTGTTATCCTGCTAATATTTTTGTAGGCACTGCAGCTGTTGGTTTAGAGCCCTTGCTTATCAGTGACTGGCCCCACAATAAGTGGACTAATAACTTCCCCACACTTAGTGTCCCTTTTTTATAAAATCATGGAATCGCAGAATGGGTGAGGTTAGAAGGCAATGCAGAAGGTCGTCTGGTCCAACTACCCTACTTAATTAGGGTCATCTTAGATCACATTGCACAGGATTGTGTCTAGATTTTTCATTCCTGTCCTAGGGTGACTTTATGATGCCTGTATCCCCAATCGTCTGTCCTGCTTGTGATGTATATTGAGTTCTGTACCTTTAAAACAGTCTGACAGTGAACCAGGAGAAGAAAAAAATACGTGAAGTTTTTGTTTTGAAAATACTGCCGGACTC
The DNA here is from genome assembly GCA_013397195.1 of Hylia prasina. Lineage (NCBI taxonomy): Eukaryota > Metazoa > Chordata > Aves > Passeriformes > Sylviidae > Hylia > Hylia prasina. The sequence goes on from VYXD01013973.1 coordinate 449,448, forward strand.
CCACGCATTCTTTCCTCCTGACTCCGGTTTGTGGAGGCACGGACAGCGGTGGGACAGAGATCTCCTGTGCTTTTAGTTAGTTTAGCTAGCTGAGGCAGAGAAGTTCCCTGGACTGTTTTTTTTTTTTTCCTTTTTCTTGGGATTGTTTAAACCTGCCCTGGACTGAAGAAAACCCAGAGGAGCACCGAGGCCTCGCACCTGCAGCCCCTTCCCCCCCCACACCCTGGGCCTGGACCTCTGGACGGACTGGGATCAGTGAAGACTGAGTGAGCTGAACACCCACAGCAAAGACTTTCTCAGTTTTCCCTACTCACAGCGGCAAGAGGTTTTATTGTTCATTTTATTGTCTTATTATTCATTCCCTGTGCTTCTAGGTATTTTGTTTATTAAATAAATAGTTCTTTCCACTTTTTCTCTGAGGAAGTTATTTTCCCGGACTGGCAGGGGGGAGGGGTGGTTTGAGTTGGCTTTCCAGAGGAAACCCCCCTTCGGAGGTTTCCTCCCAAATTTGCCCCAAACTAAGACAATTCCCTTTGTGGGGGATGAAAATATTTTTGTCCTTTGTCAGGTTGTAGCTTCTAGAGTTGCATATATTGACTTACATAAGAAGTAAATGTTTAGACAAAGTTTTACAGCAAGATATCTCTGTTCATCAAGGTCTAGAGGCACTTTTAAAATGAGGGGCTGTAAAGAGCACTCTGTTTAGCATTGTATGCTAAAGGAATGCAATAAGAATTGAAGAGAAACAGATCTTTTACTGTTAAAAGAACATAAGCAGATGATGAATAATGCTGAAATAATACTAGCACCATTTTAGCATGCTGGTTTGTTGAGTAAAGGTTATTCATTAAGTGGAAGTGTGAACCTGGAAGTCATTGTCAAAGCAATCTCTTATTCAATCCACTGTACCACTCAATCATTGTTATGTCTTAGACATAATGCACAAAAGCAGGGAACTCAATTCCACATTGGCCTACCCTCTCTACTGCACCCTAAGCTTTCTTCCCACATGTAAATGAGTGGATTTTGAAGCACGGTAATGCTTATGTCTTTGTAAGTCAGTGTCTGTAGGTAGGTGGTAAGAACTATTTTAGATGGGTTTCTGGTGCCAACAAAACAAGCACAAAAACCATCATGTGAAAAACCTCTGAAAACCTCTGATACGGCTCAGTTGAGTACTTCCCATACTCCTTTCACGTCCTAGTCACAACAGGTTATTGCTAAGTTAATAGATCCAGGACTACTGAAAAGAAGCTACATTAGTCTACCAGAAAAAGGTTTATGCAAAAGTCAGTCTGTCTCCAAGCCTTCACAGAATTTCTCTGAGCACAGAGCAAATAGTATGTTTTCCACTCCAATTCTTTGTATGAAAAGAAAGAGGGGATCTTTTTCTGCATCCTTTCTCCTCATCCTTTGCCTCCTCTTGCAGGAGCACACACAGGCTCTCTCCTGGAGCAAATGCATAGCTGAAAGCTCTCTTCCAGACAGATTGGCTACACCCAGGATGAAACGAAACATGTATTTTTGAAGAAAGAAGATTTCTAAACTGGGACCTAGACAGAATGTAGATGCCTGAAGGAAACCTGAATAAAGTTTAGATATGAGCTTGATTCTGGAGACATATAAATCCCCTAGTAATAAACCTGGGAATAGCAGGTTTGGTGTCCCAAACTTTCTGTTTTCAACTGAGTGCCCTAATTTCCAGGCTACAACAGCCATACCCTTGTACAGGAGGAGCTTCTCCTTGTACATCACCATCAGGTCAATATTGCTTTCAACATACTGGCATATATTCAATAGGAAAACCCAGGAATTTGCTAATGACTTAGCCATGGTGGTGAGCGTGTATTTCTGGAGAGATATATTTGAATTTCTGCAGGTGGAGAGAAGCTACAGACTGTAAATACTTGAGCTTTTAGTACAAAGGTACAATATTAAAGGTAACTACTGCTGTTTTAGAGAAAGAAAGCACTCTTAGACATCTGAGAATTAATGTTAAGTGGTATTCAGTTCTGGATGAAAAAATTCATGTTATCTGCACTTTTTCCTTCCCCATAGGAAAGGGACAGTCCGTGCTTAGCAGCTTTAACAGATCCCTCCACACCTTACTGGTGTATTGAAATGATTGAGAGCCCTCCCTAGGCTCCACAGGGTGCCTGTGGGGGTGTTTTCCTCCTTTCCATGGTATCTGCATTCTTCACCTCTCAAAGCAGGCCTACTTAGAACAGAGGGCCTGTAGTGAAGAAATGAGATTTAGTTGTAGGACCAGTGTAGCTGTAGCATCTCGTTCCTGGCTCAGCTCAACTTGTAGTCAATTGTGGGCACAAAATCATCACAGCCTTCAGGATCACAGAGACAATTTCCACCTGTCCTCACTCCTCTTGAGGACTGCTGTTGCAATAGAGATGGGCAAGACACTTGTTTCTTTGTGCAGAATCATGAATCTTTATTCACATAGCTCATATTTATAGCAATATTAGAAGGCACCATGTTTGAATCCAATTGGTCAACAATCTATTGAAACTCAGTTCATTCATTGGTAATGGCTAGTGTACATGTCTATCAAACTTTTTGCTTTCTAGATAGTTTACATTTTTTCTTCACAGATTCTCATGGGATACACTTATTTGTACACCTACATACAGTTTTCTCACAAGAATAGATTGTTATGCAAACTGATTCTCATTCTTCTAATTCTTTTCTCACAGGATCTTCTCAGGCTGGTTGTTAGCTTAGCTGAAATAGCAATGCTTAATTTTACAAGGCCTTTCTTTTATAAGGTTTTACTTATATGTAACAGACCACAAAATCGCACCACAACAAGAGGGGAGGGAACACTTGGATCTTAGGACTTGGATCAAAGGCAGACAGAATAGGACTGGCCTCAAAGATGCTAAATTCTAGAGAACAGGAGTGCAGACTGCCAGTTTTGGACTCTATTTGGAAGAGAAAGGGAAATCAACCAGGCTGACATGTCTAATTTGCAGACCCAGTCTGGTTCCTTCACTTTCTGAAACTTCTCAGCTTGTTGCTCTTCATGACTCTTGGAGATATGCCACAACATGACATGAAAGAACTTCACGAGGGCATGGTGATGAGAGAAGCAGAAAAGCTCGAGTTTATTTACAAAACTCAATTTTATACATTTCCAAAGGTGCCTGTGGATTGGAGGATGAAATCCCACCTCCCAAACCACATTGGTCAAGACAACTGTCAATCAACTTTCTCCTCCTACCTAAAAATATGTAAACAATGAAGGACAGGAAAACAAAGCTATTGTTTATAGTACAAGTGTGGGAAAGTAGAAATTCTGACTCCAATATAAAAGACAAATCAGAAGGCTTAAAAAATCCTCAAAACCAGGGTGACAGAGATACTCCAAGAGTCTTGTTGGTAGTTACTGTGCTGAATAAACTGCACTTTATTGACATGCATTCCTTGTTGTTGTTTCCCTGGTTAATGAAATATTCAGAGACTGCAAGTATCCACTTCAGAGAAGGAAGGCAAAGGTGGTTGAACTGATGGAGGTAGAAAATTGACTGAGTTGGAAGTGAAACTCTGGATTAGTTTTTGAAAATGTTGGGTCATGTGTGTCAGTGCTTATGGAACTTCGTATTCACACTACAAAAGTCTCTGAGAAGTATGGAAATGGCATTAACAAATTCTGCCAGCCCTTTGAATATTTTAAGGAAATTGTACAGGGATAACAAGACTCTAGTATTTCCATTTCTTTGGCAAAGCGTAGGCAAGGTGCAAACTATTGTTATAAATATCTCTGGTATGAAAGAACCCAACATACCTTACAGGTTTCTAGGTTAGTGGTGTATAAACACATATTTAACTCCTAAAGAACAAAAGAAATAACACCTTTAAAGTAAGGATGAACTAGTGAGTTGCCAACAGTGACAAAATGAGCGTGTGGCTTTGCTAGTTTGCAAATTCCTAAATAATACTCAATAACTCTGCTTCAAGGTACATGCCCCTCAACAATGACATTATCTATAGAAAGTGACATGGTGTAAATTGTATCCCTCTCACAATGCTGGCTGCTTAATTGTCTGTATCCATTGTGACAAGTGCTGCCCTGTCAGCATGCTAAGTAATTGAAAATTGTTGCATGGTGGAAGATCAATACAACTTTAACAAGAAACAAACATGATAGAGTACTGAAAGCAAGAAAATCAAATTTAGTGTGATTATCTCCTGAAGATGCACAGGCATTGATTGGTGTTTTATGGGTTCAACCAATGGGTTTTCAAATGTTCATGTTTTGAAAATACTATTTTTTCTGGCAGAACCAGACTGGAGAAGTAGGTGAAGATGCTGAATTTTTACTTGAAAGCCATCTATTGTCTATTTTTAATTAAAATAGCCAATGGTTTGTATTGATTCTTTAAATGTGCTATCCTAGATAAATCATTTGTATTTATCCTTAGTTATTTATGTTTAAGCATTGTAAGGCTTCACTAAATGCTTTCAAAGAGAATATTTGGTAAGGCAAGATCAGCAGAAGTATAATAAATTACTTAGCTTCTCTGAATATTTTAAATGTACACTGAAATACACAGACAGGAGAGCCTTTCAGTATTTTCACTTGCAAAACAGTGAAGGCACCACTGTTCAGCTGACATATTTCTAAGAAGTCAAACTTGCATAAGAAGATAGAAACCCAAAATTAAGCTCTTAAGGTAAATTTATACCACTGTATCCCCTAGGTTTTGAACTTTATTACAGATTCACCATATTATGAGTTTAAAGGAACATTAAACATTGATTATATACACACACACATATGTATGTATACACACACACATATATATTTTAAATTGCCATGGGTTTACACTGTCTTATAGCTTAGAAACATCGTAACCTGGTGTGGTGCACTCAGATAGCTGCCAGCAACTACATTGCTTGGTGAGTTAAGACTGAGGATTTATAAGGCATTCTGCCCCTCTGGAATTAAAAAGAGGTACTGAAGCAGATAAGCAAGGTATGAATTTCATGAAGGTATGATTGCAAAACAGAGCTCATTTCTGTCACTTTTATGTTACAAATTTGTTACATAACACTTTTATGTTACAACATGTTGCAAATTTCTTGTCTTATTTAATTCCAAGATACTTAAAAGTCATGTAAATTGTATTATAGCAAATATTTTTAGAGAAAATGTAAAAACAAGCACTTCCAAAAATTACTATAAATATTGTTTTCAAAAAGGTTTATTGTATTGGTTTAACCATCCTGTGGAGGTCTTTCTGTTTAGTTTTGTTTTGCTTTGAGAACGCTCAAACCAGTTAATATATTATTTGATCATTTTCACAGAGATAATTAAAATAATTTGGTTTGCCAAAGAACACAAGATATCAGACCAAATTCAATATGTGATTATTAGAAACAGACCATGGAAAAAAGTCAGATATATAGCTCATATTTTTTCTCCATAGCAGTCATTAAATGGAATCTATTTCTTCATAATCCAATAGGAAAGACCATCCTCTTCATTTAAATTTCTAGTTCTTACAGTTATCAGTATGTACAAAATTCATGTTTCTCTTATGTCAAAACAAGTCAGCCATCTTTCCAACAGCAAAAACAAACAAAAGACAACATATTTACAAAGACCACTGAAAGGATTTATTCTTGCTGATCTTTTTTATTTAAATTGTCTTCCTGAAGACACACTGGAAAACAAAATTAGGAAAGTTAGCATAAATAGACTTGAAAAACAATTGGTCTATGACTACTCTATCTATTTCAGACCAAACCAATAAAATTAGAGCAGGGATAAATTGTCCATGTCTACCTCTGTCTAGGGCAGATATCACAGAACTTAATCCTGCCTTTATCTGAGTCTAAAACATCCCTTAGACTATCTGTTATTTCCCAGACCAAAAAAGAACTACAGAGACCCACGTGACTGTAAATAACTGATTCTTGCAAGCAAAAGCTGCAGTGTTATGGTGATCATTTAGAGCAATTGTAGAAGTGTGGCAGTTCCTCTTCATTAGTCAGGGAACCATGCTTCCATATTTCACAGAGAGTAACAGGGCAGAATTATGTAGTACAAAGGAAGAAAAAGCCTGTTCTTGTACGTCTTCAGTGCAGTCTAGCACATAACTTTGTGAAGCTTGAGACCTTTATTTGGAGGCTATAGCTATAGTGAAGAAACAAGGAGGAAATGCAGTGTAAAGGGAGGGAAGAAGGAAGAATATGGGACTGGAGATATGACTCCATCCATGAGGGTGTAGTTGTAAAATCAACACAAAGCACCAGCAGTTGGCTTCTTGTGAGACAGGTTGTACTACTCACATTTATATACAGTAAGATTTTTGCAATATGTTGTAGTGGTTTGACTTTGGATGGGTGCCAGGTGCCCACTAAACCTTTTTATCTTTCCCCTTCCTGGTGGGACAGAGGAGAGAACAAAATGGAAAACAACCAATAGGTTGAGATAAGCCAGTTTACTAAAGCAAAAGGAAAAAACAAGTGAAAGTTTGCATGCACATAAGCAAAGGCGAAAAAATAATCTCTGCTTCCCAGGATCTGTATTCAAAAAGAGATTAGAAACTGCAAAGTAGGTGGGACATTTTGCACTTCTTTAAATGCTACAGTACTCATTGTGGCTCCCTCTACTGCAAATCTATACCCTGAACAGCTATGTGTACTCAATACTACACCAAGGTTTAGGAAAAGGTTTCTGTTTCAGATCTGTATCATGTGCCTAATTTTTAAGCAAGGAGGAAGGAGAACATACAAATACTGATCTGTAAAATCATATGAGGTGAGCTGCATTTCATTTCACACCCAGTTTTGTTGAATGAAATATTTAATTACAACTTCAAGGACCTCCAAGGAACTGATAGAAATGAAATGTGTTTTGCTTAATGTTCATTAAATCTAATCAACATGAGCTCATGATCTTCCAACTGCAAAGAGGTTAAAATTAAAAATTAAAATTCTAATTAAAATTCAAAATTAAAAATCTAATTAAAATAGAAACCTTGTAATTAATTCATTTTTTTAAAGTGAAGTATCATAATTTTGATTAGGTTGATGACCTGTTGTCATATTTTGAACTGAAACATTGACCAAAAATATATGCCATAGTTAATTTCATGACTTCTGTAACTTAGCACGCATATATTGATTTTTTTTCATCCCACTATTTCTAAATCATTATAAGAATACAATATTTTGGTGTTAGTCTTACTGACTCTATCACACCTTGAAGTGTTCAGTCAAGCAATGTGATAAAGCATTTTAGAAGACGAATAGAAGTATATATTTCTCCTATTTAAATGATCAGAAGTGAAAAGCATGGCTATTTCTTATCCATTAAAAATCACTTAATGTCAAAATTTTCTGGATAAATATCAGGCAGTCTTCTTTATGTCTTCTTTCCGTTCTACTGGTCCATTTTATCTGACCATTTTTTTGTCTCAGTTTCAGCAGTCTGAAAAGGGATACTTTTTCATGCAGAAGACTGCTACACGTAGTATGAAGAGTCCTTAAAAAGTTAGGTTGGAAGTTTTCAGTAAAGGTCTAAAAGGATTTTTAATGGTGACTGAATTAGAAAGGATGCCTTGGGCTTTCTCCTGCAGAGTAATTAATTATTTGGGAAGTATTTAATGAAATATCATTTACTCAGTTTCACTGTAGCTTGAATTATAAAGCTTTGAAACATGAATTCAATTTTCTGGACTGTATCTACATGAAAGACTGATCACATATAAGAAGTTGTAGCAACAATAAACATGAATGCAGTGTACAAGATATAAACCACTATGACAGACACCATGTAACTAGTTCTATTGCACACAGGAATGTGCAGAAAGCAAGCCACTGCTGAACATAATACAGCATATATGCACTTCTGTCTATAGTACAGACTTTAAACATGACCATCAGAGGCTGGCAATTGACACCTGATTTTAGTTATAACATTAAAATACAATTTTTCTTGCAGTTTTGAAGAAGCTTTCCTAGATGAAAAAATGTAATCCTTTATTCTTACAACTTAACCATTGTCTTTCTTATCCTTAACCAAAACTTTTCTCTGTGTTATTTCCCCTCCAAAGACATCAGTTTCTCTAATTTTCCTGGTTGCTTATCTGGCATTAAGTAATATCCAGCAAGCCACACCAATCAAGTTAAAATGTGAGCAAGCATCCTATGACTGGATTTAAAAACTATAGATATTATGGAACAAACCTGGAGCTGACAAGAAAGGAAGAAATTTGTGAAAAGCTCCAAGATTTTCTTCCAGCACACTGTTCAGCAGAGACCAAATGCAGTTTGAGACAGATGGGAAGAAGCATTCCAAGAGGTGTTCCAGTCCTTCTATGACCTTCCTTTCACTGCTTTTGTCTGAAAAGTACAATAAAGTTCATGATGGTTTGCTGAGAAGTTAATTGCAGTTTTCTCTTCTATACAGACCTTCAGCCAAAAAGCCTCTGTAAAGTACTCCACTAATTAGGTATTCAGGAACTTTCATCAAGATCTATTGAATTTTCCCAAGCAAAGCATCCTGTATGTGCACTAAATCCATAAACCTCACTGAGATATTGTTTGGAAACCCTTCAAAAGTTCATTTGAGATTTTCATGTATGTGCAATATATTCTTCATGGTGATTGACACCTTTATATCTACTGGAGTTTTAACAGCTGGTATAAAAAACTAGTTTCAAAACTTGTACCATTAATAACAATATATTGTCTACAGAAATAGGTAGAAAAATGAGCTAGGTCAGCTTGTCTAGGTAATAAATGAAAACAAAAGTTCCTAATACTCTCATATTTCATATTTATTAATGCCTTAAAAAATCACAAGTCTTGATCAGATGAAGTCTCATTCTATTATGTTCTTCAACAAGATTTTTATTTGCACTTGAAAATTATTTTCCTCTCAGCTTCCAGTGGTTACCATGGTCATTAAGATGATATTCAGTGAAGGTCTTACAAACCCCAGAAACACACATAAACACTTGTTCCCCATAAACACATAGATATCTAAGTCACTGTCATAGTAAACTAACAGGCAAAGGTGCAGCTGTCACAAATGACTTCCACATTATTCCCAGCCTTTTCCAGTGGTGAAAAGAAAGGTAATGAAATCTAAAACTAAAATTGTTTCTCTAAACAAGTCTAAGCTTTTTGCAGCTTTTCACAACTTCTGATAGATGTTATTGCCAACTTAGATATTGTTGCTTAATTTCAAAGTAAAACATTTTAGCATAACGTGGTTTCCAGCATTACCCCTCACAAGACTTTTGCAAGTATTTATTTTTAGACACAAGGTAAAGGCTATTCCTTCTGCAAAAAAAGATGTAGAAGGCAGTGGGCAAAGGGAAAAGACACATTAGCAGTACAAACCAGATGTAATAAAAGCAAATGAATTACAAGAAATTAAATAATAATATTACTTGAAAGGGGCATTTGAGCAGAGAGACCTGTTGCCAAATACGTGTTCATATTTGTGGCTGTGTGCCAGATGAGTCTAGCCAACTCATTTTGAGAAACGTTGGTGAGCCCTTCTAAAAGCATTAGATTTTTACCTTAAAGTCTGATCCACCTCCCTCAACATGGCAGCTACATTCAGGAGATAAACTGATCCCCTAGACTGTACTGGAAAAGAACATAATCCTAAAGCTGATGATGTTTTAAGAAAACTGTAGCATGCCCCAGAGTAAGGCAGTGCAGTGTCATTTAGCAGCTATTCCAAACCACTTACACTGTTATCTCTGACCATGATTTACATCTTTTTGTTTGACGTTTTTGAGTCAAACAAAAGTAAGCTTTTAAATCAGAACAGAAAAGTACAATCAAACATATCTTTACAAATTTCAGAAAGATAACCTAAACTAATACACTGGGCTTATTCAGAGGAAAAGCTAGTTGTAGTTATGCTGGCTGAATGCGAGGCAGTCATCAAAGCTGCTCTGTCACTCTTCTCTGCAGCTGGACAGGGGAGAGAAAATATAACAAAGGGTTCATGGGTTGAGATAAAAACCCGGAGAGATCACTCATCAAGCACTGTCACAGGCAAAACAGGCTCAATGTAGAGTAATTAATTAAGTATAGACATAAAAAATCAGAGTAGGATAACAAGTAAAAGGAAACCTTCAATAGACCTCCCCCCCACCCCTCCCTTCCCAGCTCTACATTCTCCCCCAGCACAGGGAGACAAGGAATGGGAGTTAAGGTCCATTCATCATAGGTTGTTTCTCTCTCTGCTAGGACAGAGGAGTCTTTCCCCTGCTCCACTGTGGGGTCCCTCCCACGGGAGACAGTTCTCCATGGACTTCTCCCGTGAGCAACAGTCCTCCCCAAACTGCTCCAATGTGGGTCACACTTCCACAGGCTGCAGTGCTTCAAGGACAGGCTGCTCCAGCCGTGGCTCCTCTCTCCATGTGCATCCCATGGGGTCACAGCCTCCTCTCAGGCATCCACCTGCTGTGGTGTGGGGCTCACCCAGGGGCTGGTGGTGGATCTCTGTATGCCCATGGCCGTCCTTGGGCTGCAGGGCACAGCTCCCTCTGCCTCACCATGGTCTGCACCATGGGCTGCAGGGGAATGTCAACTCCTGCCCCTCCTTCTCCACTTGGTACCTGCAGACTTGTTTCTCACATGTTCCAACTTTATTCTCTGGCCACATTTACAACTGCGCAGTAACAACTTCTTGTTCTTCTTCTTGTTCTTCTTCCTTCTTCTTGTTCTTCTTCTTGTTCTTCTTCTTGTTGTTGTTCTTGTTCTTGTTCTTCTTGTTCTTCTTGTTCTTGTTCTTGTTCTTGTTCTTGTTCTTGTTCTTGTTCTTCTTCTTCTTCTTCTTCTTCTTCTTCTTCTTCTTCTTCTTCTTCTTCTTCTTCTTCTTCTTCTTCTTCTTCTTCTTCTTCTTCTTCTTCTTCTTCTTCTTCTTCTTCTTCTTCTTCTTCTTCTTCTTCTTCTTCTTCTTCTTCTTCTTCTTCTTCTTCTTCTTCTTCTTCTTCTTCTTCTTCTTCTTCTTCTTCTTCTTCTTCTTCTTCTTCTTCTTCTTCTTCTTCTTCTTCTTCTTCTTCTTCTTCTTCTTCTTCTTCTTCTTCTTCTTCTTCTTCTTCTTCTTCTTCTTCTTCTTCTTCTTCTTCTTCTTCTTCTTCTTCTTCTTCTTCTTCTTCTTCTTCTTCTTCTTCTTCTTCTTCTTCTTCTTCTTCTTCTTCTTCTTCTTCTTCTTCTTCTTCTTCTTCTTCTTCTTCTTCTTCTTCTTCTTCTTCTTCTTCTTCTTCTTCTTCTTCTTCTTCTTCTTCTTCTTCTTCTTCTTCTTCTTCTTCTTCTTCTTCTTCTTCTTCTTCTTCTTCTTCTTCTTCTTCTTCTTCTTCTTCTTCTTCTTCTTCTTCTTCTTCTTCTTCTTCTTCTTCTTCTTCTTCTTCTTCTTCTTCTTGTTCTTCTTGTTCTTCTTGTTCTTCTTGTTCTTGTTCTTGTTCTTGTTCTTCTTCTTCTTCTTCTTCTTCTTCTTCTTCTTCTTCTTCTTCTTCTTCTTCTTCTTCTTCTTTTCTTCTTCTTCTTCTTCTATATGTTGTCACCGAGGCATTATCACCATTTCTAAATTGCCCAGCCTTGACTGGTGGCATGTCCATCTTTGGAACCACCAGCAAAAGTTCTGCCAGACACAGAGGAAGCTTCTGGAAACTTCTCACAGAATCCACTCCTGTAACGCCTTCTCCCCCCACTACCAAAGTTTGGCCATGTAAACTAAATATATTAATGCAGAGAAGAAAGTGCATTTTTCAGTTCCTCTCTTAAAAACCAATCACCTACATTTAATTCCATTTTCTTCAAATTCACCAGTCTGTCTGTGAATGTCAAAGGCAGTGAAAAATTTTCATCTCCTCACTTAACAGGGGTCTTTTTGAAGGAAAAATTTAGAGGCATGTTAGATTTTGGGCCAAGGGAATTAAGAAGCTGATATGAAGACATAAAACAGAATTCCCCTCCAAAAGATCAAGCTCACATCATTTGGCTTAATGTGAGAAACACTCTGTGAAGTTCTATAGCTTGTGCTCTGACATAACTCACACCAGATGATCATGAGAGTCCCTTTTATGCCCAAACAAGTATGGATTTATTGTCACTATAATAAGTCCTCTTCACACTACTCAGGCAGTGTAAAGTGCCTTTTTAAGTGTGCATAAATTACATTTACTCTCACTTAAAGAACACTTTAGTCTGCCACAACTGTGTTAAAGACCTGTGATTTATGTTAAAATCAGCCCTTAAGTATTCTATTTCTAGGTTCATAGATTTAAGATCCAGGAGGTACAGATAATGTTCCCAGTCTCACATCCCACACAATGTGGACCATAGAATTTAATTAAAATAATTTCTCATTCAGATTTGAATAGGTGAATCATGTATACTTCAAAGACACATCTCAAGCTGAGACTTATTGAGACCAAGTGAGTTCATCATAGTTCCCACGGAGTTGTTGCAGCAACAGCCTGCCTAGAAACCTGAATCTTAATTTCCAGCTGAATTTATCCGATGTTCACTCATAACCAAAGAATTTTATTATACACTGTATGCTAAAGGAAAGAGTTCCTTACCATCAAAAACCTCTCTGCAACCGCTCTGCACAGATAGCTGCCAAATCCCTTCTTAACTGTCCCTTTGGTAAGTTAAATCCATTGATTGTGCAGATTTAAGGTTTAATACACAGTTCAGAATTCCCAGGCCTTGAACAATTTGTTTAAACACTTCTTGATTTTCAACATCTGTTAATAAGGCAATCACAGAAATGACCACCCACAATAATATTAACCTCTTCTACATTATGTTGCTTTCCGCTTCCTGAACCTAATCTGTGCAGATTTTGGGTTCCAGCACTGTTTTAATCAATATCTAACAAAATTCAAACCTTAATGGACAGAATTTTTTTTTAAAAAAAGGCAATATTCTCTGTTCAAAGCACCCTGCTCTTTATTGTAATACCCATTCCAGGAACAGAAAAGATCATCCTGCAAAACACATTCCAAGTGCTTAGTTCCACTCTCAGGAGACTCATCTGGTGCTCTTCCAAGAGAAGATTTAGTAGAAACACTTTATTTTTCTTTATTTTTTTATTTATATTTTGGGTGATACAATTATTACCCCATTTATAGCATTTCTGTTATAGAAACATCAAAAGGCAGTCTCTATTCAACATGTCAAGCACAGACAAAATGCTCGGTGAGGATGTGTGTCTCTATGTTCTGGGCAAGCAGTTGGTTTTCACACCTCAGATCACATTTCAGAAATGTTGGAAAAATTATTCTGCTCTGTACCTTTGGGAGTGTTAGAAAAGTCCTTGAAGGATTCATTTTTACTTAGTCTAAGTGAAAAAGACAAGGTGGCGCCAGGTAGGGCAAATGAAACAGCCAAGGTGAAAGAAACAATTAAGCAAGCGAAATTTCTTAAATCCCTCAGCAAGGCAGCAAAATTCTGCTGGCACAGCTGTTTTTTTTTTTTTTTTAAATAAGTTTGTTCTCTGTTTCCATGTCCTGCACATATCTGCAAGAACAATACCAGTATCACTTATCTGCAGTCTGTGCTGGAGACGTCAGCCACTCCAACACATCAATGAAAGAAGAAATTCGATGAAGTGCATCTCACAAAGACCAACTGCAGTATTACAGCATAAATCTACATGTTTTTACTGGAGTGCTGGTGGCAAATCAGGCAGTAACGATCCTCAATTGCAAAATGTTTTTGGGAAACACTGATTTCACATTGTTCATCTCCATCTGTCAGAGTTGCAGTCGATATCATCAAAAGCAGCTGCTGTCTTTTCCATTTCAGGCTCAAAGTATATTAAGAAGTCTAAAGATGTGCATTGTCTTGGCACTGAAAATGAAGAATTTAACTTGTGTCTTTGATACTTAAGTTTTCCAACCATTCCATATACAGTGTTAAAGCACAAGTGTTGTCTTCTCCAAGTTACACCACCAATGAAAATTTATGATCACATACGGAGACGCTGAGAAAAAAGAGAATATTTTCAAATGAAAACATATGCCTTAATTTGCTGACACACTCTGATGATTTGAAATATTCTGAGTGTTGGTAATAGCTTGCTGTATTTTTCCTTACTGTCATTTAAAGCTATAAAGCACCATCTAAATAAGCTTATATTCCTTCTACCTCTTGGTCCTCATTTTCATTACACCATCAATGTTTGAAGGAATGCTTTATATTCCTTTAAGAATGTCTTTGCAGCCAGAAGTAATTGTATTTTATCGTTCTGATAGGAGAATTGCACTGTGATTTTCCTCTTTTGCTAGAGGAAAACAAGATGGAAAGAAGAGAGCTGGTATTCATTAAGAACTGCAAAGGGACGTTGTAGTTGCAATTTTCCATCTAAGATTAATTCCATCCCCACTGTGTTCCTGAACAATGTAACTTGGGACACTGCTCCAAACTGATCCAATTCAAGTTTGAAGTAACCTCACATAAAAAAATTAACAAATGTTCTGCACTGCTTTCAGGCAGACTTTAGTTTAGTGTCTGGGTTTTCCTGTGACTTCTTCAAGCACCTTCGTGTGAGAAAATCTTAGACACCACTGTGATGCTATCTAAGGCTAAGATTTTTCTAAATACTGAGAAAAATTGGCAAAAAATAAGGACAAGGCCCAGGAAAAATGTCTACATTTTCATTGAAATAAAAATACAAAGGAAAAAATAATTAGAAAGGTAAAGCTACTGAGGAAAAGTAAAAACATTATGGAGTTTGCTATGAGGGCTGAATTGCCCAAGCTTTCTCTGTTATTTACTCCTCATTATTTGTTTGCAGATATATTTTACTAGACTATTTTTAGCAGTATGCTAGACCTCTCTAGAGCACTAACCCTGCTGAGACATATTGCTCACTGGCTACAGATGTTCTGCTGCACACTGGGCACAGCAATATCCTGCATGTTTTCATTGCTGGAAGATTGTGCTTTGACCAGGCAATGTTAATTAAAAGATGCTCTTTGAACACCATAAGGATATTGGAAAGTCACAGACAAAGCGAGGAACATAAAAAAAGGCTTTTTCATTTCTTTCTCCAGGAAAATTGAATTTGTATGAGAAAATCCATGGGGGAATCCTGTTACAGACCATTATTTTTAAATATTGCAGTTTCTCCAGTTTGTACAACCCAGTGACTATACACAGTACAGTCTAATTGAAATTTATTCTTAAGGAACAGGATCATTTTCTCTTTGATGGTTTGTGCTACTCTACAAAAACCCAGGTAAGAGAACTCTACAATAGCCCAAGTAAGACTGGTGTAGGCATTTGGAAGCTAGGAAAACAACCTGATCCACAGCTACAGGTGGCTGTTTATTTTTTTGTCTAAGTTTTACTGTGAAGAAAAAAACATTGCTGTGCACAGAAAAGGCAAATAATTCTCCCTGACCCTGGTGCAACTTGATGTTCATATTTCTGGATACACTAAACTGACCACTGACCTGGGGACCAAGAGGGAAAATGAAAAAAAAAGTGATGCAAACAAGCCTACAGTTATTATTACTTTTTATTCTGTAGGGCTATGTTCTTACACCCTTTCATAGCTGCCAGGCTAATGATTTTCAAACCTGATTAGATAACTTAAGTATCTTTAAATCACTGTACAGAAAAGTAGTTAAATGTTATTTGGACCTTCTGAGCAAATCAGTAATCCTAATACAGCAATAGATTCTCAAAGGCAGTCTTTGATTTTGCAATGCTTGCAATGACCATTTGTTCTGTGGGCCAGAATGCATTTAGCTTTCTCTCACTCACTTCTCACATTACACTAGAGAAGCACTGACAGCAGTCTACCTGCCATGCCCGAGATGCTTTCAATGAGACAAGAGCACAGAAAATAACCAAGGAGAAACAATCAAGGAATGTAAGTCCCAAATATTAACTATTAAAATAAAATCACAGAAATTTACATCATCATACACTTGAAACACCCTATTAAACTATTTTCTCTTTCTATTCATCCAGTTAATTGATTTTTTCGGAGTTCCTGTGACAGAAATAACCTCAAAATGACTTTGCATTCCAGAGTTAGATAAATGGAGGAAAAATGTGTAGGCAGCATATAGAGTCAAGGGAGATGGACAGACATTAGGACTGAATACAGGGAATCCTCTTAGCTTTCTGCAGCATGTCCTTTTTCCCAGCTTCATGATGGCATCAACAATACACCAAATAAAGAGATTCAAATTGTTCAGAGAAGACAGGGGATTCAATTGCAGATTACATGCAAAGGCAGCAGGAAACACAAAACAAATTGTTTTATCCATTCACTCCCAAATGGCTGAGTAGGCATGCTACCAAGTCTCTTTTTTACTAGTTTCCACTTATACAGTAAGAGGTGTGTTTATTATGGAAGAGGATGGTCATGATCATGGTAATAGTAATAACAACAATAATAATGATAATAATGATAATAGTGACATAACAGTAGAAGAAAAAAACAAATGAGAAAACTACAAGTTAGAATTTTAGCTCGTCACTTGCCTGAAGTGCCTCATCTACCCACTGCAACCATAAGCCCCCGTAATTCATAGCCCTATATTAATAGCACAGCAAGGCATAAAAATGTAAATACCCTTTCAAATTTTTAAGTATTTACATAAAAAAATCTGAAGTGAAATGACAATGACAATTCTGTTAGAATCCAAATGTCTTTCCTGTGAGTGCAAACACATGTTAAAGTACAGACAAGAGCTCAGTATTTTTCATTAACATCTCCAAAGCGTAAGGACTGGTTTCTCTTTAGCCAATTTTTCCCAAACCTTTTTAGTTGTTCAAAGATCTCAGCAGTTATGTTGTTTTTCTTTCAAAACCTGCCTTGTACATTCCTATCCATATCAACACATACCAGCTAAGTCTCTAAACTGATTTATTGCAGTGAAAATGTTGTGTGAAACTAATAAGGCCAAACAGGAAATCAAATGACACTAACACTTTTAATAAAGCTGAACATTAAGTTGAAAATATTCATGCCCTAACAGGAGGTGTTGAAGGCTAAGCATGTATTCAGAAGTTTCTGGCAACATTCATTATCAGGGAGTGCCACCCAACTCTCTGTCAATTCATTGATAAGTCCCACTTTCCAAAAAAACCTCTGCTTTTGGAGGATGGTTTCCAAACCTTCCCTCATCACTTTGCTCTGTGTGCTTGCTGTCCTCAAAAACAGTTATCCACCAAGCAACAGGTGCTGAGGTCTGCAAGACAATAGTGGTGGCCCTTCGTTTAAAAGAAAGCATGGCCCCCAAAGTTGTAATTACTGAGAGTGACATAACAGCACAAGCTCTTTGTATTGGGCTCCCGCATCCACAAATATTGCACCTGTGGCTGTCCATCCCACAGACAATGCAATTTCCACCCTCCACCACTTCTGAGCTCATCTGCTGCATCCAGAACTTCATGTGAATGAGGATAAAGGCAGTTATAGTAGGGAAGACTATCAGAATCTCATGGCCCTTGTATTCTTCCCTAAGGAAAGGACAGCCAGGAGGAGCAGCACCTTTTCCTCCAGAGTGCCCCTATGGAGCCCTAACCTGGGTGCAGAACTGAGGCTGCAATTCCTTCCAGCTCTGTGTACCATGACCATGCTTGGGACAACAAACTTGACTAACTTTAGTACAAATTAAAGCATTACAGAGGACATAGAGCAGATGAAGGATCCTCCACACAAAATGCCTTGTATGCTGATTAACTCCTGTTATGCTGTACCGTTTGCTAAGGTAAACATAGACTAACTTAAGGAACTAGTCATATTCCCTCAGAGGGGAGAGAGAAAGCACTGGAGAACTATGCCTGTCTAAGTATTAGACTGTCCTCTGTGGAGGCCATGGCATCAGCTGAGCTCCTAAAACAGGTATTACAGTCTGCTCTGTGTTAGGTGCTACAAAACTAGGGATTGCTGGGAAAATTCACAAAATGGATTGAGAGTGAATTGAAAGAATATTATGGTGGTCATCTTGGAGAGTGATGGGGCACACCAAGACATTTTTAATTTATTTTTTCTAAAATTAGTATTTGTCCTTCTTGAGTTGCAAAGAAGACGTGTTTGCCAGGTCAGCAGTCACAAGGTGGTAAAAGCAGATTAATTCTCCTTACAACAGTAATGGACATTTTAAGAGATCCCCTGCAGTCCATTTTTTATTAACTATGTAGCCAACACAAGGGATATGGATTACATCTAATATGACTTTGAAGTCACAAGTAGCTGCAGTCGAGTCTTTGCTATGAGCACTGAAAATGGAAAATGTAACTTCTTAAAAAAAAAATAAAATATTAAGTATCTAAGATAGAAATGAGACTTCTTCATGCTGTGTGGCTGAACTCCCAGTGAGAGTTTTTGCATCTCACCACTATTATCCAGAATCTGTGTAACCCTTGCTAAGGAGTCTCCATCACTTTCACAGTTCCTGCTCCTTTAAGGAGTCTCCATCTTTTCACAGTTCCTGCTCCTTTACTCTGCCCCCAAATCTGGCAGTACGTCCCCAAAATACAGGAATATATCAATATAGGAAAAAATAGCTCTTTGCTTTTTTGTTGCAAGAGAAGTTTTCTGTGTGTTTACTGCACTACTTGATCTTTCTTCTGCTGGAGTTGGGATACTGCTAACAGTGCGGAAGTTTTATTTACTTCAGACCACAAATCTTAGCAATAACCAATTTATTCCAGCATGTGCTTGGAGACCACTGGATCTCTAAACCACAAGTCAGTACAGAATTAAGTGCAACTGTCAAGAAACTCTTGGGGGTTTCCAAATTATTGCATGGAGGATTAGGTGGTTTCAATTCTGTGCTCACTGCAGCTGAGTTGGCAAAATCCTCTCCAAACCCCAAACTTTGAAGCAAGACTGTAAGCAGCGGTTTTGTGCCAGAAGACACAAGCTTACCTTGTAAGTAAAAATCTGGCAGATGGAGCATTAGAACTCCACAGTCTAGGAATTAGGTAGGCTCCAAGATTAATAAATGATAATATTATGCAATATATAGAGCAGAGTGCACAGATAAGGACATAGCATTAGAGAGAGTAATAAATTCACCTCTTCCAAACCAAACCAGAGCTTAACTACACCTTAGTTAATACCGGTGGAAAATGTTTACTCAGCTTACTCTTTAAGAACTTGATTGGTGGATTCAAGTAACTGTCAACAAATCCAGTTGTAGAGAAAAGTATGCATTTGCACTGATACCCACTTTTCATCTAGGCAAAAAGTAATCCATAGATATCCTTTCTTTAAACAGTGTGAATGACTTACTGAATTAATTAAGGTATCAGCAAGGAAATGAAAATATTTTAAAGATTAGATTTTGGAGGGGAGTATCCAGCACAAATCACTGCTTACCCCAGCAGAATGTCTTTCAGGGGAAAGAGGAGCAACAGAAAAATTTCTCCCCCCTTGTCCAACTGATGAACATTCCTACCTTACAACATTCCTACCTTACAACTGTCTCATGCAGGAAAGATTTTGCAAATATAAAAGTTTCCTTTAAATTTTTAAGTAGTCCATATTGCCATGCACTGGCATTGAAGTTTTGAGAGTTGGGGTTTTGAGAATTTTTCTAATCCTCTGGAGAGGATTTTTAGCTGCTTTTAACTTTTATTGTGAAAAATATTGTTATTGTTCTAATCATTCCCTCATAAATGGTTAGAAGAGGAGAAAATCTTCTTTTGAGAACACTCTGGCTAATAATTTGAGATTCAATATATTTTTTAATTAGTACTGTGGGCACTAGGGCAGCTTAAACAAACTTGAGAGTCAGAATAAAGTCCAGAGGGCTTTGCTAAAATATTCTGGAAAATCTTAAACATTAGAAATCATCACCAGTGTTTAAAAGTTGTTCCACATGAAAATATCTTTGACAATAAATGATAAGAAAGACTGAATCTCAGGCATAACTCAAATGTTCTGCAATCAGAAAGTAAAATATGCTGTTACTGGAAGAGCAATGAATTAATTTATGCACTATTTATGGTAATTAGAATATTTCTCACTTTGTTTACTGGGTGTTATAAAAACACTTACCTGAACAAGTACAAATTACTATCAGTGATTTCTGAAGACAGAGAAATTATCATATAAAATAAAAACTGATGTCTTCTGAAATGAGTACTTTGGAACACTGTGGGTAAGTACCAGGGGCACATCACTGGTAAGTGTAGATCTGACTAGAACATTTATGATTCAAAAAAGTGCATAAAGGTGTTTCATTTCTTCAGAATGCATGTAGTTATGAAAATGCCTCCATCAGTTCCACCTATTTCTATATAGGTTAACTATTGGCATAACAGATTTTTACAGGTGGAATTGAATTTTATTATTGATATAACTGAGAGCAGAATATGACCTGTCAATATTCGTAAATCAAAACTCCTTTGATATAACAGCTGCTCAGCACAAATAAAGAGAAAATTCTATGTGGAAACCAATATAGGGATCACTAACTGACCTCAATGAGTAACAATAAAACCAATGTGATTTACTGTATCAGGATGATTCCACATTGTCAGCACCCTGGTGTCCAAATGCTTCCAGGCTCAGCTTTTCTGCTCCTCTCCCCCAGGCTTGAATTTGCAACCTGTCTTTCCATAATGTTGTCTCAGAAATTCACAAGAGACTTCTGTGTTGGTAGTGCTAAAGTTGAGAAGGGACAAGGTTTGACTTGCACACCAAGAATCACAGATATTTTTTAGCTTTTCAAAAATAATTTTTTACTGTGGAATCCAGAGGAAATTTCAAGCTGTAGAAGTGTGCTGACAAATATTGTTTCTCATTGCTTATTTAAATCCTGGATTTGTTAGATTACCATTCTTTTAAAATACATAGAGTAAATGCCTAGGGTATTGAACACAATACATCCACATTTTGATTCACCTGAATCTTTACCTTCAGTTAAAAAATATTCAGAACAGCAGGTAGAAAAAAAAATTTGTTCATCACAGAAACTTTTCTAAGGCCTTTTGTACAGTACAACAAAATGTTCCAGTTTTCATCAGTGTTATCTTGCAGCCAACTAATGAAAAAATCTATGAGCATTCTTGGTCAATTCAAGCATTTAAATCAATTACAATGACTATTAACACATTGCATCCAATATGCTTTTGTGAAATGTGGTTTCCAGTATCTGTAACGAATAAGCAGGATGATGACACCCTCTTTTACTGGCCAAAGGAGAGGAAAAAGCCCCAGCAAGGCTTTCATGTGTGACAATTGATTAGTTCCATTGGATTTCTCTTATTATGAAGTGTTTTGACCAACATATAATTCAATTGAATTGTTTGTACTGAGGTCTACTGCCTGAAAGCAAGAAAGATATGTAAATGCTTTGAAGTTTAATTAAAATGGGATTTAATATAAAATTTTCACAGTTTCCTCTTAAGAAGTATGGGAAACCACACAAACAGATGAACTTGAAAAAAAATTATGGTCGATTATTTTGGTAGTCATACTAAAATAACTAACATTCAAGATATACCCAGAAATAAATTGTGCCTTTATTGCTTTTCAAATGGTACCATCAACTTTGCATATAGATTAAAATATATATGCTATGAAATTATTGATCTAAGGGGGAATCAATCTATTTCAAATTAATATTCTGTGACTGAAACATACAACTATATTACTCCTTCAGACTGCTGTGAATATAGATATCTGTTGAACTATAACATTAAGTTATCTTTATAAACCTCCATTTGTCACAGGAAATTCTAAAAGTTCCCCTTGGAAAAGGGGAATGTATTTTATATTTTCAGTGTGTCTATGGTTAGACCATATTGGAAGAAGACAGAACTCATCCCAACAGTGTATTATGGATAGAAAGAACAATCATTGTAGCGGGTTTTACCAAAAGAATTTAGGAGAAAGTAATAGTGGGTTTTTTTAATCTGCCCATTGAAGAACTCCCTCAGAAATAAAGAAAAAATCATAATTGACGCAAGGAGTTGGTCTCTGTGACTCTTGTAGGTCCCTTGCAACTCAGCATATTCTGTGATTCTGTAATGTACACAAATGAAAAGAACAAACTCTTGAATGAGTTTGACAGGACAATATAGACTAGAAAATGTGGGGAGAATCAATCACATTTTTTTTGAAAGACAATGGAGATATGTTTAGAGCATCACTGTTGTTTTATTAGGAAGTTTATGTCTAAATTCAGAGATGACATGTTGCTTCTATTTTATTTTAATAAGTAATACATTGGACCTTCTTGGTACTCCTGTGATTTCTGACATCTATATTTGTTATTTACAGCAGATAAGTAGGTAAGACTCATGTCCTTTGAAACACAAACTATGAGTGTGTTTGGTTCTGTAACATATTTTCCAGAATTTGATCTATTTTCTGCTGTATTTGGAATTTTTAAAAGAACTAAACCCCCCACAGGAATGGACAGTAATTGATCTAAGATTTTCTTCTTATGAGTTAAAATATATGCACAAAAGGATTAGAGCAAATCTGAGATAAAAAAAAAAAATCTTTCTCTCAAAATTGTTGCTGCAAGAATGTTTTATATATGACTATCCCACGTTTTGGACCTAAAACTGCTGGCAAGCAGCCCACTGCTCTCATACTGCTATAAAAGTTATACCAACAATTAGAATCCATTTTGAAACAAGGAAAAATCTGAAAATATACATGCATCCCTTGATGACAGTCAGGCATGGCTGTTTCCTCCTTGACTACATGGAGCCCAAAGCCATGGAAGTCCATAGCAGAGGTTAGTTAAGCTAGATTTGGTATGTGAATTGAAGCTGTATACAAAGGTACGTTTTCTTTCTCTCTTTGAACTTCTAGAGTCTTAAGGCAGTCTAACACTACTTTGTAGGGGAAGGAACTCACGTTTGCAAGTGTTGGACTCAGATGTGCA
The DNA here is from genome assembly GCA_013397195.1 of Hylia prasina. Taxonomy (NCBI): domain Eukaryota; kingdom Metazoa; phylum Chordata; class Aves; order Passeriformes; family Sylviidae; genus Hylia; species Hylia prasina. Next base: position 472,322 of record VYXD01013973.1, read on the forward strand.
GAAAAAGGACCTCAACTTTCAGTTAAGTACTTTCTTAGAAGTGATTTTAATGTTAAAATAAAGGATTTGTTTTGTTAGAGGTGTAATTTGAACAGTACAAAGCATTCCCAGTGAAGACTGATAAAAGGAGGAGGAGTGTCCTAGGTTAAAAATGTAAGATGTGCCCAAAGTATGGTTTTGCTTTCAAACCAGTACAAGGAGGACAAAGAGGGACTGTCACCCTCTATCTCAGTGACCAGCACGGAGCTTCACCTGGAACTGGGCAAGGAGCTGATGAAGAGTTTATGGGTCAGGAATAATGGGAGGGTGGGCAGGGACAGGTGATATTGTAGTAATGACATCCCTGCCATGACAAGGGGGTTGAAAAAAGATCTTTAAGGTCCCTTCCAACAAAAACATTCTATGATTCTATGACCTAATTCGAAGAAGAGGAAACTAATATTATTCTTGAAGCCTCTCTTGGTTCATGGATCCGCTTTAGTCCAGAGTCATGGGTAGACTTATAATGCTCAGATTTCTACTCTGAAACAGACTCATATTCTTTTTCAGTAAGAATAAAACTCAGCTGTCAGCCTGAAACAAAAACATAAGAACTTTCAATTTTTCTCAGCATTGTGACAAAACACTGATGTAGTTTTATGCTGACCATTTGGCATTTCTGATATAAAGCTTAAGGAGTCTCTTTCTCAGACTTTTGAGCAGTGCTAGCAAATACCATTAGCTAAGTCATACTTAAAAGTAGCTTACAGACATTCAGGAACTTTAGGGGGTTTATTTTTAATACCAAGAGAAGAATAAAGTTTTTTTTCTGGCACGAAAGAATTCAAAAGAGTCCCTGCTCCATTCACCTCCTAATTGTCTAACTGTTGGGTTTTGTTTGTGACATAATTGCAACCAAGGACCACAATCAGCCTTTCACTCTTGTTGTGTCACAAACAACATTAATAGGCAAGAATAAACGGCCTGGGAATAATTATTTTAGTTTAAGTTACAATACAGCTCTGTGCTCTAGCTTATAGGGTAGGTGCAGCATAGGTAGAATTTTGCCGTCTGTCCAAACACCCCAAATGAATACTCTGAACTGTAGCCACACAGTTAAGTCCTGTACACTAAAGTGAAGCATCTAAATACAGAAGGGTCATTCTCTGGAGAACTGGAGTCACTTCTTTCCCTGAGAATTTAAGACATCAGTTTTAGAAAAGCATTATTTAGGTCTTTAGCATTAGGACAAGTAATGATCTTGAATCAGGTGCAATGATTCAATGAATCCCAGTGTATATTTCTGAGGTATCTTGTAAGAGACACATTCGTGTGTCTTAACAAACCACAGTTTATCCCATCTTTACACTAAAGTAGAATTCTCTGTCCACTTGGGGTTAATACATCACAAATGGTGCACTGTGAATCTACATTCCTGCTGCCAAATACTTATTATTGTCCAAGAAAGCAAATCCTTACGTAAATAAAGAAGAAGAATGAAGGAAAAGAAAAAACACTTAGGTTTACTGTCCACATGAGCAGGATAGCACAGCCTAGGAGAGTAAGATTCCATTCAAAATTAACACATCCAATTTCACATCTTGGTGTTTACAGGCACATTATAGAGCTGAACTCCCACTTCAGTGAATGGAGATCCACCCATAGAAAAGTGCTTCTACTAGAACCAGAGCAAATGGCTGCCCAGCTTGAAAAATCCCTAAATATACTTAGGACCAAGTGGTGAGTTCCATAGAGTAAACACATGTAAACTATAGAATCAAAGAATATCCTGAGTTGAAAGGGACCCTCCAGGATCATCGAGTCCAACATCTGGCTCTGCACATGACAACCCCAAAAATCACACCATGCTTCTGAAACATCCAAACATTATCCAAACATTTGAACTTCAAATTCAGGCAATATAGAACTCACCTCTTTTCTTATTGCCTGGCCTGGGAATATCAAACTGGCACATTTTCCAAACACTTTACCTGCCTCTGTCAGAAACTTATCCTAAAATGGAAGTAATAAAACAGCATTTATTTCATTTAGCTGACAACAGCTTACCTTTTCAGTTTGTAAATAACTTCAAAATCTCCTGCTCTGTGGCATCTTTTTCCATACAAGTTTCATCATGTATTTACCATCCATTTCTGATGGCATTTGTATTCATTTTCCCCCACATCTTTTGTGCTCTTTAATCTTTACATTATTTGACTTCCTGTACCATTCTTCTCCTAAAAATCCTTTTCTATTTGTTTCTTTAATCACTGTCTCTCACACATACCCTCTTATATGTTGTAAAATACTTTTCATTGCTCATGCCTTTCCCAAGGGCCTTCCTCTCCCCCTGTACTTCCCTCATTTATGCAGGGAAACAATGCTCAGACTAACATCCAGGAGATCTCATCCTTCAGCAATTCGGTGGGTCAGCTACCCTCGATTCTCTGAAGCGAGAATCAGATAAGAAGCTCTCCTCCCAAGAGACTGCTTAAGTAGTGAACAATACCAGCAGAAATGAATTTACAGTACATTTTCTACTTTGACTAACACCCACCTGCGTCAGATACTTATCTTTGGAGAGGATGAATCATCCCCCGGAGAGTGTCTTTGCTCTCTGCTGTCTGTAGGTGGGAAACCAGATGATTAGCTTAGAACAGCTGCCTCACAGAAGAAAAGGGAAAAAATCAGCAAGTAAAGCCCCATCAATGCCAGAGGTCAGAAGTTCCTTGCCCAAATTGAAGCTCTCCACTCCCAATTTTGCTCTTAGAGAGAACAGGCAACTCCAGTGCAACAGTTTGTCTCACCTGTCATAACCACCATCTGAGGATGAGTGGCATTGCCTTCTGAAGCAGTTTTTTAGTTAGCTACAGAGGGAGGGTAAGGTGCTAAGCTTAGGTCTGTAAGACTAACTTTTAAACAGGGTATAAATTTTAAAGCAGGAATGCTACCACACAGTTTATGTGGGGGTGAAAATATAAATAAGTAGCAATTTGGCATTTATTGCACGCTGGAGGCCCTAGTAAACCTAGGTACTGGAAGTTCACCTAAGGGTCACAGCACAGTGACTACATTTTGGGACTAGAATCTGTCCAGTCTTCATCACAGACTGCTCCAGAGTCAAGATGATCTCCTTTGAGCTCTCAATCTCTTTGCTGCTGCTTGCGTTACTTATGTTCAAGATTCAGGAGCTTTTAAAATTCAGAAAATGATGACAAACACATAATCCATCAGTGACGTTTATTACTTTTTCCTAATACATGATGTTAAGCATAAGAATTATTTATGACCAGCATGCACGCAAATCAGTAAGGAAGAATTTGATTCCCTCATGAATGACTGAAGTGACAAAGATGCACTTTGAAATATGTCTGAAATGTTATACGCTGTTACTGCATGTTTTCACCACACTCAAAATAAGAGGTTAATTGCAGGCAGGCTGGAAAATAATGAGATAGCATCACCATTTACAAACAGTGACAACCCTAATATGGTAAATAGGTATGACAACTGAATGAGTAATATGCTATTTCACTCTGAACCCTGTACAAGGTCTTTTTCTTACAGCTTATGATAATTTTTAACTCTCTATAAGAGAATATGCTATCTTCATCCAAAGAAAGCATTGTGATATATAACAAAAGCAGATATCAGGAATAGAACATCAAAAAGAAGACATCTGTTTTCTTTGAACAAGAAGATATGTTTGGGACTCAGGGGAAATATTTGCCCTAGTGTAAATGCCATCACTATCTCAAAAACACTTACTCTGCTACACAGGGTAAAGAGTCTGTAAATTCAGCGTCAAGCACCAAAACTTCTCCTGATACTAGTGTTTGAATTATCCATAATTTTACCCTTATTTCTGAATGATGCATAATTTTTTTACTTTTATTACTGGTTCACAGACAGAGTTCTTCAATCATTTTAATCAGAGACAGTCTCCTCAAATAGGCAAGTCTGTGCTTTTAAGTCACTGTGACAGACAGCTAAACCTCAAGAATTTTATATTTCCACTGGGGAGGAAAGACACAAAACGGTTGGTTACACTTAACTTATCATGTGTGTAATGTGAATGTTTACATAATCCTAGCAATAGCATGAACAACCAAAGTGTGTCTGATTTAAAACTCGGTTCCAGATGGTTTTCAAATTGAATATATTATGAAGAAAATTAAACGCGAAAAAAAAGAATTGTTCCTATGTCTATCATGAATTTGAATAAAGAAGGTCCCTCAAAAAGAGAATCTGTTACCAGTGACAGTTTTTACTATCTGCATAAGCATGACCTTGATTAATGAGCATAGAATGATATGTATCATATGAACTGTCAAAACAGGAGGTGGATATCTAGTAAGTGTTCAATGTTGCTAAAATTTTGGCAAAGACAACCACTTTAAAACTGTTCAGAGGATGAGATAGTGAGAGGAATCCTAACAGCAAAAAAAGGCAAAATATTTCTCCTTTATTCAAGAATATAAAGAGCTTGGCTTGCACATGACCCATAATAAACACAACTCTTTGATGAATATCTATTGGCACTGTAATAGCATTAAGCTTTCTTAAAGACCATTGTGGGCTTTCAAAACAAAAAATGCTTAGTAACAATATAGTCATTGTCATATGAAGGGATAAAAGCCCCCAGAAGGGATTGAATGCATATTTTCTCTTATTCTGCAAAAGATAGGTGAGGCAAAGGGGAGTTAAATTACTCAAGCAAGGCAGTGAGTGTTGTAAATACAACCCATGAACTGAAACTTCGTCTTTTCACAACTGTGACCAGATGCAGCAGAACAAATATCCCCCTGGAGGACATCAGAACAGTTAGCCACATTTCACTGCTGGGTAAGGAAGCAGAATTCAGCTGAAGGAAGAGTGCTTCAGCAGGAAACCAAATCTACAGCTCTGAGGTAGGTATCTCAGTAGACTAAATCTAACCCATGGTGTCTTAATAAAAAGACTGGCGAAATTCCCTGTTGATAGATGTGGACAGGAGGGGTGTGATTTTCTTCATTGATAGGAAGAGGATCTAGGCCATCCTGTCAAGTTATCCTTTCTCATGGCAGGATATGCTGTAGGTACACAAATCCTCCCTTTACCTCCTGAAGAGAAGTGTGCCTGTGTCCTGTGCCACTGGTGACATCTGTCCCTGAGTCAGGGATTGTTGCACTCACCTGATAGCTGCTCTGGGCACCTTTCCTCATATTCTGCAGAATAATATATCCTGCAGTATGGCTTAAAATATTTCCTGAAATATGGATATGTTCTGACTTTCACACCCATTGTAATATATACAAAAATATTCAAGCAAATTTCTGAAGTTTGGGCTTCCAGTAATGGATCTATGCTGATTAGCTTTTATTAAATTATATCTTTTTGAGCTCTCCTGTCTAAAAGAAGACTGGAATTGGAGTTTTAGTATTATATTTAGTGGCAGTTTGGGGGAAGTTTGGGCAGTTTGTTTCTTTCTTCTTGTCTTGCACTTGGGGAAACTGCATTTGCAGTCTTCCCTGTTGTAGTGTCCTCCATGCTTAATGAGTCATCAATATGTTCCTCACTGGTACTTAAATTCCCTCAGTGCTTCCTTCTATGTAGCCATTGATATACCCAGCCTTGCAAAAATGTATCATTCTCTGCTTGTGAAATCTTTGGACTTCAGCGTTTATTCAATTTTAAATTACAGCACTACATTTTGCTACAAATTAGAAAATCCAAATTTATGTTGCAATAGAGCATCTCATTTGTATTTTGTTGTCCTCATTTATTAAGTAAATAAACTTAGGAAACTGAATCATGAATTACAAGACATAAACTACAAGAAAACCCATTTCACTGTATGAACAGGCTGAGCTTATGAGATTTGTTTTCCTTTGACAAGTTTGTGTCTGCCCTACTTCTGGTTGCTAGAAATGCTTTTCATGTCCCGGTGCCCCATGCTCCCTCCTCTCTTTTGACTGTCAAAAAATAAGCATAACAAGATTACTTTGAAAAATCACTAAGGAGGACTTATGTTAATCAGAAATGTGACCTCTACCTACCATCACCTCTACCAGACTGGAAGGAGTGGAAAAACAAGAGTGCCAGAAATGAAATAGGTAACTGAGCTCCAATTAAATTTAATTTTTTCCTGAGGCATTGCATGTGGAGATTCACTGAGCCCCAGTGTGATTTCCTTGCTTATGGATATTTTACCCCAATACCCACCTCCCCAGAGCTTATTGGCAGGGCTGTGCTAACCCTGTTTTGGGACAAAGCTCATCCCATGGCATCGGCAGAGTTCAAGCCATGACAGCTCAAACCAGAGAGGTCTCAGCAGGATGTAAAAAAGGTGTTTACTTTTAATTTGTAAGAATGTGGTAGTAATTCTAAGATCAATTTCTCTATAGAGTAGCTAAGCAGACTAGTACCTCACCTCAAGGACTCTGTGGAAGTAAAATGATTTATAAGTTTTACATAGCAATTTCTTTTCCTTCTCTTTGCTATAGTTTCCTCCTATTTTGTGTCATCTATCTTTTTATTCAACTAAATGGCATGTAATTATTTGCACTTACTACCTGGACAAAGAATGAGTTCTCTGTACAAAGAAAAAGCTTATAATGTTTCCCTTGAACAGCACTAGCTTTTTATCATGCCAAAGTGGATACAAAAAGTTTCTCTGGTCAATTACTCACTCACCATCAGCAACCACCACAATTGTGCTCTTTCAGAAATACATGAAGCTAACATCTTCTGGGTAATAGAAAATGGATTTCCTTGTTCTGAAAAATGACCATAATGAATTTGAAATCTTAGTAGAATGGATAGCCTGTGGACAGCACTTTCAACTAACCACTGGAAGAGGTGTTATAAAAACAATAATAATCAGAATCATTTCTACAGCAACTAACTAAACCTGTCACTTAAGGGCATATGTGCCAGGCTACCAAATGCACAAGATAATAAATTGCTTTTCCAGATTGTGCCTTTATACACCGCTGAAAGTCTTTTAACGGTCTCTCTAGTGAACCACCTTTTCTCAGTATTTATTTCCAATAAATTCTTCTGATATTGCATTCGTTACAACACCTTGGAGGACACGGTGTTTCAGGATGATTCTAGAGGTCCACCATCTCACAACGATATGCTGCTCAGAGTTCCCAGAGTATATATGCTGCTAACAATTATAAGTGAGTGTCAAAGACAGTGCTTCCCTTAGGACACATCAGTGGTTCCTTTGCCTCTGCTCCCTGTTTCTTGAATTTTCTCTAAGGAATGCAAAAGAAAAGTAATCCTTTTTCTTTACATATGTGTGAGTAACAAGACATCGAGGTTTATGTGAAACCACAGTCAGCAAAGGGGGTGCAAGGACATCTGCTTTAGTGCCCTGACAATGACCTCTTTTAACACTTTGCTCATGCTCATGTGAAATTAGCATCTGTATGTTAATACATGCCACTGCCTCAAAATAGAGATAGCAATATTACTTTTTATGGGAAATTGTTACTATAAGTTTGATGAAAAGAGTAAAAAGGAGTTTGAGAAGTTATAACTGGGAATAAGTTAGAAATATGATACGTGATCTAACTAGAAACACCTACACAAGGTTAACTTCTAAAAAGAGTCCCTTTTTAAAAAATATTAAAGTTTTTAAACTTGTTTTCACTGAAACAATTACCAGTCATGTTCGTATAACATAGTGTCATTCTTCAAGCATGGCAAAGTGTAGGAATGCTGAAAAAAATATGATAATGATTCAGAAAGCCCAACAATTAAAAAAAAAGGTTAGACATTTGAATGGATGTGAATCACCTGAGTGAACTGCTGATAAGAGAGACAAGCTAGCTGTTTATAAGGATTTAGAAGCTAATGTGCTACAAAGCAACTACAATATACACAATTATAAACAATGTTTGTATCAAAACTTGAATTACCACATTCTAGAGAAGCAAATGAAAAGTGATGTAAACCAGAAAGTTAAGTCCTTTCATTTTAATGTATAATGTTAGTCAAATTCTCAGATATGTAAACACTCTGGATTTATTAACAAAATAAAAATAAATCTGAAGACTCAGTGAAGAAAAAGTGGTGTCAACACTCTACCCAAAAATAGTACACTCTAAATTCCCATTTTGCTAGATGTGCAGCTGGGAAAAAAAAATGGCTTTGCTCTTGGCAAATAAAGAAAGATGTTAAAGGGAAAAATATAAAGGGGGAATGAAAATAGATGGACTTATAAAGAGCTCAAAAAGAGGTTTTGAACGGCATCTCTACTTGGTGGATGATGACAAACAAAGGGATTTTGCAGGCTGGTCAGTTTTCTGGTTTGGTCAGCCTGCGAAGAGCTGGCACAATATATTAGTAATTGCTGTTCTCTCATTCAGCAGAAATTACTTTCCAGAATAAATAATAAGAGACTTTTTTTGTAGCTTCCTCTGTGTGCTTAGTATCGTAAAGGACACATGCAATACCCTGAGGCCTGTGACAAATGGTTTATAAGGTAATGATCATGCTGGCCAAGCTGATTATATTTACAGCAAGGCACACAGCAGATCTCAGAGAAGAAAGAGCTATCTGGCAGGCAGACCAGCTGCAGGCTCTGTGCACAGAAAGGTAAGGGCTCAGGTGGAGACACGAACAAAAACATGTGTTCCTTCCTAGGAACTGACTGCAGCAAAAATGCAGCTACCAGCCCAAAGAAATGGAAGTGGAAGAAAATAGTGTAATCCCAGTTAAGCTTTAAGACTCTTAAATAGGTGTGAAACTCAGCAGGTCACAGGCCCTCTTTGTGCCATTACTAAGTGCACCAAAGAAGGAGAAAGTAATAATTTGGTTTTACTTAGAGCGTAAGTGATGAATCTCTTCACAACACAGCATGGGCTGACCTCCCAATACATCTCCCTAGGGGATATGTGCTTTGAGATAGATGAATTTATACAGATGAAGGAGAGTCCTTATCTGTTTGAGTGATACTAATTATTGTTTGTCTAAACCTATGATAAAACACACTAAGGCTTTAAACACACTAAGGCTTTAAACACACACACAAAAGCCTTTTCCTTGCCACACATGATGGCATAGTACTGGAAATTAATTAGAAGAAGCATAAGATGGGTATGAAAAACAATGAAAGCAATTTTTAAGAGCAAGTCTCGGAAACATGAAACACCGTCTCATAACCATGGTGATGCAATTTATAAATATTTGTCACTGATGTGACCTACTTATTTTATTCCCAGAACAGCTGGGAACCCAGCTGATGAGCAATAACTAATGACACAAAGGGACCAGGTACTGGCGCTGTCATTAAATATAAGGGAGGATGGCACAAAATGATCAGAGTTCAGTTGTTTCTGAACAATCATTTTGTTGTGATTACATGTGTTTTGATCATGTCCACTCATCAGAGACAAAAATCAGGCTAACCTTGAACTTCAGAGGGAAAAAGAAGAGTGATAAAACCAATACAAGAGTATTAGAATCTGTGAGCCCACTGTGGTGATATAGTCACAACCCCTTTCAAAACATGGTCAGCTTCAACATTTTCCCAGGTTATCCAGATAGAAACTCCACAACCTCACTGAGAATCCCATTCAAGTCTTTGTGGGAATTCTTGCTGTGAATTTTTTTTCTTTATGTCTAAGTTCAACCTGAACATGTTGTCTCTTACCTTTTTCTTGCACACCTCTGGATTCTACCTAAGGTATAGACTTCAAAATTGACTAAGACTGGTGAGCGTCATTGTAAAGCATTTAGAAAACTGACCAAAACAATCTCAAACAAAAACCAACAAAAAATTTCAGAGTTCCTGGAGAACAGATGTGGTCCAAAAGACTGCAAATGAGCAAACATTCCAAGTTTTGAAGAAAGAATAAAGGAAGTGCTGGTAGTTAGACACTAGCAAGGATGGAGTTTCAGGAAAAAATATAGTAATAAATACTCAGACTGTAATTTACAGACACCTGGATGATGACAAGAAGACCAGTTTAGAGTTTGTAAATTTGATTTAAGTGTTCCATGAGAGAAAAAAAGCAGGAGCAGTATATGTCATATCCTCACTTCAGAAAGGTTTGACACTTTTATGTGATATTTCTGAAAAGGAGTTAGGAGAAAAACCTGTCAGACAGAGATTTTTATGAAAGAGTATAAATCTTGAGCATTTGGTAACTACTAAAAGTGTTTATTAATGGTTGGTGTCAAAATGGAAGTCTTGCAAGTCGAATTTTGAAGAGGTCTCTCTTGAGATGGCTACTACTCCATGCTTCTGTTAAGAACTTTTACAGCAAAATATACCTATGAAGTTTGCAGATGGCTCTGAATTGGGAGATGGGTGGAAGGGAATGAAAGAACAGGGAAAAACAGACTTAGAATTTAGGATGATTATATGAACTTAAGAAATAATCTTCAGTCAATAAAGACGTGAAAGATGTTATAGTGTAGGTGGGGAGGCTGCATGTGCAGAAGGTTGGGTAGTAGTTCTGAAGGAAAGGATTTCAGTTTGAAGGGAAGTTTTGATTCTAAGCTGAATATTAATGAATCTAGTCATGCTATTAGGAAAAAAAGACAAGCACTCCACTACAATATACACACATGCACAAACTGATGCATATATGTATACATAAGAATATAATCTAATACAATAATCAAATACAGCAGGCTGTTCTCTGGGGATTTTTTTTTTTTTTTGCCTCAAACATTAATGAGTAGTGTGTCCAGCAGTAAAAAATATGCTCAAAAAAGATTAAAAAAAGGGAACAAGTGTAGAGAGTTCAAAGTAATAAAATTGATCTCATAGAGAAAGACTGGATAATTTCAAATGGCTTAGTGTAGAGTGAAAGAACTTAGAGACCATATATCAAAACATAAACAAAATAGTGATCAGCTCCCCATGCCTTTGAGTGGAGATGATATGAAGTAGCTTAAACTAAAGCATTATGAGGAAAATCTCATAGATGGATAATAAAGCACAGGACTAGACTTGAAGGGGTTGTGAGATAGACAATTTTGAAAGTTTTTAAGAATAATATGTTAGAAAAACACCAAACAAGAATAATACAGGCATGAGAAAACCTGGGAAAGGAGAAGGAAAAGGTAACATCCAAAGGTATCACGTCACCTAGTTTTACCTGAATGACTGAGGAAACCAAAAATTAATGAGACATCTCTCACATTTAAATTGGTTTAGATTTTTAAATATTAAAATTCTGGAGTTTATTATGGTGCTACTCTTCAGTGTTTACTACACCGAAGTAGCAGAATAAAGTAATAGCAAATAGAGGCCTAAATCCTGTTTCACCTGTTCAGACAAAGAGTATAGACAGGAATCTGGTATCTTAGACTGAGTAATTTACTTTAAAAGATCTATCCATTTCATGAGAATAGGAGCTAGTCCATAGTATTTGGGCTCATTTTCTCCTGTCTGCCCTGTACTTCTTCATGCATAAAGCACAGCTGTGCATCCAAGGTCAGCTCCACACCCCAGGATATGCTATCAGCTGATAGCTTTAATCTAATCCGAGAACACACAGCTGTAGTTCCTGCTTCAACTAAAGTTTTTTTAGATATAGAAAGAGTGGAATGTCCAGTCCAAAGAGGAGTTGGATAAAGAGGAAAGGGTCTAGAACTTCTCTCTCTGTCATGAGTGACAGTTCTTGGTAAAATAGATTCCTGGGCAAAAGGGGACTGTAAAGCATCTTCTGTTTCCCCATGTGTCTCCCTTTGTGGTGTCTTAGGGTAGATAGGAAACACCAGCCAGAGCTAAACACATGGCTTGGAGAAGTCTCTGGTTTCCATAGCCCTTTAAGAGTGGGCATAAGCTGGATGTCAGGCCACAGTTGACACCAGCTGAGCAGTGGTGCTTGGGAGTCTGTTGAGACAGACCTGGGGCAATTATGTTCTCACTTGAGATTTCAGGCACATTCGGAGCCCAAAAGATCAGCTTAATAGCAGTAAAGACAACTCATATTTTACACTTAGCATTATATTTCATTAAATACTTTGGCTCCTCTAGCCTTTGGTTGATTTTTTCCAGCTCCAGTTGTACCATGATATATTTTATTCTCCTTTGAGTAGCTATCCTGCAAGGATATTTCAATATCACTAATTCAGTGCAGGTTATGAGAAACACCATAAATAACAGATGATACATAAAAAGGAATATTTCATATTCTACACAGTTTTGTTAGTTGACCTTTAGGTACAACCTAATTTTTTAGCTCAACAAGCTTCTTTTATTATTAAATTAGAAGAAAAAATACTCTTAAAAGAACATTATAAAGGCTCAGAAGTGTTCAATGGATAGAAAATGTCAAGATAGTTATGTATTCTGATATAGAAAACAAATTCAAGGTTACATTTTCTTCACAGGTGACCCCTTTCCACTTCAGCAAGGACATGATTTGGTTTTGCTTCATAACCAGAATTTCTATATTTTGCAGTGTCTTTTTACTGTGTATTCTGTGGTGCTTGTTTCAGTGTCTGAGGGTTTCAGAAACTGTAGTCAGGCTTGTGAGCAATCTCTGGCATGAGCACAACCTAACAGAAAGACCAGAAACAAGGCACAAACAATTTTAAAAACAACAATATATCCTCTAACTGTGGGTATTACTGCAATAAGCTCATTTTAAAATCATTTTTTTGGAAACCTCAATAAATAAAATCTCCTTTGTTCAAAGTAAGTCACCGCATTTCAGCTGTTTCAAGGAGTTACCAAAACTTCTGCAAATGAGGCCACAATGACTTAAGACCATAAAATTGTTAAAAGGGTTATTTACTCCTGGTACTCTTGGGAACTGTGTTTACAGGAACAGACAGTAAATACTCTGGAACAAAACCCCTTTAGCCATGATACCATGGGAAAATGTTACTTCCCTCTATTCAGCCTTTGTGAAGAAACACCTGGAGTATTGTAACCTGGCTTGGGGCCTCCAGAGCAAGAGAGAGATCAGTGAAAGGCTACTAAATTATCAGGGACTGGGGAGCATGATATGTTAAAAGAGGCTGAGGTAACTGCAATTGATTGGTCTGGAGAAGAGAAGGCTAAAGGGAAGGTATATCCAATCACTGTCTTCATTCAGGAAGAGTCTGTCTTGCATTAGCAAGAGTGTCCCCAGCAGGTCACAGGTCTTTCTTCCCCCTGTGCTATGCAGGAACCCAGAAGAGAAAATTTCAGTCCAAGTATTTGTCACTAGTAAGAAGTAGCTGTAAACTGACGAGTCTAATCAAAATGTCAGGTAAAGAGGAAATTTGCTCCAAATTATGCAAAGAAACCAAATGCAGATTCTTTTTGTAAGGGTTTTGCTCTCCACCTGCATTGTCTGTGGTCTTTGCGTGCTCTTGCATGAAAGGATGAAGTAACTAATCACAGGTTACTACAAGTAGGACTGAGACAACCTGTGGTACTTATATTTGTTCCCCAGGCAAATTCCAGAAGGCAGACTAGTGAATGGGGTGGATCTTTGTCCTGACACAATCTACAGCTGTTAGATGTACACAAAATGTGATCACACTTTATGTCAGCTTCCTGTCACACCTAAAGCAATAGAAAAGATAAAGAAAAAGCCCTTAATCTCCTGCAAACAAGGAAGTGGCATGTGCAGTCACATTTCTGAAGCTAGCAATTCCTTAGTTCAAGTCACAAACATTGGCAGTAAAAAACTTCAGAATGCATAAAGCCCTTCTGAGTTTCAAACTTCCAGTCTCACTGAGCACTTTGGCATTCTATAATCTCAGTGAGGAATTTTTATAAAAACAAATAATTTCCCCATAATTATGAAAAAACTAGTGTTCAGTCCTTGGGAGCCTGGAAAACCCTTAGAATCCTACATGCACTGGTATAGAAACCTCTAAATTGCATGTGCAGTAAGTTTTGATACTATCTGTGTTTTCCACCTGTGAACAAATCCAAACATTGTAGCCTATTTTTTCTGTCCAAAAATTTCTTTCATTGATGCACAAGGAACTTAAGCCAGATCTGTCATTGAGAGAACATGAATTTTGTGCCATCTCTTCCAAAATTTCTGCTCCATCCACCATCCTAAATGATCCTATTGTATCCAGAGGCACTTTTTCCTCTTAGAGCCTTGTGCAATATAATTGTGTAGTAAATCCTGTGCAGGATATTTGTAGCCTCAGTCAAAATTCCTGGAGTATTGAGATGACTTCACTTGGATTGCTAAATAGAGCAGTCTTTCAATGACAATAGTGCAGCAGTTGATACGGATTAATGAGCTCCAGGTTTATTTACACTCCCCTGAGTGTTGTTTTGGGTTGTTTATAGACAGCATTAGCAATGTTCGATCCAGTTCTGAAAGACAGTTCTCACAATCCATGGACTACAAAACAACGGAGGTTTTGCAAACCTCATGGTCACATAAATCAAATAAATACTGCAGTGAGTGGGGTCTAGGGCTTGCACACAATTTCTTTGTAGGACCTAAAAACTGATGCTTCAGCACTCTGAAATTTCTATCCAAGCAAGAGTATTTATGATGAAGAAAGGATAAAGCTTTTGCAGAATTGATACCTCCTAAAAGTACAAGGTACAATCCTATCAGGGACTGAAAAATGGAACCTACAATGTAGACTTTGAGCCACTAGTGAGTATAATGTTATGTATTCTCTGCCAACAGTGTAGAGCTAGGATCTTAAATCTAGGATAGCCTAGGGTTTTCAAGGACCATTATACTTAAGCCACAGGGAGGTGATCAAAAATATAGTTACAACACTTCATGGAAATGGTCTTTGCTTGATTCTTGTCAGATGGAAGTCAATATCCCTTGTCTTATTTCTCCCCTTGTGCATTGTTCTTCCCAGGATGGCTGTCTCGGTTTAGAAGACAGGTATCTGCTAGGGAAAGCTGGAGTTTCCTTAGAATGGAGAATGTAAACCCCCCCTCCCTTCGAATTATTATCATTTTACAATTAAGGGCTTTCAGGCAAAGATATAGGAATAACAGTTCTTTTACAGGAATGTTAGAAATGCAAATGTAATAGTACAAAAAAAGACAAGTAAACAACAAACAAACAAAAACCCAGAAAACCCTGACAGAGTCAGGGACACAACCTGACACCCTGTTGGTCAGGGTGTTTGGAAGCAGTCCTCCTGGAGAAACAGATGTGGCTCTGTTGGAATAGATGATCCCGTTGAAGAAGGGTCCAGTGATGGTGAGATGAGTCTGATCTTCTTCTGGAGTCCAGTGGAAAACAGGATGCCTGGTGCTCTGAGTGTCAGTTTTTATCTAGGCAGGGACCCTGGAGCCCCCACCACTGGCTGGAGCATCTCACAATGGGATGATGTAAATGTGTCCTGTCATTGGTGAGCCTTAATGGCCCATTAGCAGAAAATATCCCTCTGGAGGGAGGATGGGTGGTGAAAGAGATAAGAAACAATACCCCACCTGGTTTTAATAGCTGAGCCATTATCAGATAGGCATCTGCCCCCTCCCCCCAGAGTAACAAAAAATAAAGAAAAAACATTTCCCCAACTGCTTTCAGCAGATGAAAATAGAATACAATTTTTTGCTAACCCAAGACAATGGCTCGTACTGCAATGACAATTTTCAGGTGTTGTTATTTTCGTTCTTAGGAATTTGCAAGGCAGGAATTTGCAAGGCAGGTGATAGGTCTCCTGGTAAAACTTACACAGAGAGCTAGAGTCAATAGAAAACACAGAAATATCTAGAGATAGCCTGTGTAAGTGGATATCTACATTATTGTGTCTCTAACCTACTGTTCTGAATTGAAAATATTGTGAAAATAAACTAACACATAGCTTGAAAATCAAGCAACAAATCAGCAATTACAATGACTAGTAATGTGCCTCAAATAAAGGCTAACAAAATATTTTCCATAGAAAAATAATGTCAGCAGAAAAAAAACCCCTTTAATATTTAAGCAGATTGTGCAGTGTTTAAACAACACAGTTAACAATGTGGTTATTAAACTTATATTCAGAAGAATGAAAAATTCACCATGCATTGTTTCAGCCATTCAATTTCTCCTTGATAATATGGAATTTGGTTCATGAAAGAAACAAGTAAATTTTATAAATGGCAGGTAAATATAAATAAATAATATTTATAAATAGGGTGCAAAAAATATCAGTGGAAAGTGAGTTCATAGAAAAGAATCATATTGCAAGACTATAAAATAAAACTTACATTTGAAAGATATGTCTTAGTTATCCACAGCTACAGAGAAGTAACAATATGATAACACTATTTCTGATAATTTTAATCTGTCATATTTCTTCTTCAGACTCATAACCATGGAATTTTTCTTATTTTTTGAAGAAGTGAAGTCTTGGAGTTAATTCTGGGAGGGAATTTTTTCCCACTGGCTCCTTCCTATTTTTTCTTTTTTATAACTTTGTGGAGAGAACTTTTGACTCCTTCCTGAAACAATGACCAGCATAGGACAGAAGGGTCATATTGCTCAGGAAAACAAAGGTTTTTAGAAAACCATGTCAATATACACCAGATTCTCCTTGCCACCTGCACTTCCCATCATTTCTGGGTATATACCTCAAACCCTCTTCTACACATTTAATTTCCCTCTCTTTATACAAGTATAGCTAACTCACATGTCCCAGCCTCAGACGGTCTCCTAATTTCTGTAAATAGGCCTTATAGAATAAATTGTTTTCATTTTTCAAAATAGATTTTTCCTTAAGCTTGTGAAATGTGTCCATACTAAGGAAAGCCAGAGTGAATGGCTTACAGTTTCTCCTCTACAGAGCTTTGACTGAGATGGAACACGTGGCTCTAGAGAAGGGGAACTGGGGCCTTAGAGAAACATGACAGATGGGTTCAGATTCATTTAGGTCTATCAGAACATCTGTATCTCTGTCTCTACAACCACCATCCAGGACAAGATAGTTTTACACATTTGCAGGAAATACAGAAAAGTAGGTACCAGTAGATGCAGAAAACTAGAGTTTGGTTTTGTTGGTTTATTTGTTGTTGTTTTTGTAAGGAGAGGAGAGGGTAAATGGCAGATAAACCACAAAAACTACAAAAGGGAAAAAAGGGAAAAGAGGAGGTGGATTTTGATCTGAACAACCCTTTTCTTTCATTTTGGGTGCATTTGCAATAAACATCAAGCAAATGGAGACACAGAAAACTGTTTGTAGCACCCTTTTCTTGCTCAACACACAGGCATGGTTCCTAGGGCTAAGGTACATACCCCATTCAGAAGGCAGAGACTGCACCTCTGCTGATTCAGACAGCACTGAAACATTTGGGCAGTTGCCAGCTCTGTCTTCAAGGACGTGGAATAGTCTCTCCTTTATTTTTTTTATTCAGGTACAGTGTCATTTAGTAAAATTACAGGTGTTGACACTTCCAGTCCTAAACACTCTGTAGGTAGCATTGCTCTCTCTACCAAGACACATTCATTACAAAGCATGAAAATGATATGGAAAGGATGACATAAAAGGAAAGGACTGATGCTTAGTGACTCTCGAGACCCTGGTTTGGGTGCAGGGATTGATGTTTACAGTCTATAATCTGGACCTCCATATCCTTGACCTTTTTCATACTTTGACTTTTCATAAAGGGAAAAGATTGAAAAAGAAGATCAGAAGGCTCAAACAATTTTCATCTGTGATTTCCACTTAAAGTGCTTGCTAAATTCAGGATACATTTGAAAATTATTTTAATGTTTGCAAAACTATGGAATGGGAACAAAATACCAGCCAAAACATATTATGTCACTAGGCTCAACCTTCTCTTCAGCATTGTGAGACCCACAGGCTGTCAGAGCTGTTGGGGAGCATAAATTGCTAAAATCTAAAAAACAATTCTCGAAGTGTGATAAATTCCCACACAGGACTTAACAATGGCTCTGCCTCCTGAAAAAAAAAGAGGCACTAGAGGAAAAAAAGATGTCAGAGCCACATATATTTCTGGGAGTAAAGAGTCTGGGGCAAGGTCTTCAGGAGCAGAAAGAGGAAACCCACTCATTCAAACAAGAGTTTTCATATTAAACAGTTGCCTAAGCATCTAAACAGGAACTACTATGCATTTAATTTCATCTAGGAAACAGGCATTTGTTAATTTGTACTCCTTGTTCTGACGGAAAATATTTATTTACTCTCATTATAAAATAAGAATATGTATCAAACTCAAGCAGTTTTCTGAGGTGGTCTAGATATTTTAAGGAACTGGAAGACAGTTTTCTCTTGTCCAGGAGTACCTGTAAGTGCATTAAAGCATTGCAAAAAATATTTTTAACAAAAAAATAAAGTGGATGTTTTAATTGCATGAAGTGGAATACCATGGTTCCATACAAGTTCATAGAAAACAGTTGTCTGAGACTGACTGGTGTGAAATAAAAAGGCTTTTCACTACACTTTCACTCATATGAGCACTGCTGAGATGTTCACATACACAATAGTTTGTCTTTATAGGAGGCCTCAATTACCCATTACCTATGGTTCATATATATTGTTTTTCTTCCTGAAACTCTGAGAAAGATAACCAGCTGGAAAGCTGAAAATAAATTTCAAATACAAGATGATTTGTTTAAAGAGGTAGACATTTTAAATTTTTTTTTTCCTCTAGTCAAGTAACTGCAATTTTGAATGCAATTATTTTTCCCTGAGATACTTGCAGATATGAGTTACATGGAGTGTCTTTTAAAAGCCTTGCTTTGAATATGGATGAGTGAGAACCATTTTCAACATGTATCTGAAGGTCATTTAATTTTTTCAGAATTAACCCATAACTCCTGGGAAATGACACTGCATTATAAATTAATGTCAAACATCCTGGAGTGCTATCAAGAGAAGATTCAGCTCTCTGTGGTATCCCAGGCTGTACAGTATTACATTTCAGAAGCCATTTTCTGTTATAGCACAGGAACATGGCAGGAAGAAATACTATCAGAGTAGCTATAAGTATGTAAATGTGTATGGGAATGGCACCAGTTAAAACTAAAACACTCCATCTGAGTATTTTTTTTACTAAACAAGATTTTAGTATTGCTCAGCTAGTGAGTCTACTTGATTTGTTTAACTCATAGACTCTTGAAAGTTTGGGCTGATTTTTCCTTTTGCATTAACATTATATTTACAAAAAATCCCTAATGAGCCATGCTGCAGCTTCTGGTCTTTGAGTTCTGTTTGGATAGATAAACATGCATAGCCGTTATGCACTGCAGTGCATATTTTTTGGCTGAAAACAAAAAAGAGTAGTGAAAACTACATTAGTCTGTGTTTCAAAATTAACAATGGCAAAAGGAAACAGCTCTAAAAACCACATTCATCTGCTTGGGGCAAAAATAATAATGAAAAATATCAAACCAAAGCTGTTTTGCAGAATCAGTGTTAAGATGTAACAGAAGGATGATGTGAATGAACTAGTTAATTGAATCCAGATATTTTCTGCTACCTCTCACTACATGTATTCATTGAAGCTTAATGTTCTTCCTGAGGTATTCTTAATTTCAAATTGTTAACTTGAATTGTTTTGCGAGGGCACATACTGAATGATAGACTCTGAATTATTAGGAGTTGCAAAGACAGTTAAGATTAGATCTGTGCCTTCATTTCACTTCATAAAAATTCACTTCATGGTAGCAGTGAGGACAAACATCATTGAAGAGCTTTGTTGAGTATTTTAGAGAACTGTAACAGAAGTATTAAGATTGGCAGGAGGAGATTGTGTGGGTAGGTCTGGCTGCAGGAGCACCCAAAGGAACAGAAGGGGCCATAAGACTGGTGCATCTGGTGGTGCTCAAGTGAACAGGCCACAAAAGACAGGGTGCAGCACAGCTACTTGCAAATTCTCAGGACAACTAGAACGCCAGGAACAGCCTACACCCAAACTTAAATACACAAGCATTAATGGCTCCCGTCAAAGTGGAAAGATAAAGAACAGACTAGAGTCCTCAGCTGCCCAAAGAGAGGGATAAAGGATGGTGAGGAAAACACAAAGGTGGACTCACAAAGGTGGCACGGGATGGGATAGAATGGAGAGGCAAAATCCATTATCAGCTCCTAAAGGGCACAAAGAAAGCTAGAGGTCCATCACCCTCCCCAACCCAGGCAGCACGGCAAGGTCTCAGATTTGGTGTCCACCTAGAGGCACCTCTCCTGGTGCTTATGAGAAGCACAGCAGGAAAACACGAGTTAAATAAGATTTATTTTAAAATAAAATTATGTTTTCCTCCCATAAACATTCCTATGGAGCTTGCAGCAACAGGGTAGCAGCATTATTTTCTACAGCATAGACAAAGTGATCCTCCAGGTTCCCAGAGCAGTAAGATCTGCCTCATGGAAACAACAGCAATGAACACTGTCACTGAAACTGCTCGAGTTTACAGGGGGAAAAGACAGGTAAAGATTTTCAAGTGGTTACCTGAGGAATTATCTCCCCAAGAACAATACACAGCTTTTAAAATGCCGCGCTCTCCTAGGAAAAAAAGGTGCATAATCAGTGTCCAGCTATGCATAATCCAGCCACTGTTATGGACTTGGCTGAGAGAACAGCTGATGAAGTGCGCTCATCTCTATCACCTGCAGGACTTAAGGTCCCTGGACCACCCCTGCACTGCACACGAGCTGAAGAACTGCCTGCAGCCTTGTCACAGGTTGCCTTGCTCTTGCTTCATGCTTAACAACTTTGTGTATATGAATTAACTTAGTTTTGGGTACTAAAGAAATAACTACTTCTGTTTAGAGCATTTGTTTGACAGATACTGTAGCATTCAGGCTGATTCATCAGAAAGGATTTTTTTGTGCTATTTGTCTATGGAGTGCTTCCCAAAACTTTATATCAGTAAGTAGAAATAGTCTTTAATTTGCGGTGGGCTTGAGACTTATCCAAGCAGGAAGGTACCTAGTGCAGTAACAGTAACAAAAGACAGATTTTTTTGCCAGGCAGCCGTGGATCTACCACAGTTTCAAGGCTGCTGTGCTTGAAAATGGTTTCTGCTCCCTGCTGCTGCTGGTGTGCCTGTCATGCCAGCAGCAAGCAGTGATGCCATCAGTGACTTTGGAACATGAGGTGGAACCTTTTCCTTGCAGCCTTTCTCCTGGCACTCCCATGGCCCCTTCCCTCCAGTCGACCACTCCATCCACTTCCTTCCTCAACCTGGGTGGCTGCTGCCTGCTGGGGGAGCTGGGCTGGTACACAGCATGCTCTGAGGCAATTTATGGGCAAACTGGCTGTTAATGGGCTTAGTGTGAAGGTCCCATTCCTTTTCAATCAAAACATTTTATGCCTTCAGGGGTTTTGCACTTAGTGATAGGGAGTTCAGTTGCTCTGCAGTTAATAAATGTATCCTACTAGTCAGTGTTGTACTGAAGAAATATACCTTGGTTGTTTTACATTTCAAGGCACACGGTTTGCTTAAATTCACCAGTACTTATTTCCTCAAGCCTGTTATATATTCACTATGTGCTTATGTTTCCCCTACTTCTATGCATTATAAGGATGCTTGCCATGAAATATATTCGCTTGGATTCTGGTATCTTCAAAAAACCTCAGGTATTTTCACAGAAATCAT
Source organism: Hylia prasina (assembly GCA_013397195.1). Lineage (NCBI taxonomy): Eukaryota > Metazoa > Chordata > Aves > Passeriformes > Sylviidae > Hylia > Hylia prasina. The sequence continues at coordinate 493,786 of VYXD01013973.1, forward strand.
TTTATTTTCTTCCAAGTGGAGTTTATTAAAATATCCATTGCTATGGGCTGTACTATGTGGAATGGAGCCATAACTCATACTTAACAACCTTTTTCCAGTCTTGCTACTGATAGCTGAATAAATTTAAACTCTCCTTTTGACTGTGCTGATTTTTGGATGTGGCATTTCCCTTACTAACTGGGGTCATTTCTTTCAATGGCCGTCAGTGTTCTTACAGACAGGTGATTAAAGATCATTTCTGGCCTCTCACAAGCATAGAATTCTGAGTGCCTGTTAAGTAGCAACAACTGTGTTTCTGAAATACAGACTATTTTTCTATTAAATTCCCCAGCACTTTATCTTGATTACTTCCATTTTGTCTATTCTATTTTCCCATTACTTACCAACACAGCAAACAATGCCCTGAGGTACTAGGAGACTGCCATAAGTGCTACCATCCAAGGTTAATTAACCTGTAACTCTGGACATCACCTCCAAGGCACACTTCTTGCCTCTTCTGCAGTGAAAGAGCTGTGAACCAAGCACTGCACGTGTCTCACTGGGATAATACTCAGCTGTTTTCCAAAGCCTGTGACTGAGCAGTCCAGGTAGTGTGACCTCTTCCCTCGGTGCCCTGCTGTCACTCTATGTCCCCTTGACTTCCTGGTGCAGAATGCCTCTGTGTCAGCTTCATGCTCTGCATTTCACCCCTTTGTCTGTGCTTCAGTCTGTGCAGTCTGTAACAGAGAAGGATGAGATCACCATTACAGATATAAAGTAATATTATATTAAAGATTCTAATCTCTTAGGAGAAGAGCATACAAAACGGCATCACAACTAGATACATTTCAACTGAATTTCTCTGTACATTCTGGAAAATGTACCTTTCAGAAAAGGTAGCTCCTAGAATAAGGGGTTTCTCCATCTCCAGATGCCTCCACATCAGGGTGGGATGCCTCCTGAAAGAGTGTTTTAAACGGGGCTAAAACTGTGTGGATCAGCATGAGGCAAAATTCATGGATTGCTCTGACTTCTGCAGTAAGGAAGCTAAACCAGACTAACAGTTGCTTCTTTCTTTAAAATCTTGAACCTATGTTAATTTTCTACACTTGGAGCCTTTTTCAGATTTCTGGTTATTATGAGCCCTCCAACCTGCACATCTCTTGGCCAAAAAAGTATTGTTTTAGTTAAAAGAAATAGGTAGGGACAACAGCCAAGAAACAAAATTGCCAGTGTCTTGCATGACTGCTGACTGTGAAAACCTGCCAAGAGGAAACTGAAGAACCTCCATAACTGGAAAGGCTGAAAAATGCTTTTCCCTTGCTGTACTTGAAAATACTTATCAGTATGGTTTTGAAGACATCATTAAAATCAGTAAGAAATAGAAGGGAAATGAAGGACAGAGTTTAAGCACTGCAAATTGTGCTTTTGCTTTGTTTCCCTTTTCCATTATTTGTATTGACTACAATATTAATGTGAGACAGCAGTAGCTAGGACATTTCTTGAAGACTGTTCAGAGGAAATTTTCATTTTTGCTTCCAAGGACAGAAAATTGAAGCAAATGAAATATGACTTGTATGAGAGTCTGGATGGAAATAAACATATCTTGTATTTCCAGTACCTATGTGACTAGGTAACGTTATAAGACACAGAGAAAGAAGATCCATAATGTAAGAAAATCAGCAACAGAAGCCAAAGGGAAGAAAAGAAATTAAAAAACCTCAAAATCTGATATTGTTCCATGACTACATTGGTCTCTTTAGCTTTGCAAATTACAATTTTGATCTGATTGTTAATTTTGCTGAACAATTTGCAATGTGTGTTGTCTTTTTTTTCTGTGCTTGTAGAAACTGCCAATGAATCAAGACACTGTGTCAAGGAAAATCACTGATTTGTATTAGGTATTTCACTTGCTTTAGTCCAAATAACTTTAGCATATACTGACATTCAGTATTCAAATATGCAATATAAATTTAATTTGCAATCTCTTGCATTTCTAATGGATAGGGAATTTTTAACAGAGTGCAACCGTTTTAAATATTTATAAAAACTCACAGGACTGCAAAGTTATTGGATATTATAATTTGCTTCATACATAAACATGACAGTAAAAATATACAAAAGAAAGTAAGAGAATTCTACCTCATGGCTTTAATATTAAAGGTTGTTTGAAAGAAGTTTCAATATTGAACAAAAAAGAGTTTATCAGAAAGGCACCTGGAAGTTCACAGAAGGCAGGATGCATGAGCAATAAAGGAGGAGAAGTGAGCTCTGGGAATCCTCTTTAGAGAGCAGTGATTTGGAACATGAAGTTGCACCTCAAGGGTTGCTCATTCCCTAAAGCATGGCAACTAAAATGAATGTGGCTTTTTTCATGTCCTTCTTGTGGTTCAGCCCAGCCACCAAGCCCCACATAACCAATGACTCACTCACTCCCCTACCAATAAGACTGGGAAGAAAATTGAAAGGGCGGAAGCAAAAAAACTCATAGGTTGAGATAAAGACAGTTTAACAGGGAAAGCATAAACCACGTTGACAAGCAAAGCAAGGAATTAATTCCTCGCTTTCCATGGGTGGGCAGGTGTTTAGCCATTCCCAGGAGAGCAGGGCTCTATTACCTGTAACAGTGACTTGGGAAGACAAATGCCATCACTCCAAATGTCCTCTCCTTCCTCCCTTTTCTCTCCAACTTATATATAGAGCAGGATGTCACATGGTCTGGAATATCACTTTGGCCAGTTTGGGTCACCTGTCCTGGCTGTGTCCCCTCCCAGCCTCAGAAGCACCCCCAGTCTCCTCCCCAGCATGGCAGCATGAAAAGCAGAAAAGGCCTTGGCTCTGTGTAAGCCCTCCTCAGCAATAACAAAAACATCTCTATATTCTCAACTCTGTGTTCAGCCACTGTGAAGAAAATGAACTCTACCCCAGCCAAAGGCAGCACAGCCCAACAAACCAAACCACTCCTGACTGTCCACTTGGCACTGTGCAGCCTTCCAGACAGAGGGAGTCAGAATGAGAGATGGATGATCCTCCTTGGCTCCAACTAACTTATCTTTAACCTTTGCCATTTATGATTAAAGAATTCAGCCTTCAGGCTGATCTAGTATATACTGGATAATTTTAAATCAGCTGAGCTATATGCAGTTTCTAGTTGTAATCACAGCCTAGCAGTGGGTATAATGCCACTGGGTTTTTGCCTGACTTGAGTTATTTATATACGGAAAGCAGTTCTCACTTCCTTTAAATCTTTTGGAAGAACTAAATGGCAATCCCCCTGGCTCCTTTCTTTAAGAGAATAGCGATAGATTGGGGCACTAAGTGGTGAAAAGACATCGTCATGCAGCCTAACAGAAAAGGAAGAGAAACAGGGTATATGTTTGGCTCCTTTTTCAGCATCTAAAGGACAGGCTAACAAGTAAGAGACACATGGAACCCAGCCAAGTTCAGATAAGTTGCCTAGTTCTTATGCTCAGTCTAATGCTTTGTGATTTCAGGAGATAGTGAAAAACAACAATAATAATAATAATAAAAATAATTAAGAGTTCACACTTTTACACTTAGAAATAGTAACACAAAAATGACTTCACTGAGTCAAAACAATGGTGCATGTTGCCTGGCATCCAACAGTAAACTCCATTTTAACTAAATAAGACTACTGCAGGAATATAATTGTTTACATACCAGATCTTTACATACTGGGGTACTATAATGTAATTTAGCAAAATGAGTGGTTAATGATCCAATATTCCGTTCTGCATACCACCTCAAAGTACAATGTTGGTGATGTGCAAGTGCACTGAGGCCACAGTCAAAAACCCCCAAATCACAGAAATGGGTTGAAACAAGCATAAGAAATAGGCTGTTCACCAGGGGTAAAATGCAAATCAGTTCTCCCCCTAAAAAAGTCCAACAGGTCAACAAACATAAAAGGTCATAATAAATCCAGAGGATAACTGGAATTTCTTAAGAGCAGAATTCCCATCATTATCATAATGCTAGAACGTAAGTTCCCTAGTGTTCTTGCTAAAATGAACAACAATTAAAAAGTGTCAAGAAGTTGTTTTCTTCTCCGTTAGACAATTATCAATTGTTTTATTCAGCTGTTAAATTACCTGACACAGTGAAACATGATATAAAAATACACAGGATATGTTGCATTACTCAGAAATGAGTCTCTGAAGGACAAGGAAAGGAGGAGGCACCTGGAACTACCTGTTTTTGTGGTTTTTTTTTCTAGAAGACCTTGTTGCAGTTCAATTACAATTGGGAATGCTGTTTTATGTTACTTGTGGGCTAAGAAGAAAAATAGTAAAACATAAGGTTGTGTTTACTACTACTGCATTAGTGAGCTGCAGCACTGGTTACACACTGCCTGACTGAGCCCAGGGCAACAGGAAAATATTGAACCATTTTGTCCAGAACCAGGAGATGAATGATGCAGGATGGGGCCAGGTGTCTGCACAGGGTAGGGATGAAACACTCAAAATCGTTCCAGGGAAGCCCTAGATCCAGAGTTTCCATCTCAGCCAAGAAAGCCTTGGGGAATTTGTTAAGCCTTTGATAACTTTAAATACAATGCCTAGGAAAATAAAGGCAAGCCTATATTTCATTTTGGCCTGGCAGTTGGCAATTGACCCAGCAATTCATAAAAAAAGTCAGTTAAACAAACTGGAATGCTGCTAAACACTCCAGTCTAACATTTTTATAGGTTTTAATTGCAAGTGAATAAACACAATACAAACAGTTACCTGAGCAGTGGAGTTCGGCTGACAGAAATAAAAGGAAAACTTATGACCTGGCATCACATTCGAAGGAGGACATAGATAACAAAGTATCTTCCTTCATCTCCTTTACCACAATATCATTGATCTCTTCCAAAAATACAGAGCAATATGAATCTTTTAGAATATCATCTCTGCGGCTTCTTGTTCAGTGGTAATTCAACTTGAAGTTTGTGAAGAAAAGCCAATATATGAACTGAAGCTGTCCTGTACTCGGCCATTTTTATCAGTCTTCAAAAACAGAGCTTTTCAACTCCAACAATGGGAAGTATCACTCAGATACCAAATTTATCACACAACAAATATAAATGATACAGAAGAACACAATGCAGTACTCTAAAAGTATATCAATATAGTCCTCAGCAAGAGAAAATTCTTCTGAAATGAACAAAATATTGACTATATCTGGTAAACAGGGGACAGAGACTGTACCACCCCACATCCAACCTCTGCAGGAAAATGATAGATTACACTTGTCATGATATGATATAAGATTTATGCAAGAAATTCAGAAATACTTCCACAGACTTAGACAAGAAGTTCAGAAATACTTTTTAGACTAATCTCTTTTTTGTCACAGTCTTCTCACACTGAGTACACAAACATATAAAGTTTAGTGAAAAAATGCATTGTAAGGAAGTAAGAAATGCAAATATAAATTCCACTGTGTATTACTAATTTTAGAGACCACAGCCTTTTAAGAGTTATCACAGATAAGAGAAAAACACTTCACTGAGTACAAAATCAAGAACCTAAAACCATAAAACCTCCAGTTAAAGTACTTTGTTTGCATTTATAATAGTTTCTCCTTCATTTGCTCCATCTGTCTGTGGGACAGGATTTTTGGCTTGTCCATATGGAGAATAACAGTACTGAGATACTTGCGAAAAAATAATTGGGAGAAATCAAGTTTGGGATAATAAAATAAATACCTTGAATTTACAATTCACTTCTAGTTAAATGAAAACTGCCTACGACATTGTCTCTGCAGGTGCTGCAAGACCTATTTCTGGCAGCATTATGGCAGCCCAGCCCAATTAAAACAAATTCAGGGAGCACAGCAGCCCTCCGGTGACCGCACCGAGCACCCCGGGGTTTTCCTGCCAAGGAAAGCCTCATTGCCAGGGCCATGTGGGTTGGCAGCGTAAACAATAGAGCTGCTGATGGGAGCAGGAGGAAGCAAGCAGCACGTTTCTCTCAGGAAAGCAATGTCTTTGCTGGGACACAAGAACTCGGAGAACACAATGGTGAGGAGTCCCGGCTTTTGTCACTAGCGGGTGAGCAGCGCCTCATCACTGCAGATCCATCGAGCCAAGGGGAACATGACTTTTAAACAGCTTGGTGCCTTTACACTTTGTGTAGTGTTTGGGTACCTTTAATGCTGCCAGACCTGGTCAGAGGTTTCTTGCAATCTGAGCAGATCCATTTGGCTCCAAAGTGGCTAAGGTTGCTTCCTCTTCACATCGATCTATTCCCTTTTAAAAACATGATGACTTGGGAGATGTGCAAGCTCCTATTTGCAGTGTTTTCCATACTTCCTACAGCAGAATGGATTATTTTCAGTTCCTTTTTGCATTTTTAATTCTCGCCTGTCTCTGTTTTTTCCCTCTGAATGTTTGTGGGCATATGTTACTACAGAAGGGGAAGTCAGTTGCTGATTTTTTAGGAAGCGTGAAGTCACCCACAAGGCAGTACTGATGAAGTTTATGATTTTTTATTTGATTCCCTTACTGGTCATTCAAAGTTTCCTTTGGTAACAGGTGTTTGGCTGAGGCCTGATAAAGTCTCATGGGCTGCTGGGGTACTGTGTGACTCTGCCATTGACAGAGGTGTTCTTCAGCGCTTCCTTGAGGGGTTTCTTTCCCATCTCTTGATGCAAATCAACACAGTTCAATTTTAAGCAGATCAAGTGATTAACATCAGATGAGAATGTGCTATATTCCATTTTAACTTCCTGGAAATAAAATAGTAATTCAAGGCTTTCCTGCCTAGCAGTCAGCAGTCAGTCGTAAGCACTTCTTCAATTAGATGCAAGCTCACGATCAAAACTTAAAAGTCCACCAAAAAACCCAACTGTGAGAACAGATTTCAGAATGATAATCCTTACACTGAAATGCATAATGCTACTGAAATATGTATTCAAAGACCATTCCTGCAGAAGTACAATAGCTGCTCAAATTCCCCGGGAAGAAAATTATTTCTATAAGATTTTGTTATCCAGTGGCAGCAACAATTATTTTTGCATTTTTTCTCTTAAATAGCATATACTGGCTATCATTGTCATTAGAAACATACATTTTTAATTCCTTTAAGCCACTGCTTCTACTTACTCTCTTTGAGGATGTGCTAGCTGGTGGTATGGCAACTTTCATCATATATCAATTAGTAAGTGAAAGAGAACTACTGCACATGTTAATTTACTGTTTTCATTAGATGGAGCTGAACAGTATTAACACTGATGAGCCTAATGAAATGAATATTATATCTCAGTGGATACTCTGACTCGAAGACAGAAAACTACCTGCAGAAATTTTCCACACTGAATTCTGAGTGGAAAACAAGCTCATACAGCTCACAAAATCACACACACAAATCCACAAAAAATTGCATTAAAGAAATTAATTTCTTAAAATAATGTGTATGGGAGAGATAAAATTTATTTTCTGGACGGAATGAAAGTGCTGTTTTCCTGGTAAATGTTTCATTACCTGCTTTGTATCACTTGTCCCAGAGCCTTGCTGTTACAGGACTTGGAATGTGTCTATTCCCAGTGCCCCCGGCTGTCAGGCTGTGATTATGCAGCCATCCGTGGGAACACTAAATAATGTCACAAGACATGAAAACTGTATTAACTTCCCAGTGAGGGGAAACAGGAGGGACACTTCTCTTAGCTTATCATCACTTTTTCTTCCAGTTTGCATGAATTAAACAGTGATGTCTGCAACAGGACTTGGGAGCGTCAGCTGATATTTAAGTGGGACATGCACACTTCTGATTCAGCTCATGGGCCCATGAAAGCCAAAGGATGTCTGTGTTTTAGGAATAATACAACAGGATGGAATCCCTTCAACCTTTATTAGTTACTCAAAATCCAAATTATTGAAATTTATTTTCTTTAGTCACTGTAGAAGGCAGAGCAATATCAGCCAGAAATATATGTATATAAGGTAAATTATATTTGACTGCGAGCAGATGGCATCATAAGAAAATTTTAGTTAATTGAGTAAGATAGAGGGAAAGGTTGTTAAAAGGGGTAGAAAAGGTAAGAAAAAACTTCTCACTGCCTAAGAATTACAAAGCAAAAGGAAGGAGAAAAGAGGTGGAAACCAGAGAGGTTGGAGGGTGTCTCCAGCCAGATTTGGAGAAATACATCATTCTTAACTCCACATGATGAATTCCAAGAAGCCACGAAAAATGCAAATCCCTTGCCCTACAGGCAAAGGCAAAGCAGAAGACTTCTGCCTAATAATACCAAAAGACAGTTTAGGAGAAAAAGAGTAAGAATTGCACCATTTGCTTGCAACTAAATCCTGCCTATCAGCCACCTTCAGCAGATGCATTACTCAGACTATTTCTGACCTATCTGAGGCATGGGCTAGAAGCTGTCAGGGTTGCCTGTCTGTGGTGGGTTGCCTTTGGGCTGTAAGCTAGGTGTCCATCAAGCTGCTCTGTTATGCTCCTTCTCAGCAGGACAGGACAGGAAGAAAATAAGATAGGAAAAAACCTCATGTGTCAAGATAAAGACAGTTTATTAAAGCAAAAGCAAAGGCTGTGTACAGAAGCAAAGGAAAATGAAAATATTTTTTCTATACTTCCCATCAGCAGAAGATGTCCAACTACTTCCCAGAAGGTAAGCTTTTAGCAAGTGGTCTGGAAGGCAAATGTCATAATAACAAATGTCCCTCTCCTCCTCTTCTTTTAGCTTCTATTGTTGAACACATTCCATATGGTACAGAACGTCCCTTTGTTTAGTTTGGGTCACTTGTCCTGGCTAGGTCCTCTTTCAAGGTCTTGCCCCCCCTGAGCCTACTGGTGAGGGGAGAACATTGGGGAGACAGCCTTGGTGCAGTGGTAGCCAAACCACTGGTGGGTTACCAGCACCCTTCTAGATACCCATACAACCCACAACACTGTGAGGGCTGCAGTAGGGAAAATTAACCCCATCTGAGCCAGAATCAATACATTGTCACCACCAGGAGATCTGCAGAGGAGTCCCTATGAGAGAGAGAAGCTCAACTGCTTAACTAATGCAAATTAGTATCACTTCATTATCTTTATAGAGCTCTGACAAATGTATATCAGCTGAAGATCTGGATTATTCTGTCTTGTTCTACTTCAAGCAAATACACTCCTTTTATCTCTATTTTAATGCAAAACACCTAATAAAACCTTCATTTTGACACAAGTGGGCTGCATGAGTGAGAAAGAAAGCTGATAAGCTTCTCAACAGTTGGCAACAAGATCCTCAACTAATGAGTAAAAAATCTGAATCATGGCCTTACTCTTCCGATGATGAACATTTTGAGTAATTGATGTCAGCAACACAGGCCTTGGAGAGGGACTGGTTTGGGTAAGAGATGTAATTCTGCTGGAAGGAATTACAGACTGTGAGCTCATCTTCACAGAGCCATACAAAGAGACCCAGGCATTTCTGTCAAAGCTTTCACCTGGACTGATGTGAGCTGCACAGCTACAGCTATTTAATACTGTGCTATTCATTGCTGCATTCCCACAATATCAATCTACCCTCTTCTTGATCCACATGCCTCTTCCTGAGAAGTGGCATGCCTTGTCAAGAACTAAGATAAGACAGAAGACTTGGGCAACGTGGTCCCAGGTGGGGCCTATGTGACCTCCTGGCAACCACCAGGAAGCTTCATACTGACAATACAACAAATCAAGATGAGTTGCCTGGATTTGCAGTAAGAACAGCTTTGCGGTAAGTGGTATTCCCAAGACAGTTAATTTCCCTGTGAGCCATATATGACATGCCAACATCCCATCCACATTCAGGATTTCATTCTAGACCTCAGACCAGGCTGTCAGATGACGAGATAATGACCCAGGTGCCATGGGTAAACCACTAAGTGCTCCCTTACATCCTCAGGTTCCTAAATACTTTCCAAACCCAGGCTCCAAATCCTCTTTTCTGCTCTTGGGAGAGCTCCTATCCTCTTCTCTTTGGCAGAGACAACCTGCCACACTGACAGATTCAATGGACACATGTCCATTCTGGGCACAAGTAATGGCCCGCTGAGCCTAGAGAGCCATCATGCTAATTGCCACCATGGGCATGGGGAAAAAAGACAAGACATAAACAGCTGGCTTCACCCTTCTCAATTTCAACAAAAATTTGTTGTCCAGTGTGTTCAATGTAAAAAATATTTGAAATACTTACTATTAAGAGCCACTCCAGCATCACACTTTCTTCTGTATTCCCAAAGTGGCGCAAGCAAATGCTCAGCTGGTTCAGGTGGTCCTAAACACCCACTGCAACCCCTCTTGTGTCCTAATTCCTAGCACGAGACTTGGCAAAGTGTGGGAGGCAACCAGCTCTTTCCCCTTTGCAGAAAGCCAGGTGGTGACTGCTGAAGCAGCGTCGATGGTGACGGAAGAGTGAGTAAGGCCTCAGATAAATAAAATCTATGTTAGGATTTCAAGCATCCCACACCATAGAAGGATCCAGGAATCCTGCTAAAATGACACCAGTTGATATTTTTGAACTCCATTTCCTTATCACTTTTTTAAAGGCCAATTTCTTTGTTAACATGTAAAAGAGTACTTGAAAAGGTCTCACATCTATGTCCTATATGATAAAACAGCTAGTGGTTTGCATGACTGATTTAGAGATTGATTCCATCTGCAGTATTCTAAATACCATATCTCATTTCAGAACAGAAAAGTGGCATAAATATGTGACTAAGCGACATAAAAAATTTTACACCTCAGGAATAGCATTTTCTGCATGATCTCAAACTTGATAGAAATGAAGCATATATTTTTCATGCTAAAAATTACTAATTTGAACATTCTACAGAAATTGGGCCCATTGACATTTACCTGAGGAAAAATAATAAACAAATTCTATGTGTGGACAAAATAAATGCATATTCCCTTCAAATATTGCCAGTGATCTAAAATTAGAACGGAATTTAATTTAATTGGAATTGTAAACAGAAGTTGGTTCCAGTTAAACCAAAATATTTTTGATGAACCAAATGTGTGCAAAAGGAGTTTTCTTTCCAAGTAAGTAGATTAGTAGAAAAGATCCAGGAGAAATTTTCACAGCAAAACTTTGTAAACAGAAGAAAACAGTAATTTGCTGTGTCATAGCCAAAGGGAGTCCTGTGATAAAGAGGATTGATTATCCTCAAACTTGTTAGAATCCAGAATTCTCTATTTTGACCCCTCAAATTGGTGGCAGTATGTTATTAAGAATAAGCCTGTATTTGTTGAAGAAAGTACCACAACAACAACAAAATCTAAGCAGAAATAACAGTGAGTGTATGAAAAGCACATATGCACATATATTTCCAAAATGCACATATATTTGATTTTGTTGTTCACAAGCACCATCTGGAAAAGCCTCATCCACAAAAATGAAAGAACAGGGTAAAAAAAGTGTTTTCTTCCCTGTATTTCATTAACATCTGAACTTCATGAGGAGATGGGTCAAACTGAATGGCAAGTTAAATTTTACAGCAGCAGCACAAAACAAACACAAAGAAAGCTAAAATTGTGAATATATTGTATCATCTCCTGTGATTTGGTTTTGTTCAGAAAAGTCTGGAGAAGTACTGCTGGATAGGTTCTCAAAGGTGCATCTGTGTGCCTTACAGTTGCTCTGGAGAGGCACTTTTCCAGCCTGTTCAGAAACATTTCCTCTCTTTCCTGGAAATCCTGCTGAATACCAGACTGAGGATTACAATAGGGGTCTTGGCATTACTAACCAGAATTAAAGTATTGCTCTGTGTGTTGGTTGTACTTGTATTTTATACATCCCAAAATGGTACTTCCCTTTTTTCAGATCCACATGAAGCTATATACACATGAATACATGATATTGTCAGGATATTCCCTGGAAAATGGCTCTGTAGAACAGAATAATCCAGCTGGTGATGCTGTGCTTGATGCACCCCTGGATGTGGGTTGCACTCTGGGCTTCCAGGGCACACTGTTTGTGCAGAGATTGCTGCCAACCAGCACCCCCAGATTCCCTCCTGCAGGGCTGTTCTCCAGCCACTTCTCTCCCTATTCATACCTGTGCCCAGCGTTACTTCATCCCAGGTGCAGAATCCAACATTTGGACTTGTTAACTATCATGCCATTAATGATTGCCCAAGGCTCCAGTCTATCTGGATTGGAGACTGGAGTCCTATGCTCTCCATTCCCTATTAGTTCACTAGACTATATCTGGTTACGTGCAGCACGTTCCAGTTGTTCCTACTGAATGGGCAGATTTTTTCAGATTATTTCTCTGTTTTCTTAGTTCTGCCTTGCAGCACAACAATAGTTCTTCTGTCATTTTTTTTTTTTTAAAGTATAAGCATCCTATCTGTTCCTTCACCGAGCCCACTTGTGAAAGCAAACTAGAAGGCAAAATCCTGCAGCACTGCATAGATGTATCTTCCCCTTTTGTCAAGAAAGTGCTGAAAAGTGTTTCTTGAGCTCAATTTTTCTTGCAGGTTAGGGTTCTTTCATCTAAACCATAATCCTGTAGCTGACTTGTGAATATAATGTTAAACATTGTGAAAAGCCTTACTAAGAACCAGGTATAAAATATTCACACTCCCATTCTACCCACAAATGCCATTATTCCACTGTAAAAAGAGTTACTTGGATCTGCGAAGAACAAGTTACATGCTACAAGTCAGACAAGAAGAGAGTTGATGCAACTCCTCTCAGAATTTTCCAGTTACTTATGAATGTGTTGCTGAATCATCTGTTCCAGAGTTTTTCTGGGTATTAAAGTTATGCTATGTAGCTCCCTTGCTTCTCCTCACCCTTGTTCCTTCTAAAGAAAAGGGGAAAAGCAAAAATGATGAGATCAATTTATGACGCTTCATCCATTCCCTTTGTGAATCCCCAGAGCTGGTTGCTGCTGGCTCCCACATCTTTTCAGCAAGTGCTTTTTCTGTCAAAGAATGCAGTTCATCAGGTCTGGAAGAGCTACAAACATCTTGTCTATCTAAGTATCTTATTTACCTCTGAGACAGAGGGTTTATTGCTGGTATTTTCTTTGCTAATCTCTCTTGTTGCCTCTTCTATTAATGACTGAAAGGTAACACTGCCAACCTTGCTTAATAGTTAATTAAAAAAACCCAAGCCTTCTGCAACACTTCTTATTCTTTATAAAATGTAATGATGGCAACTGTTTCCTGAAATTCAATTAGAAATTCAGTTTACAAAAATTCAATACCATTCATAATTGCAAATGGTTCAGGCGTGCAATGGAATGAATTATTGTCTATTGTATTTCCTTTAAATCCTGGTTAACCTCTTGCTGCTTCTAAATTGGAATAAAAGCAGAGAGATGTAGAATGAGAGTACCCTCAGAATATCAATATAAATTGACTGAAATACGTTGCTGAGGATGCAACTTGCATGTTAAAAAAATCACTTCAGTTATGATACAAAACTTGAAAGTGGGGGAATAATTCAATAACGGTAATGAAATTTCATCTTCTTAAAATGTTATTAAATGTTATGTAAATCATAGTTAATTATATTCAGCCCTGAAAATACTGCTGTGTAGATACTGTTTCAGTGGCAGTGAGCACAAGAAAGACAAAATGATGGGTTTTTTTGCTATACTTGCATTGGAAAAGGGGAACTTTGACACCTTTTGATGAGTAGAAAGATTAAATCTGAAGGGAAAAGTCAGCCCTAGATAAAACAAGGTTTTGATCTGGCAACTTCTAAAAGGCAATTTGCACTTGATCTGACTCACATATTAAAAATATACAGTAGACAATTAATTCAAAGAGTAGTGGCTTTTCAAAGTCTTATTTTTTAAAGAACTAACATTCCCAGAATTAAATTAAAATGCACTTTTAGAAATTTGGAAGCTGAAGGTGCTGTTATCTTTAATATTGGAGGCCATGCTACCCTTCTTCCCTAATTTTTGAAAACGGTTCAGTTTGAAGGTCTGGAGGAAAAGTTTAACTCTATTGCCGGACCATTATTTTAGCCTTTATTCATAAAGGTATTTGAACATGTGCTCAGTTCTCATTTAAATCAGTGAGGGTTAAGTGTTTCATGCGTGACCCTTAGTCTTCAATAATAAAAGAATGCTAGAAGTTAACTATTTTATATTTTTTAAAAAATAGAGAAAACAGTCTGTAGCTGTATAAACACAATTTTTTTTCTCTGGAGATTTTGTGTAATTAATTAGCAGTACTTGGTGAAAATGGTGTAAGACAGTGGAGGAGGAGAGAAAGAGTGTTTCCTTATTATTTGAGGTGTGATAGAAAAATTGCTGCAAATGCTGGGTGTGAGAACTGCAGGACTGTGCAGTGCTCTGCTGAGGCACCTGTAGGGTCTCTGCTTCCATCTGAAGGGGAATCACCCACCAACCAAATACTGTCCCCAAAAGGCAACCAAAATGCTCTCCCACAACACTACATTAGTCCTCCACTTAATACATCAAGAGGCAAAACAAATAGGGCATAAAAAAGTGCAGCATTTTAAGGAGAGTTGCAGTGGGAGGAGATATTAACAGTCAAGGTTAGGAAAGTAGAATAAAAACTTTTAAGGGCACTTCACATATTCACTGAAGCTGGAAGGCTGAGGCTGCTCAACTTGCAGCACTCATCAAAGCTTACACCAACTGCAGGGAACTCAGAACTGGAGCTGAGGGCCCCAGTCAAGGAGAGCACTCAGTCAAATCCTCAAGTGTTTTGTTGACGAGGGCTAAGTTGAAGGATGTGCTTAATGTGCAGGTGCCAGTGCTCACAGGAACAGAATTGAAAATGCATGTCTCACAAGGACTGAAGTGAGAAGTTTCACATTTGCAGAGGTTCTGCTGGAAGAACCCTCTGCACATGGTTTGCAGAAGGCAACGCAAGCAGGCATGACAGTGACAGGAAAAATGATGTATCATTGAAATAAATACATAAAGCCACTTATCATCTGCTCTACCTGCAACCTCAGTTGAGAGAAATTCAATGGAATACTGGCATCATGTGGCAAGTTGGAAACACTTTAAGTTGACTATTCTTTTTTTGTCCTTGGATTAATACCGAACATGCTATGCTGTAGGGCAGGAAAACAACCCTTGCCTTCAGCTTATAAACAAATCATGAGGAACAGATATTTTAAAAAGTATCTGTTCGACAGAAGAGATGGAGCAGGAAAACTGATGTAAACTATGTCTTGGTACAAAAGTACATGGGCCACTTTAGCATGTGTGAGGCTATTTTACCTTCTCTGCCTTCTCTATGACAAGCACTGACTCAAAGGCATAACCAAAATGTGCCCTTAAAATGCTGAACAAGCACAGAAAAGAGTAAGCAGTGCCTGGACCCTTAATAACATTTAAACTAAGGTTTCTAAACAGTCAATTTTCAGGCTAAAAACCAGAAAGGGTCCAGGGAGCTGCAGCCATGGGAATGTCCCCAGTGCTGTTTGAATACCTACAGCACTGCACTGCAGTTGTACACCCTCCTGTCTCCTTGCTTCTCTTCTCTCTCCCTCACACACACGCTCAGAATGAATCCTGCACTCAGCATCATCCCAGCTTCAACAAGACAGGTGCTCTCACAAAAGAACTGATGTTGCTCAGGGTCTTCAGTCACGGTGCTGGGAAAAAAGGGAATTGTTTTTGAATGAAAAATATCAAATCAAATGGACTTTGACCTCCTCCGTAGTGCGGACTCCAGCCATTAGTTTGTTATATAAAATATTGGCATTTCATTACACTTGCTCCAGCACCGTATATGGGAAGACTGAAAAGGACTTCTGTAATGGAAATGCAAGACTAAGAGGCAATTTTTAGCCTCTGCATTTGCAATGTGAAGCTTTTCCAACTAAGTACCAGGATTATCAAGATCCTTGAAGGAATTTCTTTCAAGAGAGCAGCTGCCAGCAGTTGAAATCTAATAGGATAGTGCTTTAACTTGGAAGATACATGGTGCCTTTCTACAGCTTAAGGGCAGTAAAAGTGTTTTGAATTAATATTTTGGGATTCATTAGTTTATCTTAGATCAAAGAAATCAGCTAGTAATATGCCCTTTGGTACTAAGTAAACACTTCTGTATCTTTGTAATATTAGATAGGATGCTGTACTTGGAAAAAAACCACATTGTATATACAACTGATCCTATAAAGCTGGTGAATCCTGATAAGAAGTATTATTGTTTCCTTTTTATTTGTCTTGGTATGAATGAAAAGCCATTTTACATTCACTTGAAAATACCTACCGGTTCAGAAAGAAATGCACTCTTAGCTACCCTCTTTAGATCTGTGATTAGGTGATAAGGCAGAGACATACAAGCTAATACATAATTTGTTTGCAATTAGGTCAACATTAATTTTTCAACACTCTTTTCTAGTGAGAGCACAGCTTCAAACTTCTCAGCTTGATGACAGTTAAGCAGTGATACAAACTCCCAGCTATTCATTTTTCAAGGATTACCTATGAGAAACTATGCTGAAGCAAAATATCAGTATATAGTTGAAAATTTCATCTCCTAGCTTTCAGATTTTGGTTGGGCATGGTTCTAGCATTTCTACAACTCATTAGATCTTCACAGTTTTCTCCAAAGAGCAAGCATGTCAAATTACTCAGCTGTTAGAGTTTAAGCAGACATTGTCCTGTTAGGGGCCAACAGCCTCTTCCTCATTCCTGGGAAATGTATCATCATAGTGCTCCATCTTACCTTTTCCAGACAAAAAGTGTTTTGGAGCTTTACTTTTTAATGTAGAGACAATTCCAGTTTCATGAAATTGTTTTAAAAGCCCTAAATGAAACAAAACCCGTGAGTGAAATGTCACTACTGGTACAAAACTGAGCTGTGCTGAGATGGACTGTTGGCTGCAGTTACTATGTTGGATCTAGCTAGTCTCCTCTGAGAAAACGAGGATAAATACTGCCAATAAAAAGTAAATGTGAATTGTGCTTTAGCTGTTTGGGTCATGTTTAAAAGCAATCGACACAGATGAGGGGTTTGGTACAATAAAAAATGGTAATGGTGGCTATAAACCACAGTTCAAAGAGATACATTTTCAAAAAAAATCAAGCACCTGCAAAAGGATATGAAAATCTAATTAGATATTTATTTATTTATTTATTTAGATGTTCACTAGCCTGCTTGGGATACTTCCGCAGTCAGTTCAGGTTTGCCTTAGCTGCTGCTGTCATCAGCATTAATTACAGAGATGTTAATTTTGCTCCTACTCAGCAAAATCACAATAAAGTGTAGTCTAAGATAAGTCTCCACAACCACAGTTCACATTTTGCTACAGTGATATTAACAGTGTGCAGCTGCTGTGGGCTGTAAGATGCTTTAGTCCCAATAAGTTTCTGATTACATGGCCACGCATGATTAGCTGAAGTCTGGAGTGTTCAACAGGAAAGGCAGAGCAGACACTTCCTTGAGAGATGCATTTGTGTCACTTTGTGTTAATAATCATATCCTTGGTATTTACACACCCAGATTGTCTTTTATCAAACTTTTCATCTCAGTACCACTCATTTCCCAGCCTAACTCATATTTCTTCCGCTCTGGAAGACTGAATGAGGACACGGACATTGCAGAACAGCTACTTGAATTGCTTGCAGCAGTGTCCCCAAAGCCATCATTTGAGGAACAGCCTGGTCCTTTATGTGACAAAACTAGGGGGTTTGCCATCCTTTTTTGGAGGATTTGGAGAAGGATCAAAGATTTGTAGAGATTCCACTATAAGGTGACAGAATTCTGTGGGCTGTTATCAGAAGAGCAGCTTTCTGCTGCTGCTAACACACATTTGTAACAGAAAAATGTCCTTGCCTTCAGCTAAACTATACAGAATTGCTCACTGGGAGTAAAGAGAAGACTGCTCTAGAGGAAAACGAGAAGAAAAAATATAAGGCTTATCTATCCAAACACACAAAAAAATAATACAAACCTATTTTTTTACTCAACTCACCAGCATGCTGAGCTCTGAACTGAGTAAACCAGGGCTTCAGCCAGAAGCTGTAGAGGGCAGAAATTGAGCTTGACTACTGCTCATGCCACGGGATGCAGCTGCAGGAAAATCCTCTGAGCACTGTGATGTTCCCATGTGGGCAAAGATGGACTTGTTTATACCCAAGTTAACTGGATGGCTGGAGCTAAAGCTACAGGGTGGGACGTCATGTGCAGAACCTCCACAGAGAGGTACCACATGATAATGCAGTGAGGCATTGCTACAGACAAGAAATTATGGAAACCAGGAAACACAGCAAGAACACGTGGACAGCATTCAGCATGGCAGTGATTGTGAGTGAGCTGAAGATGTATACTGTTGTGAACAGGCACATTCCTCTAAGCCACCAAATTAAGAGGATACACAAAACTTGAGGAGAAGAACTGAAAAAGGTGACATGCCTTTGCTAGAAAGCCAACGAAGACCAAAAGCAGACATGCTGTTCAGACATTAAAGCATCTAGAAAAACTGTAGCTGTAAGTTTTCCTTTTTTTCCACAAGACTGAAATTTTAGAGAATGTAACAAGAATGCAAACATACATACAGTTCAGCTACAGAGAATTTTTTTATCAGTTCCAACTCCAGCAGAAATATTTCAATACACACCCACAAGGAAATGCTTGTAGCAGTAAGAATTGAGGCTGCCATTCAAAAAATCTCTCACTGCCAATTCTGCTGAGTACCTTCACGTGATGGGGAAAAAACACCACAGGAACTGCTAAAGACAGAGCATTGGGAAAGACAAAGACCTTCACAAGAAGGCAGAGCAGATGGATGGGCTTCAAAATATTCTTAATTTCCCACTGCTGAGAAATGTTAAAACTTAAAAATAATTCCTCCTCCTCTGCCCAAGGTTTTAACACTTTTTTTTTTTTTCTACAGAAGAAATTAATCTTACTGACTTGCAGTTACTTGTTTTCTGAGGCAGGTTAATGGGACCTCTCAGCTTTAGTTCTCCCTGTCACATCTGCTGACCTCATCTGAGAAGAGAAGCCTGCAAGGTCTAACACCTCTGTTTCGAACTGCAGCTACAACAGACACACAGAGATATCCCTGTTACCACATCACTTTGTTTATGCTAAGCAACAGGTCTCCAGGGGTAGTCTGGACATTTCCCTTGATGTCTAGAAGTGGCAATTATAGTTACAGACAGTTCCATTGAACTGCAGAGCTGCATTGCTGAAAAATGGATCGGAGGAATATTTTGAATCCTGACAGTTCTCAACTAGACAGAAACCTGAGACCTCCTTTTGGGAAAATTATCATTAAATACTTCAGGCTGGAAAGGACCCTCAGAGGCATCTAGTGTTACCCCCAGCTAAAAGCAAGGCTAACTTCAATGTTAGATCAGCCTGTTCTAGGCTTTTTCAAGTTTAGAAAACTTCTTGGAGTGGAGGTTCTAC
Source organism: Hylia prasina (assembly GCA_013397195.1). Lineage (NCBI taxonomy): Eukaryota > Metazoa > Chordata > Aves > Passeriformes > Sylviidae > Hylia > Hylia prasina. Next base: position 513,116 of record VYXD01013973.1, read on the forward strand.
AGTGTCCCCAAGCAATCTGTTCCTGCGTTTAGACAACTTCACTGTGAAATTTTTTGGTTGTGGTGGTGTTGTTTCTGGTTGTAGGGTTGTTTTTTATGGGTTTTTTGAATTTTTTTGCATATGTGTGAGCTTTTTTCCTTTTTTCAATACAAGGAAGTAATCTGGAGAACAATTTTACATTGACATAGGTCATAATTTAAGAACTAATAAGTTAACCATCTGTATTCTTCACTTCTACAGAAAGAATTCCATTTCTCAAGAGAACTGTGGAAAGGTTATGGAGGATCTCTTGTTAGCTGAGGAGAAATTCTCCCCCTTTGTGATGGGATTTTCCAAATACACTACAGTGTTGCAGGTCAACAAAAGGCCTCTCCATTTTTGTGCACAAGCGTCTTGGGTTGCAATGCAAGATGTATTCTGTTGCCATCTGTTGAAACTGGCTGGGGAGGTGTTTTCTTTATCTCTCCTATGACCCATTCCTCATAACTCTGGGAGGGATGGGGGCAGATGCCTTCTGTTAATGGGCCAGCTGTTAAAACTAGGTGGGGGCAGTGTTTCTTATGTCTTCCATGATCCATCCTCCCTCCAGGGGGGCTATCTTCTGATAATGGGCCATTAAGGCTCACCACATGACTGAAGACATTACATCATCCCATTGTGAGATGCTCCACCCAGGGGAAGGAGCAAACCGTTCCTACCTGGATATAATCTGACATTCAGAACACCAGGACAGCCTGTTTCTACTGGATTTCACAGGAAGATCAGATTCATCTTGCCACCACTGGACCCTTTTTCAGGACCATCTCTACTCCAACAGAACCACATCTGTCACTCCAGGAGTACTTAACTGGATTGCTGCCAACGCCTTGACCACCAGGGTGTCAGGTTGTTTTCTGGCTCTGTCAGTGTTTTTTATTTGTTTGCTTTTTTTTGTAGTATTACATTTTTATATTTAATATTCCTAGCAAAGAACTGTTAGTCCTATTCCCATGACTGAAAGCTTCTTAATTTTAAAGTTATAATAATTTGGCGGGAGGGGGTTTACATTCTCCATTCCAAGGGAGGCTCCAGCTTTCCCTGGCAGATACCTGTCTTTCCAAACCAAGACAACCAGCCAGCAAGACTTGTCAGCACACAGAATTTTAGGAAAAGCTTAGGAAGAGCCTGTCTTAGCAAACCAAGACACAGAGACACAACCTCTGCTCAGGCATTGGGTCTGGAGGAGCAACAATCAGGTGCTGAAGAACGACCTCAGACTTTCTGTTCTGTGTCAGCCAAGCATCCTCACCCAGCAGCACAAGCTGACCCTCACAGTCACCCATATTCCCTTTTCTTTTGAAGCAGGATGATGCCAGCACAGTCTAAATAAGTCAGTTCTTAAACTTTTTGTAAATCAGAAGAGGAATTCAGCTATTGTGAAAACAATAACTTACCAGCTAGAGGGCACAATGAAATTGATGGCAGGGAAACCCAAATGGCCTTGATGGGAGGGAAGCCCAGAAAAACTCCACTCAGTTCATCACGGTGAAAGGACAAATATATCCTTGGGCTAAGCAGATCTAGGGTTAACAGATGTCTGACTTCTGCCTCTTATGAGAATTGCATACTCAGAGGTCTGACTCGGGTCCAGAGTGTCTGGGAAACATAGGTAAAACAAACATAGCAGGTACTGAACAACTGAGTCACAAAGCAGAGAGGTCAAAACATTGTGGTCACCTCAGCATGTTGATGCCACCACACAAAAGGACATTCAGTACTTTTTCTTCTCTTTTTATGACTTGCTACAGTTTAACAAAATTTGTTTTATAATGCAGCACCCTACTAGCTTTGGAGGCTGATTAAATCCTTTGTTTCTGTGTCAGCTATTAATTTATCCCAGGGTTACCCATGGCTTTATGTTTCAAATCAATAGAGATTATCTGTTAAATAACCTTTAAGGAGATAGGCAAGCAATGCAGCACTATAGCTCCCAGAAAACATTTTTATCTCTTATTAACTCAGCAAAATCACGATAGGCTTTCAAGGTATGCAGGGGTGAACTTTCTAAACCAAAAGAGGATTATTGATTATCTGAGGGCATTTTATTATGAACAGCACAATGATAACTAACATCATACCAGTGACCTCAGGAAAGAACACAGAAGCTGAATGCCACAAAAGCAAAGGCATCCAGAAGGGAACTCTGCTTCCTCCACTCTGACCACCCAACATTTGGGTTTTGTACAGAGCCTTTCATGCAAGAGCAGATATAGAGGCCAGTCATAGGGGTCTGGGGAGAGAAAAGACACAGATTATAAAGTCACTCCAGGACTAGGTCCACTTAGAATAAAGAAAATGTTACAAGGAAATGGAATGGAAGGAGGGGCTGCAAAGGTCTGACCCATCTTTGTAGTCTTTGTGGTGCCTACACAGAATATCCCAAACTTTTGCTCAGGGAATGAAAGGATCTTGCAGGATCAACTAATACACAATTATCACATATCCTTTTCCCTTAAAAGGTTGAGCTGTGGCTGTTTAAAAAATACAATTTGAAAGATAAAATAAGTCAGACTTGTTAATATACTTTTATGATAGTAGATAATATGTACTGCTCCAAAATTTTCTGGACTTCTGTTGTGCTCCCGTGATGTTAAGTGCTGCACAGACCTACAAGAAATTTGCAGACAAGCACCTGTTTTGATACAATAATATGTAAAAGAACCCATCGTCTCGTTCTCTTCAGGCTTTTCCTCTTAGATCTATGCCTGGCTCCTCCTTCTCTAACCTAAATTCCCATGAAGTCTATACAAAGCCACAGAGGAGAATAATAGTCACAAGTCCTGATAAATGCCAGTTTTAAGAGGGTACTGCTTTACCCTCACTATTTCCAAAAATGATGACGAAACACATTTGTTATAGCTGTGATGCTGTCCACTGCTTCTGTAGGCAGTAGCAAAAGCTTTATTGAAGAATCCCAAATATTTTTTTTATTGTTAAAGATGCCTCAGATGTTCACCTTTCAAACTTTCAAAATGTATTTATACCCAGTTTGCAAACAAAGCCATGCTGTTAGAAAGAGCAGTAGAGTAGGAGTGGCCTAAACAAATGAGAATGGGCAAAAGTCACAGGAATGACAATTTAAGGGCATTCAGTGAGAATTATGTCAGACTGCAGGACTCTGTGCATGCATGTGTATATATGAACCCAAGGCCTGGGGCATGCAGGGAAATCCTTCTTCTGATAATTCTGATAATTCTTTTTTTATTGTGTATGAGTATAATAATGGCTAAGACATTTAGATAGCAGCTTGTGAATGATTCATCTTGTTTCTAATTACTGGCAACTTCAATCAAACATTTTGCTAAAAATTTGCTAATGGTATTTGCTGATAATTTGTGCCCACTCCTTTTTTTCTTTCCTGAGCACAAGCAACATCAGCTCCTCAGCCACCAGAGCAGTCAGACCAATATTTTGTCCCCTTCCCCTTTAGGAGTAACCTGTCACACAAACAACAATTATGCCAGAGGACTGATGATACAACCTCACATCAGTGTTACGGTCTCTGCAGGGGAGCCAAGGCACCACAGGCTCTGATGACCACAGTCAGAGACTGACTTTCAGTTCTGGTGAGACAACAGAGCCTGTAACGAAGAACAAGGAGATGGATGGAGACAGGCTGGTGGGAAGGTGACAGCATGGTGTCTGTACCTGCTGCACTAACAAGCTGGTGCCTGAGTAGGATATCAATGAGTGTGTAGATAAAGGTGATCTAGCAGGTGTGATTTATTGGGATTCTCTACAACTGACAAGGTTCTTACAGAAAATTTGTTATAGGAACTAACAAGACCTAAGGAAGGTCCTTCTACAATTTTTTTATGTTCCTATTGTTTTAATAACCAAGTTTTCGACAAATCCCTGAAAACCTCTCCCATCAAATCTGCTGCTCTTTACAATGTGGTGAAGACTCAAATACCACTATTTACCTTTAGACCATCTGATGTACTCTAAAAGAAACCTACATCTTCTATCAGGAAAACCAAGGCTCTCCAAAGTAGAGAAACATCAGGTGCAATCTCAACTCTAAATTTCTGGAAAATCTAAATGCCTTCCTTGGGTACTTGTAATAGGCCATGTTTTCAGATGTACCTTTCTGTAACCTGTGAGTCTACATGAAAATTCAGCATCAGCTTAGGGAAAATAAGCTGTAACTCTAAATGGCAAAATCCGACTTTCCTCTTGTAAATGCTGACGGTAAGCAGTCCACCTCTCCAGTTCCTCACCCAGCTGTACATATACTTGATAGATATTCTTTTACTGCTCATTTTCCTTCCTTCTCTTCAACCATATCCCACTCACTCACAGCTTTAGTGTTGATGGGTACTGCTCTACCTACCTTCCTTTGCATTTTCCTGAGAAACTACCCAATCTTATGACTTCATTAATTCAGTTGTAGGAACCTCGGTTCATAAAGCTGCTTAGTAGATGGATGCTCAGTAGGACTCAGCCCTGCTGCTGTCACCCATAGGTTTTGTGAGTATTTAGCTCTAGACATAGCATTTTAACTACTACATTTCCAAACACCGTGTAGAAGCACTGTGGGAGAGAACGGGAACACTAATGAGACTTGAGCTTCCTTCTTAGCCTGCAAGCCTGCTAAGTTACAGCAGTTTCAAATGATTCATAGGACAAAAATATAAAATCCTCACACTCTTCAAGGATCTTTAAGATGTTCAGCAATAGATGGGGCCACAGAGCTCTTTCTATGCCCAGCCTGGTTGAATCCAGCCCTACACCAAAAGCCCACAGAGGACCTCAGAAACCCAGCACCACTCATGGAAGAGGAGGTGAGGAGGTGCAATTTCAATCTCAGTTCTTGGGCTTAGATTCCTCCATTTACAGCCTACCCTTTGACAAGAGCACCTGTCCTTTGCTCTCAGTCACTCTTTCTTCAGCTCTTCTCAGGTCTACTATGGCAGATGGCAGCAGGCAGAGCAGGGACTGGGGCTCAGGAGGCCACATGAGAGCACATGGAGAGCAGGGAAAGAACTGTTTTGGGAAGTGGGAGGACCCAGAAACACACATGAGTATCTGTCAGCACTGACACACCAGTTGCAGAGAAGGATTCACCATAGAGCAAGAGGAATGATTTCCTATGGCAGGTGGCAATTAAATAACACAAACAAATTTTGGGTGGTGAAAGAGCCTGAACACAAAACAAGGTAAAGTGTTGGAATGAAAATTTGCAGTGGAATAAAACCAAATTGCTATGTGCCAAAGGAGCTGTTCTGATTTTCTCTACTTATTTCAGGAAAAAAATTAAGGAGTCCACTATTGTTCCAGCATGACAACTCTGGCAGCCTTTAGTAGTTTCATGTCACTGTTTGGCAGCTTGACTAATATTGACTTTCTTCTGTCTTCCATAAGCAAATAGATGTTATTTTCCACTTACCTCTCTTCATTGCTCTTTTAGAATCTGTTTTCAAATAGAAATCTGTCATTTTTTTCTTAACAAATTAAAAACTCATACATACAACTTACTTTGACAAGAACAAACCTACCACAAAAATCCTATTTGCAAGAATTGCAGTTCTGAGATATTAGAAGTGAATCTTGCCACCTCAATTTTTTATGAGAAGTGAATGTTCAGTTATCACAAGGCCATTGCAATGTGCCAGAAGCCTACTGACAAATAAACCTGATGTGGGTTCCCATCCACAGAGGCATAAATCCTCTTACAAATGAGAGAAACTAGACAAACATCTCAGGTGGAGTCCATTTTATCCTATTTAGACATTCAAATTAGTAGTTACATAAGTCTGCCAGCAGTTCCACTCTTTGCAGTCAGTAGAAAGAAATAACAAGTAACAACACGTGTAAAACACACCAGACAAACTTCCCTGTGATATGCTCATTACCTTGTCATCTAGAAAACTCAGGCTGACCAGAAAACTAAATGTTGTGGAGTAAACTAAGTCTATGATTCCCAACAGGAAAGAGGAAGGCAACTACCAAGCAATACACTCTAATTATAGAGATCTTCTGTCTATTTCTTGCATATCTTTGTATTTGTAAGAGCTGAGCTGCAAAGGGAAGGAAGTTTCAACCTCCTCTATGGTCAGGATCCTGGAGGATGTGTGGGACTGCAATGGAAATGATTATTTCAGACAATCAGAGATCTGTTCTGGAGCTAGCAGCACTCATTGATAAGTTATTTTTTTGGAACTGAATGAAAAAAAAATGGGTCTTCACTGTTGCACTGAGCCAGGCACATTCCCTTCCCCACAGTCTGCGTCTTGTATGTAATTGTCAATAAACACATTTTTAAAAAAGTGTCCCCTCAAAACAATTAATTTGTGCCAAAAGGCAAGGGATGTCACTTATAGAGCTGCCTTTAGCAGAGTAGCTGAAAGTCCCAACACTACTCATATGGAGAGATGGTAGTCACCCCTCCTGGACAGCACCATGGTCAGGCTGAGCCCCATCAGAAATGTGGAGGGGACACTGCTCATGGGTACAACTTCTGACATTGGAGAGAAGACATTTTATAAACTATCTTATTCCTCCTCATCTTTGCAAAGGAGCAAGAGGATTAGCAAGACCATCCTCTGAAATAAGCCAGACTCTGAAATCTGTGGTCTTCCAGACCCCTCCAGGCTGGTGAGGGCTGGCATTTAGGAACAAAGCTGAGCCTCGAATGAGAGCTATTTACTGTCCCATGGGGAGACACAGACTGGTCTTCTCCACTGTAATTTAAACACTGGGAAGCACAAACAGTTTTTTACATTTAACTTCATGTTCAGAACCCATCAACTGCTGCATCACATCCCCAGGACTAACACAGAAAAACTCCAGGGATATCTCTAGAAATACTACCCAAGCAATCGTCTGGTTGTATATCAGCAGCTGGTGATCACTTCCTAAGCTCTGCAGTCTCCTCCTGCCTCTCCTCTTTCCCAGCTTGCCCTAGCCATTATTTCCCTCTGCAGACTGGTGAGAAGCAGTAACAAGATTAGTGCTCCTTGAAAACCGTGTAGCTGCAGAGATGAAGGATCATTTCACTGATCAGTGGGCTGTAATTTAGAAACAAAGCTAGTAATATCATACCAAAAGAATCCCAAACAATCCAAACCCAAACTCTTTTGCTGTTAGGCGTATTAATTTATTATAAGATTACCACTAAAAAGCTGGAATTTCACACTGACCAAATAACATTCAAATTGAATAAATTACCCCAGGAAAAATATAGCAAACACATTTATATTCAACTTATTCGTATGGTTTTTATGGCAACTAAGATACAAAATTTGTAGAGAAATGATAAGAAAATATTTTTTTCAAAACCTCAAAATGAATCCTTAAGCTTTGTACACATATGATTTTATAAGAACAGATTTTCCTATTAAATTTTGAATTTGAAAAAGTGCTACTTCTGTGTCCAGATGGCACAGAATCACAGAATCAGCTGAGTTGGAAGGGACCCACAAGGATCACTGAGTCTATCAATGTTCTGCACATCACCATCCCCAAGAGTCACGCTTTGTGGCCAGGAGCACTGTCCAAATGTTTCTTGAAATTTGTCAGGCTTGGTGCTATGACCCCTTCCCTGGGGAGCCTGTTCCAGTGTCCAGACACCCTCTGGGGGAAGAACCTTTTCCTGATATCCAACCTAAATCTTCCCTGACACAGCTTCAGGCCATTCCCTTGGATCCTGTCACTGGTCACCTGTCCTAGGTTAAAAATGTAAGATG